>CM055970.1:39497500-39655000 GCA_029531755.1 Holothuria leucospilota
ATGGTTAGCTCTTTAAAGCACTAGTTCCGAAGGGCCATGATTTCCGAACTAATGCATGACGTCGTAAGTCACGACATTTGAAATTGTGAGCTCTTTTTCTTCCCATCTCTATTGCGGAAAATCCATAGGGCTGGATATTTATGACCGCAAAAATGTCATACAATACAGTTAAAAAATGTAAAAACAATTTAATTGACAGAAAATATTCTCAGAAAAATCCATCTTACTCTCTTGCAATTGCACACGTTCATAAAACAGGGGGATTTCCCTGCAACTTGCTTTTGATGAAAATATTGACCACGGTGCAAGTAATTAAGGAGCAAGTACAGTTATGTTATTGTTTTTAACATAAGTAGGAAACAATTCTCGTGTGGCGATGAATAATAGCTATAAGCGGTGGGGTATGTTGCATGATATACCTCATAAGAACAAAACAAAGATGAGGTTTGACAAATAGGTTGTTTTGCGGAATCAATCCAGCATAAGACATTGTACATCACATTAAACAGCATGTGGCTGGATATTTTTAAATTAGTGTCCTCATCCATAAAATGGCTTCAGAGCACATGTTTTCATAGACAGACTCTTTTTAAATACAGATGTGAAATATGCAGTGATCATGACAACCACTGTGGCATGAGGAGGTGAATATTTGATACAATTAACGAATACTCAGAGCGGAATACACACACATAACAACAGGTACGGTGTCTTCACCAATCAAAAGTCTGCTTTCAAGCCATTCTTAAAGCATTTTATTATTGTTTATCTCTTAGAACTCTTCTGATTTACTTAGCTGCTAGGCCAAGCTAGTTTTAATGGTAACTAAGTACGTTCTTAGCCTCTTCATACTATTGCCCTAGTGGCAGTTGCCGATACATTTGGCTGGCGTAGACGGCTGACTTGCATATGTCTACACGATGACGCTTGTAGGCAAGATATAGTGGCACGCAAACACAACTTGATCATAGAGTATGACTTAATCCTATTGAACCCTCCACTAGTGCCGAATCTCTTGCACGTGGTGACAAAAGAATAACCTGCTCGGGTGCAAACTATTCTACATAAAGTATTGTTTTACCTCTCTCCACCTTTTCCCATCTACACAAGCTACTTCAAACAGGTTGTGTATATTGCAGCTGTCAACACCCTGAGCTTCACATTCAAAAACCAGGACTGTTTCAATAACAATGATGAAAACACCCAATAAATTCTTCCTGCAAATTGCATTGCCCATGAAGATTCGGCTTTAACGATGGAAACCCTCAATCACAGAACAATGCCTACTGTAATTTCCGTTCGGTAGGCTAGGAAATTAGGGTCGTGATTGAAACCTGGTGGTGGAACAAAGCGACAGAATTACAACGCTTTGCTGACACCAAAGACACTTAGAAGGTTTATGATGCTGTAAAGGCTGTAAATGGCCTTTAATCTGGGGCTAAACTTCTCTTCGTCCTCCTCCTCTGACAAAATTACTTCACTCACTGAGAAGTCACACATTATGAACTAACAAAAAGGTAAGAAAAAAAGAAAGACACAATCCCTGACGTTTTCAGTAATCGTATTCAAGAAGTTATTCACGTACCGTAATTAACTATACGCCTACAGAGAACCACAATTAAAGATTCCCAGTAGCTTATATAGCTGACAATCTGCACTGTGAAATAACCAAGGCACTACATAAAGGGGTTTTGACCTAGCATATTCAGTTGTGTGCAAAGAATTCTTCAGACAAAATTGTATAAGGCTGCCAAGCACATCCCACTTAACTTCCCCACAAGTTATCAAGTTAATCCAACCACTCCTGAAAAGCACATTGTAGTTCTCGAGTCAGATTGTTTCTCTGCTCGTGGTATTCCGTTTTCTCTCTCATGTTCATTCCGTTAGACCCCACACGTTATCTTCACATACAATCAATAAGCTTAACGGACAAAACTGCCCATTATCTGATGACGTATCACACTCCATATAGCAACTCGCGGCCTACAATCTTAGGACTGCCCAAATGCCACACAGGTAACGAACAGATAGATATTACCTGGCATAGGACTGGCAAGCAACTAAATTCTGTCCAGAGTCTTTTAGTTTACAACTTTCCTAAAGAGTATTCACTTTACACGTCCGGTCTCACCAGCGTTCATTCAAGGGTGAACTACCCTCGCTTCCCCTAGCCCTGTAAATAGGACAATTCCCAACGAAAAAGGCAGTGACTAATACTATTAACCAGAAAGCCCAAAGGCTTAGTGATTCCTAGCCGAATGGGTATGCTTTGTTGCACTGAGCCTTATCCCTCAAATTTATCTTTCTTGACTACATCCTTTTATGATATTAAAAATTTGACCTCTGCTGACCTCACATGACCTCTGAACACCACCAAATATAACAAAAAAGGAAAAATGAAGGAAGTGTCTTGAAATGGGTTCAACTCCAATGGATCTTGGATCTTGTAAATTCTTGGTAAATTTTGCTTTTTGACCTCTGGTTACCCCAGATGACGATCTTGGGAATACTTGGGAAATTTTGATTTTTGACCTCTGGTGACCTCAGATGTTGATCTTGGGAATTCTTTGGAAATTTTGCTTTTTGACATCTGGTGACCTCATATAACAATCTTGAGAATTGTTGGAAAATTTTGCTTTTTGACCTCTGGTAACCCCAGATTACCTTTGCCCTCCACCACAAACAATAGGGTTCTTCCTTACATCATGAAAAATCTATACACTAAATATCAAAAGTGTCCTTCATTCCTATCTTGAGATATTGCTATTACAAGCTTTTCGTTTTTTCAGCTCCTGTGACCCCAAATGACCTTTAACCTTTACCAACAACAGTAGGGTTGTTTCTCTCAACATGGCAAATCTATACACCAAATATGAAAAGTGTCTGTCATTGCTATCTCGAGATATAGTGATTACAAGCCATTTACATGATTTTCACAGTTTAACCTCTGGTGACCTCAGATGACCTTCGACCTCTAAAAAACAATAGCATTCTTCCTCTCAACATGACAAATCCATATCAGCCATTCCTATCTTGACATATTGCGATTTCAAGCTTTTCAGTCTTTGACCTCTGGTGAATGCAAATGACCTTTGACCTCCACCAAATACAATAGGATTCTTCCTCTCAACATGACAAATCCATATACCAAATATGAAAAGGGTCGGTCATTCCTATCTTGAGATATCCTGATTACGAGCTTTTCAGCTTTTTACCTCTGGTGACCTCAAATGACCTTTGACCTTCACCAGAAGCAATAGGATTCCTCCTCTCAACATGACGAATCTATGTACGAAATATGAAAGTGTCGGTCATTGCTATCTTGAGATATCGTGTTTACAAGCCGTTTAGGAGGTTTTCGCAGTTTAACTTCCGCTGACCTCGGATGACCTTTGAACTCTATCAAAAACAATAGGGTTCTTCCTCTTGACATGACAAATCTATATACCAAATATGAAAAGTGTCGGTCATTGCTATCTTGAGATATTGTGATTACAAGCTTTTCAGCTTTTTACCTCCGGTGACCTTAAATGACCTTTGACCTTCAACAAAAACAATAGGGTTCTTTTTCTTAACATGACAAATCTATATACCAAATATGAAAAGTGTCTGTCATTCCTATTTTGAGATATTGTGATTACGAGCTTTTCAGCTTTTTACCTCCGGTGACCTCAAATGACCTTTGACCTTCACCAAAACATTAGGGTTCTTCCTCTCAACATGACAAGTCTATATACCAAATATGAAAAGTGTCGGTCATTGCTATCTTGAGATAACGTGTTTGCAAGCTGTTTAGGAGGTTTTCGCAGTTTCACCTCCAGTGACCTCGGATGACCTTTGACCTCTACCAAAAACAATAGGGTTCTTTCTCTTGACATGACAAATCTATATACCAAATATGAAAAGTGTCGGTCATTGCTATCTTGAGATATCGTATTTACAAAGTTTTTGGTTTTTGACCTCTGGTGACCTCAAATGACCTTTGACCTCCACCAAAAACAATAGGTTTCTTTCTCTCAACATGACAAATATATATACCAAATATGAAAAGTGTCGGTCATTGCTAACTTGAGATATCGTGTTTACAAGCAAGGTGTCACATACACACACACATACACACACCCATAGCCACAGGATCGCTCACGCACCGCGGGTGCACCCGTAGCCACAGGATCGCTCACACACCGCGGGTGCACCCATACTCACCCTCGCTTCCTTAGCGGTACGCGGGAAATGTACCGGTAAGGAATTCGCGGGATTTGCCCATTAGCCTGGCTGACCTCCAACTAACCCAGCAGACGTACGTGACAGGAGGGCGGGCTGCTTGCCAAGCCACAGGATCGCTCACACACCGCGGGTGCACCCATGCCCATAGCACATGACACACACCACGGGTGCACCCATGCCCATAGCACATGACACACACCACGGGTGCACACACTCACACGACATCACCATCGCATAGATTCCTTGCCTGCCTTCGGCAAGGAATCAGTAATGGGATAGCTTGCTGATTAGCTGATATGCCATGCCATTAATAAATGGCCAGTCACAGAGGGGAAGGGAAACCAGACAGACTAGGTGTCGCGTTCATTGTCTAACCTTAATGCCAACGAGGTATTACACCATAAGTCTGCAGTCTTGGTGATAAACAACAAAGTGGCGGTCAGTATAAATCTATACTGGAAATACCTTACTATACTACATGACATTTTTCAGGCTTGCTGGAATTTTGTGTGCATACTTTCAACAACGCACGCGTAGGTTACTAATTCAGGCAATTGTAAGCAGGTACCCGAGAGGCCTTCAAAACTGTTTAACAAACTCTACCCCAGTGGCGTAGGAACCGGGGGGCCATGGTCCCCGCAATATTTTTTGAGGGGGGCCAAATGTCATTTTGCCCACCCATCCCCAAAATCGCTATAGTGTTCAGTACATATAAAATAGATATGTACAGACTTTAATATATTAAAGTAGGCCCTGTCGTCTGCATATCTGATGTCTTGAAAACACAATCGTGTCCACATGATACTCTAACACAATAATCTGATTATTTTACAGGAAAATGCCATCAATAACACATCTATCAAGGTTAATACTGATGTTATAAAAAAGTCAGTATTTCAACTTTCAAGGAAATTTCCCCCAAACGGTCAATTTCGGGAATTCACATTGAGTTTGGGATATTTTTAAGGAAATCAGACAGCTTTGAGATATAACTTGCAGGAAACTTAATTAACCCTTATACCCAGATCAGTTAAATTATTTATAAGTTTAATTTGAAGTTAATGATTAATTTCCGATTTTCAACGACTTAAAAAACTTCCTTGGAAGGGGGACATCCCCTCCCCTTTGATCCCTCCCCAGGCCAGCGATCACACAGCATAATTCATGCTCCCACTTTTTGAGAGAAATCCTGGCTACGCCACTGATTATTATCATTATTATTGTAACGACTTCTCCCAAAATTATAATCAATATGGAAGGGTAGTAACACGGCAAATGATTGTATGTAATTAGCACGCGTTGTGATAACCGATGTATGCCTATACAAATATTTATTGTATTGTTGTTGTTTCCCTTTTCTTTGATTTTTTTTTTATTTTTTGTTGCTCACATTAAAATCGGAAAAATCAAATTGATCAAATAGGTTTTTTTTGGTGTGGGAAGGGAGGTCAAGGTCGAGAAACCGCGTCTGGTCTGCCCCCCCCCCCATGTCAAACATCTTCATACGCCGCTGTTACCCAGTCGGCGAAATCAGCCTAGGCGCCAGCCTATCCTATATTCGATCGTTGCGGATAAAACACCGATGTGGCCTAACCCAGAAGAGGACCCGTTCCAGTACAATTTGCAGCCAGCATCGTCGTTTACTCGTAAGGTCTTACTTTTAGTTTAGCTAAACTTAGCCAACACAAATTAGGGTCTAGTCTCCAAAAGCCACTACCTTTTCACCGATGTCGCCCAAAAGTTTTTGATGTACTATTTTCTGAAGCCTTCGAATCTACGTGAAGACCAATTTAGCCATCCAAGTTTACTAGACTAAGTCTGTTTCGACGATTCGTATCAGGACTTCAGAACTTTCCATCTACATACTTTGTATTACTACTGTTTTCTTATGGATTCAGTCATGTTAATTTCATGTGTTTTTAAGCTGAATTGTGTTTATTTCCATTGAATTGACAGGTGAGTTATTATGCCGTTACAATTCCCGCCACTTATCACCTTCGCCTTGTCATAGGCTATAATTATAAGCCTAAATTCTAACGTGAATGTAATTCTGTGAAGCATTTTCGATTTTTGGCATGTTACTTTTACCTCTCGTTTCCCTTTGTATCATGTCAAACCCACCGGCATTAATGCAAACTGACATTTTGCCAACTAGATTTGATGGTAGCGCAATTTTCAATGATGCATGTACCACACATTTTTCACTGTTCACTGTTTACTGATTATTTAGAATGACACATATGAAGTGCACCTGCTACACATGACGAGATACAAAATGTATTTTCCATGTTCAAACGTACGTTACAAAATCAGGCAAGGTTATGGATAGAGGATCAGGTATTTACGTCAGTTGCCAACCTTTAGCAAAAGGTTATTGCAAGGTTTAGTCCCAGCAAGTCAAAGTTTACTTTAGTGAATGACTTTGCAAACTTTTCTTATGCAACAGAGGATAGTCCAGAAGTGCATCTAGGTAAAATTAGAGAGGCAACCCGCAAAACCACCTATAGACATGCTCAGATAAGAGACAAATTTTGGAGTACCCTTCCACTACAGTGTAGAGCGTCAGTCTTAATGTCTGCCCACGATGATAGGTTGCAAACGTATGTTGACAGATTCCAGTGCTGTTTTGATTTGAATGCTAACCCTACTTTTGTGGATCCGACCTCGTACTCGGCTAGTAATGACATGACACCTTCGTCAAAGGAAAACAGTTACCGCTCTCGTTCTCCCAAATGAGATTTCAAAACTTTAGCAGTTGTAATCGGGAATATGCGCCTAGAGCAAGACAAATTGATTGTGACTTTTGCTTGAAGCCAGGTCACAAATGTAGACAGTGTCGTGAAAGACAAGAGCACACAGAAGAAAGAAAACAAAGATTTTTAGGCAGTGGCAAAAGTACTGAACTTGATCATGAGAAACAATTTTCAGATAGTAGTAAAAACAGCAAACAGGATTTGCAGTAAGGGGACCTCCCAATATAGCTTATTGTCAGGCCCCCATGCAGAAACAAAGGGTTGAAGTTCCTAGTAGCACAGCCAAATATCTAGGCAATGATGCTGAAGTCAAACTTGACTTAGATTTTAAGAATTGTGTAACAGGTAATCTACCTGGTGGTAAAAATGTTTTAATTTTGTTTGATAGTGGTGCTAGCAAGTCTATCATTTCAGCATCTTTTGTTCGTAAATCACATTACTTGTCTTCACTTGCATCTAAGAAAGTTAAATCAGTACATTTCAAGTTAGGAAATGGTAAGTTTTTGACTGCATCACTTACGACTGAATATGAGATCAGAATTCAAGGTCATCTTCTCAAATTAAGTTCATTAAGTGCTGATAATTTGGTGGAATTAGATCTCATTTCGGGAAACAACACTCTCCGAAAACTAGGTGGAGTCAGTGGCGTAGCTAGAGGGGGGCGGCGCCCCCCCCCCACAAAGCCTCCGAAGGCCTCTGTCGGAAATTTCTAGTCTCTTTCGGAAATAAATAAAAACAATCCATTTGAAACACTTACAACACTTCTTACGTTTCTGAGCAGAATTACACATCGAAATGTTAACGTGAAAATCACAAGTCGGACTCAAATTGCCCGAAAAGCAAAAAAAAAAAAAAAAAAAAAAAAAAAAAAAAAAAAAAAAAAAGGGTCCCCAGAATTTTGAATCGTACAACTGCCTGATAATGATACCATTAGGCCTTCTTCAAGATAATAATCTGTCGGAAATTTTTTGCTTTTGCCCCTCGACCAAAAATGTCTAGCTACGCAACTGGGTGGAGTCATGAATTTCGTAGAGAGTTGCTTTCAAATTAGACGAAAGAGAGTCTATTTTAGACCTGTATTCAGTGTGACCATTCCCCCAGGTCAGACTACACTGTGTAGGCTACACACAGTATCAGACAAAAGCGTGAAGTGTTTTGTTCCTATTTTTCAAAGAATATTTTCTATTAAGGATCGTTTGTACTTACCTGTGCGTGTAGTTCTTTGCGTGGGCTTCATGTGTTTCGTTTAAAAACTTCATAACGATCACAATGACAAACTATATCTTTGGGTGATCACGAAATGAAGTGTGCACTAGGCAATTTCGTGTGTGGACTCCCGAGTTCAATATTTCTTCTGCAGAATTCCAGAAACCCATCTAGCTCTACGTTGTACATTTGTTGGAAATAGATAATAAAACTGTTCTTCCTGTAATTTTCCTTGACGATTACGCAACAAACTTTCGCTATCATCAAGAAAACATTCTTTACAAACTGAATATTCTAAACATTTTAACCTTTGACCACTGCATTTCAGCATTTGTACAGAGACGTACATGTTGCGAGCGATTTGGACCTCCATAATGGCTGACGCTGCTGTCGTCACATGTATTTGTGACGTCAGTGAAGAACCTCTACACCTACATTGTTACGGAGATTGAATCCTCATGGAGACGCAAATATCGGAGTGGAAGTATGGATTTGACATACGCACTTTTCATTAGGTGATGTACGTATAATAATAGGTACGCACAGAAAATTTCATTCTTAAAATAGCGTGGCTTGCGTGGGCGTTGTGTACGCGCAGGATACCGTTCTCTGTGTTTTATCCGGAATACTTGACTTGACTCTTCGGTGCTCTCGGGAAACAAACTCGCGTAAGGTATTAAAGGCTCATTTAAAAGTGCGTTACCTGAAGATTCAATAAAAAACTGACGACCGATCTTATCGTAGAATTGGATAAAACACGCGCTATTTTTTAGCATTACGGCGGTGGGGAACCACTTGGTGTTCACAAGATGGCGCGAACTACTCCTTAATGCCCCAGTCACACTACAAAAAAAAAAAAAAAAAAAAAAAAAAAAAACGTGCTTGCAACTGTACTGCAACTCGTGGTATTGTAAATGCTATGCAACTGCTTCCAACTAGTGCCATCTAAAATGGAGGCGGGAGTGTGACGCAGACAGTACTGCTACCTGGCTGCGTCGGTCTGCGTTGTACTGAAAATAGTCCGCAAACCAAAATGTGCAACTATTCGCAAATCGTACTGCGTTGTGTTGCGTCGATCGGCGAACGACGGCGAATGTGTGCAGCATGGTCGGAGTCTGAGCTGCGACTGGGCATGAAACGTATGCAGACCATTTTGCGATCTACTTTGAACGTTTTGCGATGTACTTCTAACTTCGGCGCATGTTAAAGTTGGAATAGTTGGGATAGTTGCAGTCCGTGTACAGTTGCCTTGCTGTGTCGTGCTGAAAACGTGTGGAGACTTCCTCGCAGCTGGTTGCAATCAGGCGCAGTAGAGACTACGTCGGAAGGACCCAGGCGCAGACTCGTTCGCAGTAGTTGCTGCGTCGTGCTGCGCATGTTCGCAGTACGTTCGTATGCATGCTGCGATTAGGCTAGTTTGTAGGAGGGAAAAGGGTGTTTTCCGTACTGCGCTTGTTTGCGAATGTTCGCAGTACAGCGCAGTACGACGCTGCATGACGCGGCACAGTATGGGTCTGTTGCAGTTTGTAGCGTAGTTGCTAGTTGAGATGCAAATCGTGCTGGGTATGTTCGGCGCTGAGCGCAGTAGATAGCAGCATTGTTGCTGTACATCGGCGAACTGACTGCAACTATTTGCAAGATATTTCGAGTTGCAAGGAGTTGCTTCATGTGCTCCGGTGCGCACCGGAGCACACGTAGCAACTAGCGACTCGGCCGCAACTGACGCAACTAGTCGCAAACCCAATGAACTCGACGGAGTCTATGCGGAGATGTAACAAACATTTGTATTTTGACTCAGTTGTAATGAGACGCAGTTCGCGATTTACTATAGTGTGATTGGGGCATAACAAATCATTGCGCAACCAGCGCGTAATGGTTAACGGTGCAGGATGTTCACGGGTATTGAAAAATGAATAAAAAATATTGCAAATAATTCGTTAACCGAAGGAAAAAACTAAAGGTCATTGTGCAAAATATATTTTTCGATTTTGTCTACATTTTGTGTTGATAAATTTTCAGTAATAACTGCACAATTTTGACACGAAAAGTGAATCAAAGAGATTTTCTCCATGCAGGCAATGGTTTAAGTGCACTTACGGTATGTAGGTTTAGAACACCGTGCAAGAATATTGAAGAGGTATATTGAATGGTTGATATTGGAAACTGATACTCTGTAAATTTATGATTTTAAAGTTGTAGCAAAGTATGGAGTTAGTAAAATTTGACTCAACCTCTAGGTTCCAATATTGGATTTCGGAGTTTCAGTATATGCTGATTACAGGTAAAGGTAGCAATTAAGATTATCAAACAAGGGTGGCGCCCGGGGGCAGGGGCCCCCGTAGGGGAAATTTTCCAATTTCGTCGGAGGGCCTTAATCCGTACGATAAAATATGATCCCAATAACCTTCAGGGCGGCCCCAACGATCTTCTTGATTTTGCTCATAGGAAGGGCATATTCTTAGAATGAAGACCCAAATTTTCAATTTTCCTTAAAGACCCAAATATCTCAAATTTTCTTCCATAAAATCCAAATTTTTCAAAATTTCTTCAATAAGACTCCAAAATTTTCAAATTTTTGTATAGCTCACATAATTTTCGGGGCACGAAATTTTGTGTTCCTCATCGCTTTTGTCACTGAACTCATCGCTTTTGTCGGGGCTTTGGGCTACTGGCCCCGCGTCGGGGAGCATGGACCCACTTTGGGGAAATGAGCCACCCCTGTTATCAACTAGTGTCAGTCCATAGAAAATCTTTAAAAATATATGTTCTTAGTTATTTTCATCTATTAGACCCTACTAACTTTAACTTACTACCAGATTAAGAAATATTTAAGGGATTTATTGATAGCGGAGATCTATTTTGTTCTCTCAGACTTGTTATGTTGCTCGCAATGCTTTTCTCATTTTCACCCTTCTCGCACGGTATATTTGAACATTGTACATATTTGAACATATTCTTTTATTCATAATTTTCTTCGTTCTTTACTCCCTAAATTTCTCTCTTAATGACAGACCAGATTAATAGCCTAAATTTGCTATTTCAGTTTATCCACACCTCGACTGTCATTACGTGTTAAGTGAAATAACTTGCTGAACAAATCAAGCATTAGAGATGTTTCTCTTTTTCTAGCCATGCATTATGTCAAAATCATGCCATCACATGGCCCATAGAGCATATATAGTATTGAGAACTTGACCCTTAGAAAAGTAGGACAGTAGGATTACGCCTAAACTTCCAGTGAGCACTGACTTCTTTACAATAATATCGTAGTGCCATAGGCTATATGTTTTACCAGCAAATGCTCGACGTCATCACTTGTTGGCAAAAGAACGCACAGCCTGTTTCAAAATAATCAGACATTGCACGCCGTCCTATCGTAACAATGTACAACTTAATCCTTATTCGCCTATTCCTGTCCACAAAGGTGCCAGCGTTTAACACGCGCAGTATACTTTACATGCACACATACTTATCATGGTATGGGTTTTATCAACCGTGACGTCATCATATATTTTCCGGTTAGGCTCCATCTTTTTTCTTAAAAAAAAGTAGTTTTTAAAACTCGTATTGCTCACGATTACCGCATGTAGCGTTCAGCGACGAGTTGTGCCTTGACCGTTGGTACAATTGTAGGCTGCATATACTAACATTTTGTAGAAATTCAAAAAATACGCCGCTCTCAAAGCGTCTGTTCATTGAGCTTGTACGTGGCTAGGCGTTTTACGAGGAGTAGTTGGTGTGAGCGGAGTGGTTCCCCTTTTAGACGCACATGTTACATCCAGTCCTACATGTAGATCGATGAAACTGACCAATAAATAATCCCATGAACTGAGCTTCAAACGTGTCATTGTGCGTACATTTTCAAGTGCACTTAATGCGCGAAATGCCGCAAGGAAGAAATAAAGTTCAAGTGAAACTTATTGAGGAGTGATACTTCTTAAATTTACAATGTTTCGAAATGACAAGTATTCATACTTTTTTAAGGCATCCATTTGCCTGTTTGTTTTCAATTTGAAAAAGACTGAACAGTGATCAGCACTTAGGTCCCGATATTTTGGTTCCATGGGGTGACTCCCGCGCCATTTTAAGTTTGGAATCTATGTTCATCTAATATCTTTGTGTTTTCCCATTAAGCCCATACCCGATTTACAATTACCGCTATTATTAAGGCTGTAGGCCAATGGTGTTTAGGTTCGTATGCTTGGGGTTGGATTAAATTTACGTGTACTGCAAATACAAAGGTAACTAGAAAATGCGGTTACGTACCGTAACCACACTGGACATGACCACGTATTCTCTAGTGTTTAAGACGTTGAAATTAATCGGATCGTATGTAGAGTTGAAGGTGTAATTTTAAATGGGGAGCCATATTTGGGCAAGGAATCTTACATCAGTTGGTATACGATGATGACCGAGGACACTGATGGTGCAACTATTACAGGTCACTGGAAATGGCATGAACCCGAAAATAAAATACTGCATAATAATATTGCCAGGCGATGTAGATTAAAGGATTAAGTGGCCGCACTACTGTGGAAGTCTGGAAAACGAAGCAAGATTGGATGATACATGAAATGAAGTGGACCATTGCTTTTTTGATGGAGTGCATGTAATAATGGAAGTATGAATAATTTGAGGAATAATGACAATGAATAAAGGCAATGTTTATGGATATGTTAAGAATAAGGAACAGAGAAAGAGAAAAGCATACTGTCTTCCATAACTAAATACTTCACGGAAGACTGACACCTGGCATAAGATGCATGTAAGCACTCTTGGAAGTTGGTTTCAAAACAAAAGTTAGTGAAGTATTAACTTGAATAAAATACCAGTAAACTGAAATGAAGGATAACTGTAAAGAAAATGTAACGAATCCGTAAACAAAAGCAATTCTTTGAGATCACTGGTAACTGAAGGAAACAACAAAGAGAATAAATACTGTTAAATACTTTAAGCCTACCCTGTTTTTAGCAATATGTAGGATGAGTAGATAAGGCACAAACCTTTTCTACCGGGAGATTATTCTACAAGTACATGATAGTAGTATAAAGTTGTAGTACAAAGGTTATTGATATAGAAAGTTTATAAAGTATGAGTATGGAAACTTTACAAATGGTCTTTGATGCTGCGAGAGTAAAGTTTCAAAAGGTATACTAAAAAGTGTTATGCTTAAGACCTTTGAACATGGCAGACACCGGCTATAACATTTCCTAACAATTAAATACTATGAATACTTTTCAGGACAGAAATTTATATGTGACCAATACATAACTGTTCCTTGGTTTTAAGTACGTAATATCATAAATGGATAAGGATATTGTTGAAATGTTATTTTACGAGGCATACAAAATACGAAAAAATAAACTGGAAAGAAAGCATACTATGATAAAACATAACAAACATGAAAAGAACTGTTAAACGGAAATAAGTTCTGATGCAAGGAATATAATGCATAACTAAACATAGTGGTAACCAATGAGTGCAGAGGATCCTTTGAGTTTAAATTACAAAAGGCTAATAGGGGTACTAGGAAGGTGTATTTTAGTCAATAATATGGTGGAAAAGTTTTGTGATCATGTTATATGTAAGTCCACCACTCAGGCAACTGACTCAAGAAGACCTTCACTTGTTTGCGCAGCAATAATAACATCATTTTGCATGATTAATGTTGTTTGTTTTCAACGGTATTTCATTCGCAAGAGTTGTTTCAAGTTCCTGAAGAGAGATTGTTGATGGCAATACAAGGATCTGTATCAGAATATCTTCAGTAGCAGAGTACTCTCTGGGTGTGGTATCATCTGAAGTTGTGAGGAGAACTTTGAGGAGTTCATTCGCTATGGTAAAAGCTACAATTTCTGCTTCGACAGTGATGGATGGAGCTGCTTTGACCTGTTGATGTAAATGAAAATGTAAACTAATGTGGATATTTGTTGTTGCTTTGAGATGAAGAGTTATAATACTTCACTAAGCAACTAGAATTACCAGTTCCAATTAAAGATTGAAGCAAATTTGCTTTTAAGTTTACGTACTGAGTTAATTAAAATTTCACCCTCTCCAAAATTATTAGAATGGCTCTAAACAAAAGTAAAGATGATTATGAAAATGATAAACACAGAAGTCATGTCATTCTTGGATATCGTTCTGAACTCCTTACTTGCTCTTTACTAAGTACACTCTTTTTTTCTGGTGCACACCCTGATCTCTGTTACCATCTTCTGTTTTCGTCTGCTTCTGTCTCTCTTTCTCTTTGTTCTAGGCATACACATTTGCCGTTATCACCGCATAGGTTTCTTTTTATCATTGAAACCAATAAAAATTTTTGCAACATAGCATTTGTACTTAAATGATGTTGAAAATTGTGAATCTGACAATTAGAAAACTGGCAGCAACTTATATTGTAAGGTGTATATTAACTTACTGTGATGGTAGTATTTAGAGTTGAGGCAACAAACGATTCTGTGTGGTAATCGTTTGGCGGATTGATGACGACATTGATTATTTCAACCCAGTCATTGAGGAAAGCTTTTGTTTCTGCTGCATTCCGCCACAAGGCCACTTCTATCTCGTCACTGTTGTCTTTGACAAAGATGTTCCTAACAGCTGAAGTTTGACCTCTGACAATAACTTGTTTAATGGCTTCATCCTGGAATTAGAAATATAAGCAATGTTTTTTGAACAATGTTAAGAGGATCTGCAACCAAAGAGGATTCTTAAATACATATTGTGGTAAATATCACATAATGTATTGTACAACGATATTGGGATACTTACCTTAATTATTCTGCCTTGAACAGATGTTATGGTTTTTTGGGTGACAATTTGACTTTCTTGCATGGTTCAATTGGTTTTGGTGGTGGGTTGATCAGTTCATCTGCTACTGATCGGAACTTTTCGTCAATGTTCATGTAGCGCATCTAAAAACTTTCGATGCTGTTGTCAGAGTACCACTTTTGTCAGGTTTAAGAATGTAGTTGCAACCATCACAGTAGCCGCTACTGACATCACATTCAACTATCCAGAGTCATACAATGTTGCTTTTAACACTGTACAGTTGTCACAAATTGCAAGATGGTGTAAGACCTTTTCTTGACCATTAGTTGAAATGGTTTGGGTGTACTAACTTGCAAAACTTTCCATTTTATAAGATTGTTGTATGGTGCTGGCCTTGGTTTCATTTTGCATAAGGCATCCAAAGACATCACCTTGAAGAAGAAAATAAATATAAATATGATGCATTACAGTCATACAAGTACAGTGTTACAGTAATATTTTAATTCTGGAATGTTTTTCATAATCCACATGAACTTAATTAGTGACGAGCATTTTGTGCACTTGCTCACTCCATGTAGGATGAAGAGTATTGCAACTGATACAGGGTTATGATTAGGATGTGATATGAAATGGCACACAAGTATTGCTACTTAGCAAGTCATGTGGTGAATTTTGGTGGCAAAAAAGGCAAAGCATGGTCTAGTTTAAAGCTTAAATCAGTGACTTTTTCTAAGTACAGTAGGTTGTTAAAATGGCAGTTTTTAGTAGTCTGGTGAGACCTGTGTAGGACTCTTACAGTACGTACAGAGTAGGTGTGATGATTAACGGATGCTAGACAACCATACAAAGAGATACAGTGCTTAATGTCCTGCTTAGGCTCCGAAAGTGACAAAGAAAGGGTTGTAAGAACTATAGTTTGTTACAAAGGTTCCTGTATTGTAAGATGATGGTTTTGGAGTAATATAAAAGTGATTAATGATATTATTTTGTTGTGTTGTTGTGTGTTGTATTAATTGACAAAACATGTTAAGCGATTTAAGTGTGGGTTCTGTGTTGAGGTCATGATTGAAATCTCCTGTGAACAATGTGAATGCACAATGCATGTCCTTTATTTGGTTCTGTATTCCAGTCAAATCACATTCAAGTTGATACTTGCTCACAGAAGGAGAACAGTATACTGTAATCAGAAGTAGAGAGTGGTTAGCACCTTGTACTTGTAATGCTAAAATATCACAGAATGTTGATTGTACTGGTATGACATCAAATGTTAAATGTGCTTTGATGTAAACAGCCACACCTGCTTTTCTTTTCTTTTTTTTTTTTTGTTACGTGTGTGTAGTGAATCTGTTTCCATGTCTCCGACAAACAAATGATATCTGCAAACTGAAATTCAGTATCACTCTTCATATCAAGAAAATGTTTTGCAAGAGACTGGATATTGTGTTGAATGACTGTGATATTGTTTACAGCAGTTGGCAAAAAACGTTGTGATAATGGATTTGCTTCACTTACATCCAGTGTAGCATACCTGCCAACTCTCACTGTTTCAACCTGAGTCTCACGGTTTTTTAGGTCATCTCATGGTCAAATCTCCAAAACTCACGGTAAAAAACTAAGATAGAGTCATTAAAAAAAATTGTGTTAGTTCAAATATTAAGCTATTATTCAGGGATGTAAGTTTTCGTTATTAAAAAGAATTGACTTAATCCTCCGTCTTTCTCTTGTATTTCTGTTATAATTTTTTTCAGACCGGAAGTACGGAAAATAATCTGGAAACAGTGGATGGAATTTTGTTGAAGTGCAAACAGAAAAACATGCAAAAAAGAAAAACACTGCACCCTGAACAGTGTATCTATATTGGAGCATCGTGTAAATTGAGTACCTGTAGTGTTCAAATTAATCTGTTACACAAGTGAAGACTTGATCTTAAGATGGCATCATGAGTTATCTTAATTTCTTGTATTATTGTAAAGGTTTAGGATATGTTGACTATATGTGACACTGTTACGACAAAGTAACCAAAACGTCAAGAAATCCCCATGAAGACATGCTTGGACAAATTCTGATGAAACTTACATACAGTGATGACAAGATAGTTGATTATCCGTGATAGCAGGGATTTGGAATCAAAGGTCATCTAGGGGTCATTTGGGGTTACTTTATTTACAAGTAAAATGCCTTATGTCCTTATGACATAGGGATATCTTTGGGTGTTCATTGATGTGATATACTTTGGCACTAGGTCTATAAGGGGTGATTAGAAATTTAAGGTAAATGGTCATCTAGTGGTCATTTTATGGGAAAACAAAAAATACCTTGGTTTCAACAGATGTAGTAACATTTTGGGGTGTCCATTGTTGTGATACTGTATAAGTGTGGTAATAGCCCAATAAAGGGTGTTCAAGAAGTTTATACAAACGGTCATTTAGTAGTCATGTTGCGGTCATTTCATGAAAAAACAAAAAGTGCATTGCCTTCTACTAATGTAGGGAAGATTTTGGGTGTTTAACTTTATTGTAAGTTCTACATGAAAGGTGTTCAGAAGTTTTTCACATCTTGCAGTGATATTTTTGTTCTCATAAAAAACAACTGGGACTTAATTGAGATTTACAGTGCACCATTTTGCACCTCAGCTCCCCCCTGAAAGCAAAAATTGTCCAAAAGGGGATGGGGAATCCCCTCTCCGTTTACCCACCCCAGGACGGCATTCACTTTATAAAACCCATAATTTCAGTATTTTTTAACCCTGCACTCACTGTACATCCCTGCTACATACACACGATGATTGCAAACCAATGCATGATTGAAACCAGAAACGTAAAATTTCCCTTAACAGAAATTTGGCCAGTGGTTTCAAAACGTCACACCATTTTTAGCCTCAGATTCCTGGGAACAATCTGTCCTTAAGTCTTTCCTTAAGTTGATAAATTCATTCTTTTTTTTTTTTTTTTGCAGAAAGATAAACCCACCAAGATCGATTATACTTACAAGCAAAGTGAATGATTTTATTTTATGAAAGATGTTGAAAGGTTGCAGATTTATGACAGAGTTTCAAGTGTTTGAAAGTCATAAAACAAAATATGGTTAGTGTACCATTAACGATTCTGTTGAAAACCCTTTTTTTGTCTGATTTTTTTAGTATAAGATATGTTTTGAAGTACTACAAAAAAATTGTAAATCTCCAGGTTTGAGGTGCCATTCTCCAGGTTTTTGTGTGAAAATCTCCAGGTTTACAAATTTGGAGGTTGGAAGGTCTGATGTAGGCATGCTTTCATTGTCCAGTTTTGGATTTCTATAAATTGCATGGGGACTGAAATTAAGTAAATGTAATCCTTTCTTTGAGGTTACTCTACTTAAGACAACATATGCCATACCTGGTTGAAAGATGTTATCTAATGAAACAACTGCACAGTTTGTTGTCTTACCTTGAACTTTGTATATTGTCACAGCCCAAGATAACTTGAGAGGATACTGGTATCTTGTAATAGAGCTGGACCGATGAAAAAAATGTCTCTGTGTGAGGCTTTGTTACAACTCTACACTGTATGGAACATTGTGGAGACAGGGCTGGATTAGTATGTTGGGCTTTCTTTCCTACTAATTTGTCATCAAAATCAATTAGTATGGAGGATTGCTGATTTGTGCGTGGATCGGATGATTGAAACTACAGTACGGCAAACACCATTTACAAGTCCATCAGAAACATCAATGTTGGAAGTTAACATAACTTTTGCTCCGACTGCTAGTGTGAGTAGAGTACAAGGCAGGTTACACTGTCTGAAGTGTGAATGGGTTCTTTATGTTTCCTTTTTTGACCTTTTTTATCATACTGTACATCTACTGATGTTATCGTTATTATGTCCTTACAGTTTTGAGTCAGCATGTAATGGTTGTGCTCATCTACATCTATGTTCCTGGAAAATATATGCAAAGCATTTTGAGGGAAGTCATCTGATGTGCTTGTTAGCCTTTGCATGGGTATACTTTTGTCATCATCCAATAATTGTTTAGTTTTTTTTAACTCTGTTTAAAAGATTTGCAAACTGTTCATCTTCTTTCTGCCCCATGTATTCATCTAGTTGCCATTTGTAAAATATGGACCAAAGGTTAACCAATGTGCCAGGATCTATATCAAACAAAGGTTTTCTTCTAATTGGTGGCAGTTGATAAAAATCTACTACTGCCAAAATGCTAACATTTCCAAACGGTTCATGCATAGATGAGCCTTTGATTTGTTGTAATCTACAATTTATGTATGACGGCATGTCTACATCTACCATGGAAATTTCATCTATTATAATAACTTGAAGATGTTCATACTTGACACGAAGCGTGTTTAATGTTTCCTTGACCAAGTGGAATATATGGCATTTTCGTATTCTGTATTGAGAGAGCCAAGTGAATAGTTTGACCATGAATATTAAATGCTGCTGTCCCTGTAAATGCAAGTAGTAGAATTGTGGCATCTGTGGATGGTAACTCCAGTGGAAAAATTTTTTCTGCCTCATGTTTGATGCACTTTACTAATAATGATTTACCGGTTCCTGCCCCTCCTGTCAAAAAAGACATGAAATGACATGGTATCTGCACTGTGCAATCTTTTGTAACACCATGTTGTTATAAAACGAAAGAGTGATCTTTGTTTTTCATTGAGGGACTGGCAATATGACTGGGCAAGTCATAGCTACTTACAGAGAGTACCGTGCATGTTGCCACTAGCTGAGAGTTCAGAATCTGTTCACAACTGTCTATTATGCCATTTTCAAATACACTGTCATCTTCATTTTCAGCTTCTGTTCCAGAAGCATTCAATATTTGAGTGTCACACCATGCATTGTCATTTGGTAAAGGATGTTGTATTGTTTCTCATGCTTCATCCATTTCTTCTGTGATGGTTTCAAATTGTGACATGTTATGAATGACTATGTCTTTGACTTGTCTGGTTTCCTTCCCTAATTTAATTTGTCCATTGAGAAAAAATGTTCATATGTTTGAGTTGTGTCACTTCGTATTTCCATGTGCATATGAGGTAAGTATAGTCTTGGTAGACAGTGATAGTACTTTTCTGGGTCTTTTTTCTGGGTCTTTTTTCTGCCTTTGTTCTACAGCATCGGATGATACATCTTTTACTTGACCTTGGTGTTTTGTATTCCAAATCATTCTCCAACATTACTGATGATCAGAGGGGTTGGGCGTGTGAGTACTGTGCTCAGATGCAAATATTGCCAAACACAAATTTAGGAAACATTCTGTTTTAGGTCTAGCTAAGTATTTATCAATGATGTTGTCTGCCCATATTTCTTCAGTATCTTCTTGCTTGTTCTGAATTACTGCTAAGGGTAGGGTAATTCGTTGTGCACTTGGATCAAGTGGTATGTAAACTCCTTTCCTTGAGGTCTTTTTCAAATGCATTCCTGTCACTCTGTGAACAGTTTCCATGAGTGAAACCTCTCTATGGTTTAAATAGACTGTTTCAATTAACGAAGCTCTGACATGGCATCTAAATTACCATCACGTGCTTCTTGATAGGCTAGTTTTAGTAATGTCCTCATTTCTCTCTCAGCTTTACTGATATACGATACAATATACATAATGCGGCTGTATGGATGAAGTACATACTGTATGTCCATGTTGGTATTCCATGTTCTCAATATATCAGGATTGTAGTTATTTACCCAACATTCATTTGGATTTCTTCTCAGAAAAATGGTTTCGTTAGCACTTAATTTTGAAAGTACGTGCTCTAAATGTTTTTGAGTTGTATTTGTTAAACTAAAAAACTCTTCCATGGTTGAATATCATTATGCTGTTTGTACATCCTAAATTTATGCTATCACTTCTTTTTCTCTCTTTTTGTCTTGATCTAATGAGGTTCCAGAACCTTCACCATTTCTCTTTCTTGAGATTTGTCACTGCTATCAACATGTTCCACTGGAGTAGCAATAAATGTCTGCTGAGATGGCGGCTTTTGAAGTTAAATTTACATGTTTTGTGATTTTTCTTGCACGATTTTGAATGGTTTTTGCTGTGAGTTTGACGCTGCAACGATATCATGTAATTCTTTGTCATGTTATTCAGAAGGAATGCAACATAATACATACTTGTCAACAAAGTCAGTCACTAGTGTGTCATCTGTGTCTGTTGAATAGCGTGGTGCATTTTTCACCCAGAAGAGGCAGTGCAAGTGTGGCCAACCACGCTGCTGGAACTCAATACGATAAAAATAGTCAACTACCTATCCAATTAGATTTTGTAAAGAAAAAATAACATTGTGCAAAAAGTTATGCATCCTGTGTTCAAACATTCTTGCTTGCAATAATATCACAATGCATTTTCCAATTGATGTTGCTTGGAATGGATTTCCCTCGTTGTTTTAACATAGCTGTGGTGATTTCTTTCCATCGTCTATCTGCAGCTGAGAAAATGCAAAACCATGTTGGAATCCCTAATTGCTTGATCATTGCAAATAAATCTTTGAGAGTGCTCTCCCAATATGCAGGTGTTCCATGCAGGTTTTTCGTAAAATGATATCCATCATCTCGTCCAATTAGTTCCTTTAAGTGTTTTCTATTCTGTAACATGCGTGAAGTTAAAACTCTACCAGAAGAAGTTTTAGCTTTTCCTTTTCTCAGTGCAATTGCTATTAATGAATGAATGAGATGCCACTCTGTTGAGTACTGTGCAAAAAATATGTACTCGGAATTCTCAGCATATCGCGAGTCAGCTGAGAAAAGCCTTGCATTTAAATACCGGCTTGTAGAGATTTTTACTGATCTCTGTGTACTGTCGGTATTTTCTCCATGCGGAAACAATGTAGGAAAGGATTTCCCTTCATTCAGTAAAACAGAGACTGGTCTGTTACCTTCAGAAGGAGCAATGGAGTATATGCCGAAAATAGAATAGTTTAAACACTGTTGTCCTACATCTGTTGGTTGTAAGCAAGTCACTTTCGGTAAGGAGTTTTCTGCGTCTTCATTTTGTTCTGTTCTTTAGTTTGAAGGTTGACAATGGATTCTTTTTGGCCATTTCATACAATTGTGTTTTGCATTTCCTCAATATCAAAATTAGTGGAACACACAGTTGTCACGTCTTGGTCATGTGCAGCGCTTTCATTTGAGATATCTGTAATATTAATATTTGCAAACAGAGGATTGTGCTCATGCAAGTAATGTAATGCTTTCATCACCTTTTGAGGTTCAACCAATTGATGCACATGGTGTCCACTGTAATCCAATTTACGCTTCAGTTTTATTTGAATCAGAGAAGAATCGGTTATAGGTCTTACTAACATGTTCACTGTCTTACATATATCAGCAAGAACGCAAACAACAGGTCCATGGACACCTTTCTGAAAACTTTTAGGAAGTGTTAGCAAATTTCATAAAAGGTATAGTTGGAGTGATTAAGTGCCGTTCTAAGAGATGTAACTTTGACAGTTCTTTTGGAATCTGTGACACATACAAATTGTTGTCCTGAGACTGAGAGGGCATGTTTCCCTTTTTAAGGTTCTGATGACAACATTTACATACCCATAAATCAAACTTTCCTTCTACTGAAGAGAATAACACTGGATATCTGTCTTGGTCAATTGTGTAACTTTCTAAGTGGAATTTGCTCACTTGGTTCCGGAAAAGCAGCCTGTTATAATTCATGCACACATATGTTGGCATATGTTCTAAGCATTTATAGAAATTTTATACTGGCCAGAATGCTTCTTTTCATTGCTAATACCCTGTACATAGGTGGTGCTAATTCCACTAATGCGCTCTGAAAGGGTATCCTCATTCAAAACACAGAAATCAGGCTGATTTGAAGACCTGCCTGGTAATTACAACATGTCCTGTTCCAAAGTTCAGTATTTTTTCTTCAGTTATTTTGAAATGAAGTGTCAGATCAAGAACATGTGTCAATGCTCTGTAAAAAGGTTCCTGGATACCAACATTACAAAACTGTGAATTAGCCAATGTGCTAAAACTAACTGTAGGGTCATGGCCAGTTTCACCTTCAGTAGGAGATCTAATGTCCTGCATATGCTTTACAATATTATTATAAACCATTTCCTGTGCACCTGTTCTTACCACAGTCAATATTTCTCACTGCACTCAAAACAGTATGGCAGTCAGGATATTTTAAATGTTCATGATGGTCTGAACAAGTCATACTTCCTTCTGGTGTAACACTGATATGTACATTATTTTTTAGGTTATAATGACCATTATAAAGTGGACCACTGTACAGTAACTTAACAGGTATGGACCCATTTCCAACTGTAACTACCTCATGCGAAAAACGGTGAATATAAATTGTTAGATCATACAAATTACAAGTAACCCTTATCTTTACCTCACCAGGCAAGCTGCTTTGTGGGTTCCAGTTGTTTTTGTGAGATTCCATGGACACTGAAACTTGAAAACACCAATCTTGCCAATGCACTTCAATATACTGAACAACACTATCTCGAATTTCTTTATGCTTCTCTTCATTGCCATGAAGGGCTACACTGACTGCTCTGAAAAAGTAGTTGCCAGTTGCTTTAGTATCAGCAGGCCTCTAAACAGAGCATGCATCACAGTATGGTACTTACGCACAAAACATCTACAAAAGATCTTGGGATAGATTCACTTGATTGAAGGTTGGTTATATCAAAGGTTCACTAGACCGAGGATTTTAACTCTTAACTTAAAAGCCCAAGTAACCATAATACTTACTCAAATCCTAATCCTCCTCTGGGTAATCCTTAATCCTTAGCCCAATCCTGAATGTTATGCTTTGGAGAATTTCAATAAAAGTTTTTATGTAGGCCAGTGAGCTTAACTGGTCTCCAACCTCGTGTTAATCCCCCACCATGTGCTAATCAAGTCCTCCGTCCTACCTGCGAAGTTAAATGAAAAGGTACCGGGTCAGCATTCAGTTGTGGCTAACGTGACATGCATATGTACTGGGATATTAATAATGATAGCTGAAGGTGGACAGCTGTATATACTGCCGTCTGCTAGTTACTACTTAAACCTACACCTAAGTTTATACCAGAATGTTGAGATTGTACACTCATGAAAGTATAATCATTTTGTAGTGTTTGTGCACCCTTGGGTGTGGTCTAGAAGTGAGAAACTCATCGCATGCTGTGTTTGTCGTGTACGCTCTGATGTTTCAATAAAGATAAAATATTTCACTTTCCAGAGCAAGATTCATCATTTACATAGTATGGAGTCAACAGGCTATGGGCCCAGTAACGCTGAGAGGTGGAGGAGAGCTGTTTTTGACGGAGGTCCTGAAAACTACGAATTATAGGAAACGCGGTTTTTTAGCATATCTCCGAACATTGAGCCTCCGCGATACCATCCTATTAGAGCAACCAGATCCCCAGAACAGCGAACGATGTTACTCGGAACTTGTAAACCTAACCGATGATAAGTGTCTGGCGCTTATAATACGAGATGCTCCAGACGATGGGAAGAAGGCTTTAGGTATTCTGAGAACACACTTTGCTGGAAATAGCAAACCCAGAATAATCGCCCTGTATACAGAACTTACAAGCCTCATGAAAGATGAATACAAAACTGTGACTGACTACATCCTACGAGCAGAGAGGGCGGTGTCAGCTCTGAGAAATGCAGGCGAGACTATTAGCGATGGTTTAATGATAGCCATGGTCTTTACAGGTTTGCCCAGAAGCTTCAGACCATTTACTGTTAATATATAGTAATGAAACTGTAACCTTTACAGAATCTAAAGTCAAGTTAAGAAGCTGACCTCAAAACCAGAACAAGCAGATAATGTTATGAAAGCTAAGGATACATCAACTCACAGTTCCTGTTATAGCTGTGGACGCAGGGGACACTTTGCTAGGAACTTTGATCAACAGAAAAGTTCAAAGTGGTATATAGCTATCACAAAAGCACCACCCACACAGACGAGAATTGTAGGACACAACGACGAGAAACAAAGGATGATTCTAAGCAAGCCTCGGAACCTGGACTGCATTCATTGCATTCTAGTTAAGTGAAACTTCCTCAGTGTCAAATTTACGTAGAGAGGGTTTGATGCTGGTAGATTCTGGAACGACTTCACATTATCACAAAGGACAAATTTAAGACAGGCGATAAAACCTTTGACCCCTCCATGCACTTCATTGAACTGGCTAATGGTAGTCGGGAAAGTAACTTGGTGAAGACAGTAGGGGATGCTGAAGTCCTGCTACTGGATACAGAAGGCAATTCAGTGAAGCTAGGCAACGCTTAAGAGGGCATTGTATATCCCATCATATCCGCACGATATCTTCTCAGTAAAGGCAGCGGTGAAAATGGTGCCGTATTAAAGTTCAAGGAGGAGGAAAGTGTAATGATCAAAGATGGAACCACATTCAACATAGACGAGGACAACAGGCTTTATTACCTAAATACATTAGACGAAAATACAAGCTTCAGTAGTGAAGACAAGATAAATTTGACATTAGATATCAAAGGGTAGCACAAGGTATTGGGTCCTTGTACTTTTGAGGACTTGATAAAACTAGTAAATGCTGTAAATGGCATAGAAATCAAGGGTAAGGGATATATAAACGAAGTAAAACCAACATACAATAGTTGCATACAGGGCAAGTTTGTATACACAAGAAATAGACGGCCTGATGCCAAAGCTGCACGTCCTTTTGAACTGGTTCATACTGATTTAGTAGGCCCCATAAATGTAACAGCTAAAGATGATTTCAAATATGCTATATCATTCACTGATGATCATTCAGGTGTTATTTTTGTCTATTTCCTCAGAAAGAAAACAGACACAGTCCAAGCAACCAAGCAATTTCTAGCTGATTGCGCTCCCTATAGCAATGTAAAGTGCATCAGGTCAGGCAACGGGGGAGAGTTCATGAGTAACGAGTTCAAAAGTTAATGCGGGATACGGACATTAGACATGACTTCTCATCACCATGCTCTCCTCACCAAAATGGCACTGCTGAGAGGCATTGGCGTACTTTGTTCGAGATGGGTAGGTGTTTACTTATTGAATCAGGGCTTTCCAAAACCTTGTGAACGTATGCTGTAAAGGGCGCAGCGTACATACGAAATATGTGCTTTAACAGTCGTACCAATCAAACACGATACTAGACACTTACAGGGGTCAAGCCAGATGTATCCAAAATGTGGATATTTGGTTCAGAATGCTTTGCCTACAGGTAGGATCATAACAAACTTGGCCAAAAAGGTGAAAAGGGCATATTTGTTGGTTATGACTCCAACAGTCCTGCATATCTTGTTTACATTCCAAAGAGCAGAAAAGTCATAATAAACAGACTTGTGAAGTTTCTAAAAAGGAATGTCAGTATACTCAGACTGGTAATGATGACCTTGTTTTGGATACCCCTGGCTATGACTGCGAAGACAGTCAAAACATTGTCAATCCAAATACCCTTGACAGTGAAGGTCAAGATCTACTAAACATGTCACAAGGTAATGAAAGTGCTAGAATGGAGGAGAGTGACGTAGATGATAGCCTTGAAGTGGGAAAAGATAACATCAACGGAAAACAGCACGACCACAGTATCTTAAAGATTATATCACAGAGTTTGATAAAAATGACGATGAATATGTACAGTGAACATCATTTGGGTTAGTGGATTACTGCTACAAGGTATGCGGTATACCTCAAAGTTACAGTGAGGCTGTAAACTCTCACTATGACCCAGAGTGGAAACAAGCTAAGATTGATGAAGTTAACTCCCTCAAGGAGAATGACGCTTTTGAGTTGGTAAACTTACCATAAGGCAAGAACTCAGTGGGTGTAAATGGGTCCATGCAATAAAAGAAAATTCAAAAGGGGAAAATCATTTAAGGCTAGGGTTTGTAGCAAAAGGCTACAATCAGGTAAAGGGAATTGACTACCAAGAAACATTCTCACCAACAGCTAATATAGGATCAGTCAGAGTTTTGATGCAAATTACAGCCCAAGATGACCTCATTGTTCATCAAATGGACGTTAAAACTGCATTTCTCCATGCCCTACTTGAAACAGAAATTTATGTGGATTAACCTGAGGGTTTTCAATCGCAACCTAACACTTGGTGATAGGTTGGTATGTAAACTATAGAAATTATATTTGGCCTAAAACAATCTGGGCAAAAGTGGAATAGAGTATTGGACGATCATCTATGTAATGAGAGTTTTAAGCAGAATCCAGCAGACCATTGCGTGTATAGGAAAGACACTGGTAATGGTGTTGTACTTGTTATTGTTTGGGTAGATGACCTGATCATTGCTGCAAGTAGTAGGGAAGAGGTGGAGCGTTTCAAGAACACAATGAAAGACAATTCAAAATGAAAGATTTAGTTAGAATTTCCTTTTTCTTGGGTATTGATTTCACACATGGCTGTGGTGAGATTAGAATGAGTCAGAAACGGTTGGAAAGATTTTCCATGGCTGATTGTAAACCAAGGGCAACTCCTTGTGAAACAAACTTTGAATGTTAATCCATGCAACTATGACTGTGTGGACCCAACGAAATACAGGGAAATATTAGGTAGTTTGATTTATGCAGCTTCCAGCATCAGAACAGATATTGCATTCATAGTCAGTTAACTGTCCCAATCTCTTTCCATTCCAAGAATGAAACATGTGATAGCTGTCAAACATGATCTGAGATGTTTGAAGGGTACCATGGACTATGATGTGGTGTATAGAAGGTCAGACAAGCCTCTGAAAACAAATGCTTTTACCGATTCAGACTGGGCGTCATCAGTTGATAGAAAGAGAATCACCGGTTATTGCTTTATTTGGACTAAAAATGGAGCTATTGTATCTTGGAAATCAAAGTAGCAATCAACCGTTGCTTTATCTACCTGTGAAGCTGAATATATGGGGTTGGGAACTACTACCTAAGAAAGTATGCACTTGACCCAGTTACTAAAGGGCATGGACAATGTATGACTGTGTAACAATGTTTGAGGGTAATCAAGGTGCTATTGCTCTCAGTAAAACCCAGTCAACGGGCAAAGATCAAAGCATATAGACATCAGATATCATTTCGTCCGTAATGTTCAAGAAGATGGTAAAATTAATATCCAATACTGTCCCACTGACAAAATAGTGGCAGATTACTTTACAAAACCACCAAGTAAATTCAACCTGCAAAAATGCAAAAACTATATTTTTGGATATTAAAGTGCTGTATTTAATACTTCATGTAGTGCAGTAGCAGGCGCATATAGTTGTGAGGGTATAGTTGCACTAGTTAGTTTTGTATCATGAGAGTAAGTGGGGATGTTGAGATTGTACACTCATGAAAGTAAAATCATTTTGTAGTGTTGTACACCCTTGGGTGTGGTCTAGAAATGAGAAATTTATCGCATGCTGTGTTTGTCGTGTACGTTCTGATGTTTCAACAAGGATGAAATATTTCACTTTCCGGACTAAGATTCATCATTTACATGGCATGGAGTCAACACAGAACTGACCGTGATAACGGGCGCTGGCAAATCAGCTGGCACTATACTATCGGTCAAGTCGCAGTAGGCTGTTTGAGTTGAGGTAATATAAGGTTTGTCCGGCTCTGCCGCCAGTAAGTTCGTTGATCTAGCAGATGTGAAATGCTGCTGGCGATGAATTGCCTGTGGTTGCATTGCCGGTGTTATGTTGAACGTCACAGCTGACCGTGGCAGTTGTGAATGCTGCAACCATCGAAGTGAGTTGCCTACAAGAAAGTACTGCAATCTGTGATGCTGCAGGGCTAGGCCTAGGTTTAGATATGCTAATAAGCTACGAAGTCGAAATAAGGCTGCAGTTAGGACAGTGTACGTAAGTAAGGCCTAAATACACACGACGACTTAATCGTTATGAACATACACCTCGTGACGATAAAGAATACAAGTGAACGTGGTATGATCGGTTACACACATGCAAAGTATGTTTATTATCTTTGCTAATGCGAATAGCTCTATAAGCCATGGCCTACTGATTCGGGAGGCCGAAGTGATATAACTGTAGCCTAGTAAAATGAAATCTGCATTGCTAAGCACCTTACGGTGCCTGTTTGTCTTCTCGGCAAAAAATCGTCCCCAAATGTCTAGTTGGTGTGGAGAGACTGTACGTAGACCTCTGCTGAAGATGACCCAATACTGCAAGAAGTGTAGTATAATCTTCAGCCTTTAACACGAGTGCAACGTATGTACAAGCATGTGAGCTGGGTGTGCGCTTCTCAGCAGCTAGCTATAGGATGTTGACCTATTTGCTATAATTTATGCTGGAATGCTTGAGTGGAATGCACAGAAAAACTACATTGGAAAATAAGGGCATTATGCAACTAATCCAAATCCTACCCCTATTTCTAACCCGCAGTAGATTTTCATTCAAATTGATCTTCGGTTTGGCAAACCTATGATCTAGTGAACTTAACTCGGTCTAGTGGGTAGCCCCTGTAGATCGTTGTGAATAGAGCAATAGGTCAAGAATGAATAACGGCCTTATAGGGCCAAAAATGTCCTCTGACCCTGTTAATTTGCCAATATAATTTAAAATACCAATCATCCTTTTGTATGTGGGCAATTTTAGGCTCTAAACTGCCTTCCCTGATATCACTGTTTCTAAAAGTACAGCTAGTGCAGCTAATGCAGTAGCCTAAAGAGCCCTTACACGGTATGAGGACTGTGCACTGTACATACTACTGTTAGTATAACTAGCCTACACATTTGCTTTCAGTACTACTCTGAATCTTATCATAACTCTCCTTTAATTATGCTCACACAATTATTCACAGACTGTTCAGATTTTTCCGTTGTGTAATGTTTCTGTGCACGTCCATCAGCGCTAAAAGATCTAGAAATAGAGTGAAAATTAATGTTATTACTGGAAATGATCGCGCAATGTGAAGATTTCTGTTTATTCATGCAGCGCACACAGTAGTTGAAACAGTACATTCCAAGCTGTTGTCATTTCCTAAATCTGGGTTGAACTTTATTGGGCAGTAGGGGTGTATTACCCTCTTTTGAAATCCTCTGTGAAGGAAATATTGCATGGTACCTAGTTCTGTGCTATAACTATGTTTAAACTTTTGTTATTGTGCCATTAAAACATAATTTCAAAAGGGATGGAATTATGCTGTTTTTTTTTTTTTTTTTTGTTCTCTTCTTTATTGTAGGTTTGAAATCATTCAAGGAATTACATGAAGTTGAGATGAAAATAAACAAACACTTATGAAAACGTATGGCATTCATATATGTTATTGTGGATAGCTTAATATATGCATGTATGAGTTCACACACACACACACACACACACAGATAAAAAGAAAAACTATAAAACTGCTGTAAATTGAACAGGGTTAGGGTCAGTAGGACCTTTGACATTTCCTTAAAGTATGCGCAACACAACCCCAAATGCCTGTGAGCTGATCTGTTTACAAGCTCTTAAACCAACCACATACAAGAAATTATTGTGGGATGTTTCTGACACAGATTTTCACAAGAACATGACTAGTGCTTGTTGAGCTATTGAAGGCATATCCATGCCAAGCTGTGACCTTTGACTATGGATATTGTTCAGCGCCATGCACGTCCCATACTGGTTTTACATAAAATGTGTTAATAAGTACCCATATAAACATGAATTACACATGAATTACTTAGAGTTCATTGGGACAATATTGGCGCATGCACTCTTCGTACATCTTGGGAAACGCACATTTGCCCAAAATAGTAAAAATTGGTCGCAGGGTATGACCTTTGACCTTTCTAAAGTTCATGCGCCAACATGACTCCGATGATTTTTCAACTGATTTCTGTAACAGCACCAAAATAAACCAAACGTGAACATTTTTAAGAGATCATGATGGCGCAGATGTATATCAGAACATGAAAATGGCACAGTGTGCCGATCTACATATACTTTAAGGCTAATATGCTTGGCATATTGATACATTGAGAATTTTTAAAAATACTTTATCTCCCAATTGCAGAGGTCCCATGTTTCTTTCTTCATTTATTATTAGGGGTGGACTGTCTCTGCAACTTGCTGTCATTCTAATTAAATTGTGACATTGGTGCGTGTAGTTTCGGCGGTGCAAGAACGCAACAAAAAGGAAAATTTTGACTTTTGACCTTTCTTATCTCCATGCGCCTACAAGATCCCATGATTTGTTTATTTGAAATTAATTAATGGCTTTACCTTTCCCATGTAAAGTTCTTTACTCCATGGGATCTTATTGGCGCATCAAGTTATGAGGTCTTAAAAACAGCACGAGGGCGCTGTTCGTCAAGGGTGTGGGTCAATTTAAAGCAATGCGCCAACGGGATCTTAAATATATTTTGTCATTTTATGCTTTGTGCCCCAAAAGGGGTTTTAAAATATGTTTTCCTTTTGTTGGGGTGTGCTTGGCGTACACATTTTTACCCATTGGGATCACGCGCACCATTTATCTGATTTTTTTCGGCATTAAACTCCAATATTTTTTACAGCCACCTCCGAAATGCTGATAATCTAATAATTTAGTTTTGTTATATTGGAATGATGGTGCTTCTCTGCTTTTTCCTAGAAGTTGATCTGAGGACCCATGCATTACAAAATGGTACACTGTTACAAGCTCAGACTGTTGAATATTGCAAATATCCCTAAGAGAAAATGTAGTATACCTTGTAAGAGTATTAAGAAAAGGGGGTTAAATAATAATCAGTTCAGAATCTTAATCTCATTCTTCTGCATATTTTTGATGTTTCGGGTCTGTGTATTATTATAATACACAGACCTGAAACAGCTAGTTACGGCTAGGTATAATTTATACCCAGCCATAATAGAATTGGTTGCCTACTATCCGGGACCTTGAACGAGTGCAGACTAAGCCTAACGTTAGAGTCTTCAAAATTCTAGAACATTCTACAGGAGACACAGTACTGCACTACTGCCTTTATTTGTTCAGACTTCTTTGTCAAAGTAAAACTAGTCCAAAATATCCTTCAATCTGTATAGATTTGTGGCTATTCCGTACATGGATGAACTAACTCAATTGAAAAAGTCTGAAACTGGAAAAATTGCAGAGCACTTTGGTATCGAAAGCACTTAGTTGATGTAAACATTCTGCCTAGTATGGAACTTAAGGAAGTGATTAAGGTGACAACCGACAGCTCATTTGAATAAAAAAAGATTAGAGCTAGAGATGCAATAGGAGATCAGGTTAAAAGAAATCGAACAGGAAGAAATGGAAATTGGGAGAGCAAGGGAAAATGAACTAATAGAAGTTGAAAGAGTAAGAAAAGAGTAAGAGAACAGGAGCAAAGCGAAATTGAAGAAAGGGGTATGAAACATGAATTTAGAATAAAACAACTAGAGTTACAAAGCAGGTGTCCTACACAAAATTCTGGTTCCATAGGTCCTGAAGCTAGAGGATTCAATTTGTCTTGACAAAATTATTATGCCGCTAAAAGGGCAGTTCCCCAGGCTTATGAACTGGTTCCCGAAGGCTACCGACAGAAATTTCGATGCTACAGAAAGTCAGACGATCAAACCAATGTGGAGTTTGCTCATGTCAAAGAGAAATTAATCGATTGATGGTGTTCTTTTCAAAAGATCTCTGAATTTAGTTAAGGTAATTAATTATGAAAGACAAGGGGGACTCAAAAAAGTCAGCTTTAACGGAATTGTTTGTGGATTTTGTCACAAAAGGACCATACAATGGCAAATTGCTTTAAATTGGCAAGCAAGATGGAGGCAGAAGCAGCCCCAAATGCCTGGGCCATTTCTGAAAAGCCTCCTAGGTTAGCGGTGACTTTACGGCCGTCGACTGACAACATTAAGGAAAAGTAACTTCTACTTGTATCTGTGGGAATTATCTTCTTAAATGGGGATTCAGGTCAGCCACCCGTTAAAATTAAAATTTTCCGTGATGCTGGCGCAACTCCGGCATTACTGTTTAGATAGGATTTTTCCGTTATCGGACTCTGCATCCACTGGGGCATTTCGGACTCTATATCCACCGGAGCAAATATACTAATTCAGGGAGTTGAGTGTGGTCTCATTTCTGTCCCTCTTCACAAAATTAATTTGAAGTCAGATCTAGTTTCTGTGTCGGTCATAGTAGGTGTTAGGCGTACTCTACCTGTTAAAAGGATTTCTTTATTGTTAAGCAATGGCCTGGCTTGTGGAAAGGTTACAGCGAATGCAATTGTGACAAATGAAACCTGCAATTTCGATAACACAGAGCAGTTTGAAAAGGAATTTCCAGATTTATTCCCTGCCTGTGCTGTTACAGGAGCTATGTCAAAAAGCACATAGATTGAGAAAATTGCTATCTTTCCTCAAAAGGTGAGATTCCAGTTGCTAAACAAGGAACAGTACTCCAACAAGAGGAGGCAGAATCCAAAAGAGATTTTAATGTAATTGAAGATTTTGGTATGACCTTTGTAAGTCATTTATGACTTATCTTCAGGATAGTCAGGATTTTGAATTTTCTTACCCTACACAGAATTGCTAGCGTGAAGAACAAAAACATCTGTTTCTTCAAAAATATCTGATACTCTTAAAAGTGATCAGCCTTCAATTGAACAAAAGAATGATGACGAAATTCATTATTAGCTCGTGCACTTACCGAGGAAGAATTAGAAGATATCCGAGTTTGCTTTTATGTCCAAAATGGTATTTTGATGAGTAAATGGAGACCATCCGATGCAACCTTAGATGAATGAAGGAAAGTTTACCATCACGCTGTGATGCCTATGGTCTATAGAAATAAAATTTTATGCATTAATCATGAAATGCCATTTGAAGGGCACCTAGGTGTTAATATGACCTACCACCGTCTATTAAATCACTTTTATTAGCTAAACATGAAAGTGATGTGGCTAAATTTTGTAAAACGTGTCACACATGTCAGAATATTTAGACTACACCCTTAAAACCAATCCCAGCTTTTGAAAAGCCTTTTTGTAGAGTCGTTATTGACTGTGTAAATTCCCTACCTAAGAGTAAAGCAGTACATCAGTATACATTGACAATCATGTGTGCTTCAACAAGATTTCCTAAGGCAATTCCTCTCAGAAATGTCAAGGGTCGTGCAATTTTTCAAGCATTCAGTTTTTTAAGTTATTTGGGATAATTGAAAAGATCGAATCTGATCAAGGATCCATTTCATGTCAACAGAGTTTCAACAGATGTTGTATGAATGAGGTTTGGGCAGATTAACTCAACTGCCTACCATCCTGAAATTTAAGGGGCTTTGGAAAGATTTCATCAAACTTTGAAATCTGTGATAAAGACAAATTCTTATGACAATGAAAGAGATTAGGATGTAATTCCATTCGTAATGTTTGCTGCTAGGGAGTCTGTACAAGAGTTCACTTGGGGTTCAGTCCATTTGGACGTGTTTGGTCACACAATTCGTGGACCACTGAGGTTACTGAAAGAGAAGTGGCCAGTGGATTCAGTCGAGGGCATTAATCTTCTTGATTTCGTGTCAAAGTTGCAAGTCGACTGCACAGAACCTGTAAACTTGATGAGTAAATTCTGAAACATTCGCAAGAGAGAATGAAGGCATGGTATGACAAGAGCCCTGTCGAGCGAAATTTAAACCGGTAAAAAAGCGCAAGGTCAGCGACACAGATTATGACTCCTGGTAAGCGTAAGGAGAAAAGAGTATGTCATATCAATATGATCAAGAAATATTATGAAAGAGAGAATGGTAATACTTACTATTATGATGTTGTAAATGAAGTAAATGTCAATGTTAATGTTACACTTGATCAAAATTATTGTACATGTACTGGTAATGAAATCATGGATTAGGATTTTGAAGCCATCCACGTCCCTAAGATGTGAATTAAACTGCAGAATTTTGACGTTTTGAAGAACATTGAAAAGGAATTAAGTCATCTGAATGGAAAAGAAAAATCAGAAATGACATTATTAATCAATGAGTATAAAGGCTTATTTGCAGATAAGCCTAAGAGTACCAAACTGATTGAGTTTGACATGATGTGGGGCGTGCTGCACCGTTTAAGCGTATCTTTATCTATTAAACCATCGAAACCAACCACATCTCCGTTAAGAAGTCACGTAGCTGTTGTAAGAAATGCATTAAGCACATGAAAGATAACATTTTCCTGACACATTGTCTAGAATTTGATTTCTGTTGTTAAGGTTCATCTTGTATCATGGGCGTCAATCCTGGGGGGACAGGAGGACACGTCCCCACATTTTGGAAATACACCCATTGACTTAAGATTTTTACACAGTAAATTTTTGACAGAAGTGGCCATGCCCCCCCCCCCCCCCACACACACACACACATTCGAGTAAAGATTGATGCCCATGTCTTGTACTGAATTTTTTGTGGCTCTTTGCTAGTTGCATTATGATGACAAACTTTCAAAGTTGTTTAAACCATGTCTCAGTTAGAATTGTCATGTACTTCAAAGAATGAAGGCATATTGTATCATTGATACTATACCTTCACTGGTAGCAATGTAACTTGTATATTGCAGTTGTGACTATAATGTTGTAAATATTAAGTAAACTACAGTTTTTCCCTAGACGTCCAAACATTTTTGAAGAGGGGGAGTGCTATGGGGCACTAACTAGGACAACCATAAGATCACGACGCTAACAGAGGATTGAATTCTGGTCCTGTAAACCAGTTTACCAATTGGCACCAGCTGGAGTGTGCGAGTAAATGCTACAATCGTCTAGACTCTGCATAAAAGGAACATTACGTCATGGCACATTGGGTTGAATGCTTAGATGTATTCTCGAGTCTTCTTTATCAATCTTCGAATCGAATGTTCTCGTCGGCCAGTTACTGGTGTATATTAATATGGACCCACGGAGTTATAGAATTAGAGACAGACTACACCAGATATATTGCTGAGACAGTGCTACATTAAACTGATGTCATGTAACAACATCAAACAGTTTTGTAAAAGTTGGTCTTTTTTGGCAAGAAAGAAGTGTGGTCTAGAGGAAGAACATTGCAACATCGTACACAGGTTTCGACTAATTTCAAGGACCGTTTCAAACAGTATCCAACATTCGTCTTCTGGACAAGAATGTCCCACCCATAGTTTAATTTCCTTTTAAAAGACATCCTAAACTGTTTTAAAGAAATCTAAAACATTGACCGCCACCTAGACGTCTGTGAACTGAAACTCGTTACTCCACTAATATATATACACAACTAGGAAGAAAAATAAATTTTCGAACAGGGTGTTTTTAAACATAACGAGAAGTCAGCGAGGCCTCCAGGAGCAAGTGATGCATCGTGGGTTTAATTATCACAAGGACTTTTATAACTTTTTTTTAATAATAACAACAATGATCCCGTAATATTAGATTAGTACAAGGTTAGGCAGGGGGCCGATGTGTTAAAGTTATTGGGGGGCATCTGCTCAAGCTATTTGGTGCTCTCTAGACGACACAGATTACATATTTCTGATCTAAAGTTCTCCCTAGCTGCTATTAATAGGCTAGTAATATACAATTATTCATATCGCAAATGTGTGTAGCAACATTTATTTTTTCTAGTACATACTGACATACCTCTAAATATTGAGGGGAGGCCATGTGATATTATGTGTCTCACTAAAAATATTAGGGGACATGTCCCCACTGTCCCCCCACCCATGATCGCCTCCCGTGCTAGGGATAACATTTTTGGAATTTTATGGTAGATTATCCCCAATTAAAAGATTTATACGGACCGTGCACCATATTTACGTCACTGGTCGTAAAACACCACTTTTGTAAGTAATAAGTATTCCAAATGAAGCAAATTTTCAGAATCCTGATTTGTGCATGCAATGTGACCAAACATGACAAAATTTATTACAAAATCGTTTTATTAAGTCTATCTTAACTTTCAAAACAACAGTAAAAAGGACATCTTTATCATTATTTTGAATAACAGATCAAAGAACAGGTCACTTGGAACTTTTGATCCATCAAGATAACGCTTGACCAAAGGGCATTCTAGATTTTTAAAAAAACAACTAGCCAGATGATGAATAGTCTAGAGTTTACCTTAAGATTACTAATTAACAGTTATTTTGATTTTGTCCTGCTTGCAATTCCAAATAAAATTAGAGATATCAATCGCCCTATTACATATAACGAACGTAGAAAAGCGGCTCGAGTTACCATGCAAAGGAATTTTATTATCATTTTATACTTTATGAAAATCAATGGCAATGGCAAAGTACAGATGATGATAATGGCATTTGGGTTATTTTCAAATTTTTAATTCTACCTTGATGGGTGAGATGTACATTAAGTTTTCAATAAATGGCTTTTGCCATAATAGGTCTTTCATTTCCGTTTTAAGGTTAGTCGGGTATGTGATGTGAAAGTCGACAATTGTTCGCGAGGAGCGCTAAAAACTTCCATCTATGGTAAACCTTGCATTTGGGCGTTGCTTTCAAACACATCAACTTCCTCCCTACAACAATTGGATTTGTCAGGAGTATAAGTCTAATTTATGAATGTTCTGCAATCCCCCAGAGATAACGAGTTCCCTTCATATATGTGTACCTATTCAAAAGTAGTGGAAGGGAGAACAATTTACCTTCCTTACAAGTTACAAACTTTGCCTTGTCATCATCACAACACAACAGAACATATAAATTTAACAAATTAACTGTTCATGAAGCGGAAACGAGGTAAAGGTGCAAAAATTAAGGTACTCTGTAAAACATTCTAATAAAATACATCAATTTTTTAATCCCTAAAGTCATTTTGCCCCACCTCTTGTAGATTTTGCCTAAACTTCCATTTGATCATTTCGATTCCATTGGAAACCGATAAGCATGCACTCACCGCCGTGCAATGCGTACTGGCATCATTATTTGTCGCTGTTATTCTGTTGGCGCGATATTTGGTGAATCGGGTAGGGGCACAGTAGTCGCATATATATATATATATATATATATATATATATATATATATATATATATATATATATATATATAGGTCAAAAAAGAAGTAGTAAATAGTGCTAAACGTTTGTGAGAAATTCCACGACGTCATGGGTTTAAAACCTTCATTGGGTGGCAAAAGTGCAACTGATTGTTGACGCAGTCAATCGTACAAATAAAAAAGCACACACAATAAAATTGGGCACGGTAAAACCGGCTAGGAAAACAGACAGTGTTAAGTGGTTAACACAGGTAATATAGCAATGCGGGAACTGCTGAGTTATAAAAGTTCAAGTCTAACGTTCAGACCATGCGGGGACAGGGTTCCAAGTTTCATGATTAGACGGTTTTCGGCAGCCAGGCGGTCACGATCGGAAACTCGACACGAGATGGCCGTCGAATGCTCGTCCGGCGGCCACTATTTTTGTTTTATTTGGACGTTTGGCTGTGTCAACAATCAGTTGCATTTTTGCCACCTGATGAAGGGTTTAAGTTTGAAACGTCGTCCAATTTTTCACAAACTTTTAGCATTATTTACTACTTCTTTTCTGATATATATATATATATATATATATATATATATATATATATATATATATATATATATATATATATATATATATATATATATATATATATATATATATATATATATATATATATATATATATATATATATATATATATATATATATATATATATCACATCCCCGTGTCAGCCTCACATCTCGTAGCGAAATATGGCATCTCATCACACTAGATTGCAGAAAGTTCACTATATATAATACAAATTTATTACTACAGTTCATCTGAACGAGCCTTGCTACCCCACCGGGTACATCGTTATGTTCACATCCATAAATCCGTATACCAGCATCATTGCTCCGCCATTCAGTTTTTTGCACATCTTAGCCCTCGGCATCGTCGTCAATTACCTAAATGGATCTTTACTAGGAATGATTTAAACCAGAAGCCCCCCTCTAAAGAAATATATATTTTGAGTAGGTGTTTAGAACAGTATCACATTTTTTCCTTTTCTCTTTGTCCTTGCTTTTTTTTTTTGTTATATGTTTGCCCCTTTCATTTTTCTTGACAAGGATGGGGACACGGACATCCACGGAAATCCAGGCCTGGTTCTCACCCACTTTCTCTTTCTCTCTTGCAACATTTTGTGGACAAACGGTACCGCCTATGCTCCTTGCCTATTGTTGACAGTGCCACTTTCTCTAATGTTTCTTAATGTAAACCAAACTATGCGTTCCTGTATTTATTGCGAATGCTTATTTGTTTTATCGTATCTCTCTCCAAGACCCACAAACGAGAGGGTTAGACATGTGTATGGGGGATTAATGGAAAAAGTAGACAACATAAGTAACATAAGTAACATAAGTAGGTTTAGTCACACCTACGCCAAAAATTTCAGTGTTATGCATAAGTTAAAACGAAGGCATCATTGTATCACGTTTACACCAACACCACGATCTTTTCGCATGCAACATTGATGCTGCACTAGATCATCCACTTTTAAGTTTATACACTCTCTGACTAACCTTTCAATACGTGAGAGTAACATAAAATAGACACTTAGCTCTACTATGCGAGTCTAACCGTAGCATCAGAAAATAGGCTGTAAAGATCAATTACACCATAGGGAGTTGCAATACGAATTCGGGTAGTGACAATCTCTTAACATAGCCTAATGTGTCGTACTGATGGGATAGTATCACTTCCTCTCCAGCGATGAATTGCATAGCACGCTAAATGATACAAAGATTGTAGCGATTAACAGAAGCTTTCTAAAGTAATGTGTATCGGTTCCCTGATAGAAAAATCGTTCCAAGTTATCGATCACTGGTTCCCTTCCAAAAAATTGTTTGGCAAAAGTTCAAATACCACACGTGAAGTACTGTTTCAAACTGTGGAAAACTATCGTTGGGTGTGAAAAGTCGTGAAGTTTCTGTAAATTTTCGCAAGACAATGTGTGTCATTAACAAGCAGTTGACACACATTTCCAAAGTGCCATGTATTGACCTGCATTTCAACAGGTTGGACATGAGGCAATGTGTGGAAAACCAAACAGCAAATTTTGACACAGGTAACATGTGGCAAACTGGGATAAAATAGGAACAGTGTGGAAATGTGTGGAGAGAATCTGTTTGTCACACTTTGCCTTAGTTTGTCTCATGTGTCAACTTGACACAGCTTACCCCCATTTTGACCTAGATTTCAAGGTGTGACAATCATGCAGGGAAAAGCCTGGTCCTGTATGTCAAATTGGTTCCAATACCACATGTGTCACCACTCATGACCACACTTTTTCCATATGCATACATTCATATCCCCTGCCACATGTGATTATGTGTGTACACATGCCACACGTTTTATGTAAGGGTTATGCTCTTGTTTTATCACACTGAAGAGCCTGAGCTGTTTTTCGTCAAACAAAATAGGTATGAACGTAATTACAAAAGATTTTACATCTTAAAGACTTAAGGCAGTTGAAACTAATTGAACGTTACAAATGACCCTTTTCCCAATATCCAGCTATACAGTGATTTCATCAGCGTTTCGGGCAATCAAAGAAACACGAGTTGGTCGTATGGATAACTTGTTAGAGAATCCAAAAACTTCTTTGAAAAGTTTATCTCGTGGTCATGCCGTAATGTATTTGAAACAGGTACACAAATTGTTCAAACCCAACAGAAGAGAACAGACGTCACAAGCAGTAGCTACAGTCACCACTAAATTCCGTTGTTGGAAAGTACTTCTCACTCAAAGCAAGCGCCTAACCATCAGACGGTTAATCCATTTAATACACTCAATCATGATAGAAATGAAGTATAAACATTATATGGGCAAGGAACGCCCATAAGGCTGGTAGACTTAGAAAAACATTGTTAACAAATTACGATAACAGCAACCTACAACAAACTCTATTTTGCTACGTTTAAAATATTTTATTTCTTCATCCCACATGCAGTGGCTTAACATGGTCTCCAACACACATTTTCGTCTTCTCAAACATTAACACACAAGGGCTTCAACAATTAGTTTTCAATATATGAATGAAACATTTCATTCAGAGCAAGCGCTTGTTCAAATTTATCAGATGGTTATTCGATTTAGTATTCCCAATCCTAACATAAATGCATTAAAAACATTATATGGGAAGGAAACGGGCATAAGGTTGGCAGATTTAAAGAAACATTGTGGTGTGGCGTACCTTTTATCCCCATTGCCTAGATAATATCACACTACACTAGAGGGTGATTTGTAGCCCTTTGGTAGTTTTGCTATCTCAACTAATAATTTCATGTTTTGAAGGGTACACACCCCAGAATCAGAAAAGCATGTGCTCCATATTTTTCATGTTCGATAGGGTTGGCAGCAACTGCAAAATAGTCGCCATTTAAAGCACTTTTGCTGTTAAAGAAATACTCGTTTGCTCTAATAGTTTAATCGAAACCGTTGGCTATTGGTAGTTGCAAAATAAACAAAACCAATCTCTATACATTTAAATGTTTCCACAAAAAGCCTGTCATTTTATAATGACTTGTCGAATGTGGTCCCTTTTGCCGAAAAATAGCTGTTCTGCTAGTTTTAGCGCTTTTGGCCAATTGTGAGCCTCACATTCTCCTGAAATAAGTAACGACATTTCCTCACCTTTTGACTCTGAGTAGCCATTTAATTATGTAACACAAATCAGAGTAAAATTAGTGAAGCTGAAAACTTGCAACTTTATCATTTTTCACCGGAGTTCGGGCAGGTGAGATTGTTTTTTGAGACCCATTATTACATAGAATTAACCAACCAACAGACACAACGCTTTATGTATTAAACATTCAGTACTCTGTTAGCACTTACAAAAGTTTTAACTAATTGTTATCCATATATCTGCGATTTCCTAATTTCTAAAAGAAACAAAAAGTGTTTTTTCCCTTTTGTACGGACTTTACCAAAATATCTCTTTCAAAGCCCCACGAGATGAGTTCATCTTCTTGAAATGGATTGCCAAATGCTTTCAGCTATACAGAAATCTTCTGACCAGATATGAAGACGGAAGTTAAAGGAAACCCACTGACTGCAATTTTACCCCTTTTTGGTGGAAAGATTGGGTTTTTTAAGGGCATAACTGAGCAGTTATATCTCTGTTTGGACCACACAAAATTGTATCATCTTCATTAAATGTATAGCCAAATTACTAGGTAGAAAATAGAAAACCTTTGACTTGCAAAAGAAAATGGACATGACACAAGGAAAACCATATTCTATTTTGTTTCATTTTTCTTTGCAAAATATGATTTAAGGGGTATATCTATATGAAAACAGTACAACATGTTGCAACTTCAACGAGTTGGTAGGCACAGGCGCGGATCCAGAAATTTTGAGGGGGGGGGGGGCAAGATGGAAACTCTCATGTGCACCGAAGGTGCACCACGAGCGCGAAGCGCGAGTTCCTACGCGTGGGGTCCAGGGGCCCGCGTTAGGGCCCCTGGCGGGGTCCAGGGGCGGAGCCCCGTGGGTCTAGGGGGCGAAGCCTCCGGAAGCTCTCGCAATATTGCATTTTAAGAGCACAGAAATCGGCTCCAGTTCTTATGTCAGTGAGATTTTATACCTTTTTAGCTGCATGGAATTTGCTGTGTATGGCTCAGTATAAGTTACTATATGTACCTGCAGAAGTTCCGGAGAATCTTAGTTATCTTAAAACTTACACGCCAACATTATGAGCCCGTGTAGGAAACTTGAAATGATTTCTGCCATGATGAGTGTTTTATTTTCGTTATACGGTATTCGGGTATAGGACGTCAGATGAAACAATTGCGCGCGAAGCGCGCCGAAAATTTGAATTTACATTTAACACCATTGCTATGACTAATGGTATCAATTCCCTTTATGTGTGTCTATCAATTAGAAAGTGGGTTCGATACTAAGTTTTCAGTTCTCATAAGAAGAGGAGGTTGAAATAATGAATTTCAGTTGCTTTACATCCTTACAATGCTGGCTCCTCTGAAATCACGTTTATGCACACGAATAATTGGCTTATGGTAGAACCCCCACCAAAGAGTAATGCGAATACGATTGGGACGTTATTGATAGTAAAAGGAGCAATTCAAGGCTAAAAGTGCGCATCTCAAGCGAAAATCAAGAAATATTGAGAAGACTTTGCAAAAATTGTGAAAGATTTCAAATGATTTTTGGTAAAAGTGATAAAAATAAATCCATCACTCAATAACGTACCTCTCTTCGTAAGCGTAAACAATTGCGCGCGAAGCGGGCCGAAAATTTTTGGTATAGAGACTCCCGAGAGCTCTGTGTTAATTGTACACTGAAAAGGGGTACCAACAGGACTCTCACAACCTGACATCCATATGGGAGGAGGGCTGATATATCACCTTCTTTATGGATTTCTGAAGAGTATACCCTTCAGAAATCTATGACCGATGGTGCCGGCGGGAGTTGGTGATTGGGGGAACCGCAGATAACTGCTAAACCGTGCCTTTTTAGGCAGTGGGATTTTGTATACGCTTTACATACAAGAGTGTGAGAGCCTTTTCTTGTTAGTACATGAGAGTGCAATCCCAAGAAGGGGTTTACCCTCCCCTCTGAGAAATTTTTGTTAATTTTAGGGGGCCTATATGCAAAATGTTGGTATCTTTGGGTCATTCTAAAGTGATTGTATGTTTAAAAAATGTCCACAATTTAGAGAGTTCTAACTTTTGTTCGGGTCAAAAAGGGGAGTAAGAGACGGTTAATATATTGTCTTCAAACCTCCTTAAGTCCCAAGAAAAATCATGGGCGTGGATCCATCTCCAAAAGTGGGGGAGGGGGGGGGTTTCACATTTGTGAATCGCCGTCCTGGTGGAAGAAGCAGTGGTGGTAGCCAGAATTTGGGTCACGGGGAGGCAATAAGTTTTTTGATCGTCGGCATGGGGGGAGGGGTCTAAGGGAAATGTTTCTAGAACTGAATGCCCTCAGATGCGATTTGGTGCAACAAAAGTGTTGGATTTTTAGGTTATTTCTCTTCTAAAAATTTCGTTTTCCTAGGCATAATTGCAGTCTGTTCCATCATTTTTGGAAAAGTGAGGGAGACTTTTTGACGATGTCCCCCCTTCCAAAAAAGTAAGGGGGACGAGTCCCCCCATGATCCACGCCCATGGGGAAATTGTACACGCAATTATACCTGCGTGGAGTCCACAGAAACATTCTTGGACTATAATAAATTTTTTCCTTTACATTTTAAAAGGATATCCAAGGTTGACAGAGAACAGTATAGAGCCTCCCGGGCGCTCTGAATTAGTTACAATATACAAAACAGGGACCAACGGAATTCTCACTACCCGACATCCATATGGGAGGAGATATGATATATCACCTTCTTTTTAGGTATTGCAAGAGGGATGCTGGACAGGCAAATTTCGTTTCAGAAAAGATTTTCGTCGTTATTGAACGTCGCGGTAAAATGTTTGGAAAATTAGCAACGGCAATTACGTACTTTCAATCTTTCAAATCATGTGCTAGACTAGATTAGTCAAAGATCCCATAATGATGAGAGCCCTACAGAGAAGGAGATGTACTTTTTAGAAAAATGTTTGCATTGGAATAATTTCTTGCGTCATAGTTTTGTCAATGGTATATGAAATAGGGTGGAAACCCTGTCGTATGCGCGCGAAGCGCTCCGAAATTTGAATAAAATATTAGTCCATGACAAAAACTGCATTCAGAACCTTCATCGGACACTGTCATTTTCCCACCAACCTTGCTATTCGGAAACGAATCTTCTGACTGAGAATTCTTAAAAAGCACTTTTGCTCCTTTGTTCCCCCGTGAGTAGTTACCGAAAGCTATTAATAACAAGGACAACTCTGGCACAAGGCTTGACGCTAGCGGAGCGTGCGAAAATTTGAAATTTGTCAAGAATTTCCATAACTTATGATAGTTTGAGAACAGTTTGTGAAAGAAAATGGTTAGAACAAATAAACCAATCATCAAAAATACATCTCACCCTACACCCTCCACAGAAATCTGTAGCTTAAACGACGTTTGGAACCATTTTAAAAATTTTCAAGAATCGATGGGGGAGGGGGACACACGTCACCCATTGCCCACTGTGCCGACGCCACTGTCTGTAGCTTAAAAGCCTTTTGAGTTCATGTTAAAACTTTTCAGTTTCTAAATCGAATAGGGTATGCACGCCGCTACTTTGCCTGCAACAGCTGGTGCCACTGTGCACAATAGCACGTCACCTGACAGCTTGTCTTCTGTATTCATTCTGCAAGGTCTGTATGGCGAAAACTTTGCCTCTCAATCCCTCTAGATTACAAAAAAGTTCACTCTTTAACACAAAATTGTTACTAAATTTCAGTGCAGCTAGCTGGGCCCATACTGCATATGTCACGATGTTTACTTATTTAGATCTTAAGTCAAGGATCATTACTCAGCTATTCACCTGTTTTCGAACATTGTAGCTCTCTTTTCGTCGCCAACCACTTTAAAAGATATCTAAAGAGGTAATCCAGCTATATTTCCACCCAACCCCTATAGAATATATAGTATGAATACGTTCTTAGACACTTTGAATCATTTTTTTTTTTTTTTTTTTGCTTTTAATTTTCTTTCTCCTTTTCTTTTTTTTTTCTTTTTCTTCCTTTTTTCTCCTTTCGTTTTTTGTCTTGGCGAGGGGGGGGGGGGGGGCAGGCCCTCCCTGGATCCGCGCCTGGGTAGGCATGTGGATAAGTACCACATGACAACACTTTTGACGTTCAACTGAGAACAAACACTAAACAGGGAGTACCTACATATTGCCATTTTGGCACTTTTCGATGCAAGATATGGGTTTAGAGAGTATTTTCAAGTAGTTATATCTCTGAAAGTACATTTCAAGATGTTATCATCTTCATTCATTTTGTGGCGAACTGCCGTGGCAGAACACAGTTGAACTGACTTGCAAGTAAGAACGAATATGAAACATTAAAAACCCCAAAACTGTAATTTCTTCATTCTTTGGTACAAATTACGGATAACGTATGGGTATTTCGAGCGTCCCCCCCCCCCACACCCATATTTCCCAATGCAAAATGTCGAAATATCAATATTCCGATTTTTGCTCATTTCATGCCTATTTCATTTGAATGTCAAAGGTTTCTCTTTTGTACTAATAGGTCCCTTGAACCCCAATTCCACCAAGAGGATATCATCTGATGTGACACTTCAAGAGATATGACTGCTAAAAATGGTCCCAAATGGCCAGCACCAGTATTTCTAACAAAAATGAAGAGCTGAGGTTAAGAGAGATACATCAATGGAAACTTTGCTTTCAAACTTTTTATTTCTTCTTTAAAACTTTAAAACTTTCAAACTTTCTATTTCTGTAACAATCTACTTTTTATTTAATACTGGAAACATCAATACCTCTTGTTGTTCCATTAAAGGAAATATAAAAGGCTTCGTGCTTGCGTGCCACCAGTACATAGTATTAGTACTCCACTTTTAAATTAAAGCATTTTCATTGTAAAGTTTTAAAATTACTGGGTTGCAATTAGGATCCAGAGTTCCATGGCCAGAGATCAAACAGTTTGATAACATGTTATCATCAACCAGTGTCAAATCCATCAAGGTTACGCGTGCCGAGTAGGATATCATGTTTACAAGGTTTCAACATATTCCGTTCCTTCCTAAACAAAGGGTACCATCCCTTCAACAGAAGATATCGTGTGCACGAATACTTTTAAGGTCTTCATAACTAGCCTCCTTTGACCCCAAATAAACTTTTACTCTCAACAATGGCAAAAGTGTCTAATTAATTGATGAAGGGTATCCATATGATGAGTGCAAGATGCACCAATGGTATACTTTTTGAGATACACAGTTCACGCAGGTTTTATCTGTTGACCTTTGGCTACCCCAATGACTTCTGACCTACATAAAACAATAAAGATCATCTACTCAATATGGATGGTCTGCATGCCAATTATAGAATCTTCAAAGGTATCCTTCTTCAAATATCGTGTTTTAAAGCTTTCTTCTACGTTTTCACTCTGACTTGGCGTAAAAACAATGCGGACCTATTCTACAACCTGAAACATACACAGTCCAAGTATGATGAACTCTATCAAGGTTACCCCTCTGGAGATATTGTGTTTCCGAGGGTTTGACCTTTTGAACACAAACGGCCTTGACTGACATCAAATACGACAGGGGTAACTTACGTAATACAAATCATCAACATGCCAAGTATGAGATTCCTCAAGTCTACATCTTGAGATATCGTGTTTTAAAGCTATTTTAAAGTTTTTTCTGTTCGACTTCTGTTGATCCCCAAGTGATATTTGACCCTTACAAAATACACATGCACGTATTAGGAAAATGGGACATGCATATGTCAAGTATGAATTCCATCGAGGCTACCCCTTGCGATATCTTGCTTACAAGGTTTTTGTATTTGACCCCTGGCGACCCCTAAAATGTAAGCTCCACCAAACCAGAAGGGATAACCTACTTTATAAAAGTCATTCACAGCCAAATATAAAGTTCCGCAACGTTACCCTTCCTGAGATATTTTGTTTTCATGCAAAGTGTCAAATCTAACACGCACAGGCACGCACCACTATTTCATAGATTCCTTCGGAGCCTAATGAAACAATTGAAGAAATTGCTTTACTAAGTTTCACTTGCTATACGTAGTTCTAAATGTTAAGGTCCAAATTTCCTTGTGTTATCTAGGTATCTAACTGCACATAAACAAAAGATGAGGTTGAGTGGGACCATATTTCAAGAGATCGTTGTGCTCAAATTAGTCCCGAGGCGCTAAAACGGCCAAAATTGCTGTTTTGGCCCAAATACATTCGACAAGCCCCTGTAAAAAAAATGACAAGATATTTTGTGGTCAAGTGTTAGTATATTATTGGAGACTGGGTTAATTTTACAACTTTTAATCCTGTCTCCTGTGCATGGTTATTATTTAACCAGTTATGTGGATTGTTGGTTTGTGGTCAGCAGGAAGGAGGGAAGGAAAAGTCTGCCGTATAGTTTGCTGGAGAAGTTGTACGCTCTTGCACATAATAGCAGGTTCATATCCTTTATTGATTTTTTGGTGTCTCTTCCACATCATATCCAATTTTCAAACGTATATAGTAACATTAAATAAAACTTAAACCAATTTAGGATCTATCTTTTGCATTTTCCTGCCTTAAGTATCCATTGGATTAAAGGGTTACCAATTGGCTGAAAAGAATGTGTGTGTCGGTAATTTCTTTTAAGGTGCAACTTAATATTGCAAGAATACCCATTCGGGGAATACCAAGCGACTGAATGGGCTAGGATATGTAGACCTGCCCCCTCGCAGAATGCGCCATGGGTTATCAGTTGTAAAAGGAAGTCTTTTGAATCTCCATATATTTCACTTATCAAATTTGGGTAATTAAACCTACATAATTCCATTTAAGACTGGTGTAGATGATCAAGGCGACTATCAATGATGATCTGACAGCTGTGACGAATACATATCTGAGCTGCACAGAGACCGGAGTTGTAAACTCTTTACAACGTTAATCTTGGCCATGAAGCGTTACTAAAGAAAACCGTTTAGAATACATGTATCCCTTAAACGATAACAGTTGACTTCTTCGGGATTCAATCACGGAGACTAGATCATTGGACGCATAAGTAACTTATTACAAGGCCACTCGGCCTATCTAATGTTTCCTTTTAATAAACGGTACGTCAAAGTTAAAGAACTTTCATTACGTTACAGCATTACACATTAGTACTGGCAGTGGTCAGCCAAGTCCACTTTCCGGTCCTCAAGTTGAGCTCCTCAGTACCGGCAGGTAGGATCTTTCTCCACAGTGTACGGTAAACTGTTTGTGCAGAAAAGAAAGAAAATTACTGCCAATAACACTCCATATGGCACTTTTACGAAAAGGGTCTTCACAATTTTGAGAAATGAAAAGGAATAAACAGCTTTCTTCACAGAAAATTGTACATATAACAGGTTACCTTTTAGGTCTCTTTCACGAAGATCGTCTAGCCCTGGCCTAAATTCCTTCGAAATGCGACCTGGCACAGCAGACTTTACAAACCTGCAAGATTACAACATTTGACTAAATCTCAACTTCACTTTCGTAATTTCTTGCCAGTAGTCTATGTACAGTATCCATGCCTCCTACCTTGAGATACAAATAGACTTTTGGTAAAACAACAAGAAAGTAGTGTTTGCCTTTAAATGTTACAAAAACTTGTACCCCGAATAAAAATTATCCATTTTGCTATTTCGAGAAAATACTGTTTTCAAGCTAAAGGCCACATTACGAACACAAATACACACACACACACAAAACACAACGCATAACCATGCTGTTAACATCATACATTAATTCCTTGCGTCTTTGGCAAAGAATCAAGAGTTTATCGCCACAGAATAAAAGACCGAGACAGAAAAATATTAAAAATTGCATCTTTTCGTGAAATACAACATTACCTAACTTCAGTAATCGCCGAGTGCCTGGACAACCATTGCAGCAACGTTACGAAAAGAGGCTCCGTGAAACTAACTTCAAAGAATTCCAGACTACCACACTGTGGCAAAGCTACTGAGGTCAGAAAATCGACCCCACAATCACTCCGAAAGGTAATTTTATCCAGTTTTATCTGAAGGTAAAATTATCAGTATAACATCGTTCCGTTATATTAATTCTTTGGGAAGCTGACGAAGAATGAAAGGAATACAGTAATATATGTAAAGCAAAAAGTGCAGATATGATTAGAAATCTGTTACCCCTAACAACAGAATAACAACTTTACTTAAGAAAGTGCTTACCTTCAGGTCATAACATTGCTGGCAGAACGTCTTTAACGCGCACCTGTGATATTCTTTGTCTAAGTATGTAACATCAAACTTCTTTAAATTTGCTTTTTTAATTATCTCTGTGAATTCCTTCCTATCCCTTGCTTCGTATGCACAATCGATAAAGTTGTTCCACTTTCCCGTATCTAATAAAAGATCGCATATTTTAAGGACTGGTGAATCCACTGTTCCGCTCACGAATTGTGAAATTCTAATGGTACTGTCATCTTTTCGTTTGAGTACCAGAGCTTTCAGCTTACTAAACAGATTTAGGTTTGTTAAGATGTGCCTAGCAGCCAGGTATTCTTGAAGAAAGTTGTGATAAAATTCTATACCAGTAAAAGAAGAAAATGCTAAAGCTCTTCCTCCGACAGTGTTTGAAGTGTTTTTTTGAGATAGTTTAAGGAGGCCAACCTCGAGAGCCATGTCCACATTTTCTTCTCCTACTTCAGTGTCCCAAAACTCACGTTCTCGAACACCAAGTTGAACACTATTGTCAAATGCAATTTGTCCCAATTTGCTTTCAAGCTTTGGAACTTCCGATGGTAAGTTTTTACATTTTCTCTTTTGCACGTATCGCGATTCCAGACAAGTAATAATCATAGAAACTAGTGCTGTCAACGTTGGTGTTTTCGGAAGATGAGAATCAAGTGTGGATTTAGTAAACTCGTCTGCTAAAACGTGAACCATTAAGATAAAGAGAAGTGGTGTGTCCTTAAAGTCACAGAAAATATCATTTTTATCCACAAAGTCTTTTACCCAATCTATTATTTCTTTTTCAGGACCTGTCACCGAGGAACTGTTGTATCCAGAAACTGTTGCTTTGTTTCCATCATCAGTTGTTCTGCTCGTTTCGTTGTCTGCAAATTGATGGTCATTTATGCTTTTACTATAAAGAGGGTCATCATTGCTTCTCCACGAAAAGTAGTACTTGCAGGTTCGTTTTATGTATTCGTCTGCCTGATCAGGACTAAAGCCGTTTAATTTCACTGTTATGTATGGAAGTGGGAATTGCTGCTTTACGTAATCTATTTGACGTGACGTAACCCAAACCTGCAAGTGTTTGTATGCAAGCTGCATCTGTCCATCTAAAAGTCCTCCTATCGTCAACCTGTTGTCAGAGTCTGTTTCACTACTACACTGTACACTTTCAGGTAAAGGATTATTGGTTTTATCATACATGGGGAGCTCATCAAGTCCGTCAAGTAGTATAATGCAGCTGGTAGAGCGTAGGACCTTTTCGATTATATCGGTGGTTATTGTACAATCCTGCGGCAAGCTTTCCCGCACAATATCTGACAGCTTCATTTCCGCTTTCACATCTTTGAGAAGAATGTAAATTAGTACATAATGAGGGTGTTCTTGTTTTATCCAATCGTGCAGGATCCATTTAGTCATTGTTGTTTTGCCGAAACCAAGACCACCTACAAAGACGACACGCCTTTCCCCTCCAATGTATTCGGTGGTTAATGATATGATGTTAGAAATGATTGTCGTTTTTCCTTTTCTGTCTGTAACAGTACAGTTACATTCTGTGTACAGACTAGCTATCGGAATGTCCTCTCCCCAAGGAAGTGGTCTCAGAAAACAGAATTTTGCGTAATACCTTCGAAGTTCCGATAGTAGTTCCCTTACTGTAAGGAGAAATAAACTTCTAAGAATTTTTATTTGTCTTACTCAACTTGGTCGAAATATTGCTAATGAAAATACTTCAGACCAGAGAGGACCTAGTTGAATATCAGCTTGTCATATGTTGCAAAACGTATTGATACCCAATTCTTTAATTTATCTGTGGGTAAGTAGCACTACTTAACATTAGAAACAGAAGAAAACTCCTATCCGAGTCTGAACCATTTGCGTTAGAAGTTTTTTCTCCTATATTCCAACAAAGGCAATACAAAACGACAGAATCTTCCCCTACAGACTTGCTTGTTTATACAATAGACCTATACCACAGCAAAATCATGTTACAGTACACATAGATATAAGAAGACGCATAAAGATTCCTTCTCTAAATCAGGAATGATTATAATCCAAACTAACATGATAAACAGACTTCCTGAGGAAGTGACACAAATGTCGGTTTTGGATCATCAGGGGTGTAGCTAAGGAGTATAGGGAGAGTTACGTCCCTCCCTCCCTCCCTCCCTCCCTCCCTCCCCCCCCCCCCCCCATTCTCTCCGGGCGGTCAGTAGGCACATGGATGATCAGTCGGCACCTTGACTCTCGGGAAAAGAGACAATGGGATAAAAAATGAGCAAACTGCTTTTCGGCATATCCAATTTGAAATGCAATCAAACTTTCACGGCCGGAATTTGGGTTACTTTGAGCGTCATTCTTTGGGAAGATACAAGAACATTACGTGCTTGATGTGCTATAGTCTGACTGCGCATTATTTCTTTGAGTACAACGGTCCTCAATTTGTGTAGCCATACCTGTTGCATATACAGTATCACATTAACGTCCCGGTATCTGGAAAGTGCTTTCTGCCGCCTAATAGAGACACATCTTTAATACACACCCTAAAGTACCGTTGTGTCAATATTGTTCTAAGCACCATAGATTTTGCCAACACCATGTAAGGCTAAGAATAAGGAAAGATGAAATAAGTCCCAAATTGACATAACTCCAATAACAGTTAGCTTTGTTAGTGTTTTTGTTTGTGTGGCGTAGATACGGGGGTATGGCGGGATCGACCGCACGGAGAAGTACACGTGCCTTCCGACAAAAAGTTGCGCCCTACTTACACGCGCACAAAAGTATTGGAAAGTTTACCTTTGTTAGGCCCTGTCACATGTATTACACGCCGACTGACGGTTTTGTAAAGCGTTTTTTTTTTGTGCCTCACAATACTGTATTCCTAACAATACAGCCCACAATTTCTGCCGTGTTTCGCTCGCTTCAGAAAATGGTTTGCTTTTTGTCATTGCTCACAACCCTACAGCTAAATAGTAAATCCATGCCTAGAAACTTAGGATAATTAGCCTTCACAGTTTTTGCAAAACTGGGAAAAAAAGGGAAGAATATCACTAAATAATGACAATTTTTAAAGATGTAATCAGTTCAAGGCTTTGCGAACGATAGCACAATTCTGCACCTAAGCCAGGCCTTTCATGTTCCCCTCCCCCTCAGCAACCTACCCCAGGATGGCACTCATGCACAGGTGAAAAAGGATGAGTCCTCCCGCGTACCAACTATCTGTAGGCACGCCACTTGGTGCTCCGCTTAGCTAGTGCCATGAACTGCCCCCCCCCCCCCAAGGATTTCGCCCAGGCTACGGCTCTGAGAATCTTTTTTAACTATAACAACATCAAAATTTAGGAATGACGTCTTTGGTTTATAGATAGGTCTACCCCGCACATCCACTCAAACCAGGGAGTTCTTATTTCACACCCTCCTCCTGAACCAATTCAAATGATATTGCCACCCGAATTGCCTATACCAGCCATTTTAATTTGTTTAATAAAGGAAATGTAACCCTGGAAGCAGGTCTAACTCAAAATTTAATTCATGTCATTCGACATTTATCCTCTACAGCATGCAAAGATGATCATTTAGAGATTAACGGGAACAACTGAGTAAACTGCAGTTATTTCGTCTGACACCTTGTTTCCTAGACAATCTCCCATCTTGTCAACTGCTACCCCAACAAAACTGATTTTATGGAACACTAGTTTGATGCCAAGAAAAGTCTCAGACAGTCGGTTAAGCCCCACTGCTTTATTTCAGAACGACGAATTATCCCGACGAAATGTAAAGGTGCTGGTAAAAGAGTAACACTTATACTAAACATAAACGAGGTGAAAGGCTATAGTTTACAATAAATTTTGAACAATGCGCACTTTCTTTCGCAGTTCGAGGATGGTATATCCATGTTACACGACGGAAACAAAAAGTAGCACCTCCTAGTCTAAATTATCGCTTTGAGGGTTCTACAGTCTTCAATGCTGAATGGTAACTTCCTTACACGTTCTGAATTCCTCCGTGCTGATTAAGAGAAATTAACACATTTGAATCTTTCCTATATATAGCTCTTTGGATGAATAATACTCCAAAAATAGCACAGTAGAATCGCAATTTGACATATTCACCTATTAAGCAAGTTTCATAACATGAATCCACTGGCCTTTCTTGCCATTACTATCTTTTCAATATAATACTGTACCATTTACCCATTAATATTAAAGCGTTTACTACATGTCAAGAGAGAGAGAGGGGGCGTCAATACTTTTTGCACATAATTATCTTATGTCCAGAAGGACTGGTCATCGATACTTCGACGTGTGGACCTTTGTATCTCCCTTACTACACTGCCTCAAGCTAGCATAGATATATTTTGCAATTGATTCTGATGATGTTCTTGAAAACTCATGGGATGCCGTGTTTATTTAGAATCATCTAAGTTTTTGCCCTGAAAAATACTATTCTTTTATGATATCACAGGGCCTTTGCCTGTGGGGGAGAGCAGGGGTTGTAAATGAAGGTTGGCCTACTTGAGTAAAATACTGACATGCTGAAAAATTTCACTCTTCAAATTATGATTCCAAGGCCCCCAAAACCTGGGAAATTGCATATAAGCGTGAATTTCCTTTTCTTCCAAAATTTTCCCGGAGGGAGGGGTACCCGGACCACCGCCGTGGACGCGTTCTTATACGGGTTTTTTCTCCCAACGAATGAGCCATCTTCCTGCTACAAAAAGAACCGCGTGAATAAACCTTTCATTATTATCTACACTCCATGAGATAGTGAAGAAAATTTTAATTGAAAGGGCATATATAACAGTCGCCGCAAACTTATGTTGAAACAACAGCCAAATATCGCAAATGTCTTCTTGTTTTACTTCAAGTATCTTTCTTGATATGTTAAAACACAAATATTGCATATTCAAGGCAAGTCAAGGAGTCACTCGGAACGTGAATTTCACAAATCAGTGACAACCATAATTGTAACATGATCCTCAAAAGCCATTCACGAAATAGGATACCCGGGTACACTTATTCAAGTTGCGGTGACTGCATTTTCCCTTTAAAATAATTCTAACTTCTCTTCTTGAAATCTAAATTTGTTTCTAAAGCATGAAATCTAAAAGAATGTTTAGATGCAACTTTAAGGTATAGATTGTGTCATCCCCCCCCCCCCCCATGTTGGAGACATTTCTACCGACATTTTCTTGTAAGTTCTACGCTACGCGCCAACTGATGCAGGCTCCCCCAGTGACGTACTTAGAGCGCTGGGGATAAGCCCGAACCGGGTACCAGCGTTGTAGGGATGCCATGTCACAGCAGAAAACTTCAGTGAATAATTGAAATTTCAGATCATGTTATCGGTCCAAAGCTTTAGCAAAGATAACACCATTTTAGATCCAGGAAAACTTAGAACACGAAATATTTCTCAAACAGTAGAGTTGTCATCACCCCCCCCCCCCCTCCCCCCCCCCCCCCCCCCCCCCCCCCCACGCCCCTACCCCCCCCCTCCCCCTCCCCCCTCTCCCTCCCCCCCCCCTCCCCCTCCTCTCCTTAGGCAACATCCCCTTCAAGTACACCCTACCAAAATAGACAAAAATCACTAAATAAGATTTCTAAACAAATATATTAAATGTAATAAACAATATATTCAACTCTTTACAAAGCTTTACCAAAATAGCACCATTTGCATCCAAGCCACCTCACAAAGACAAAACTTTCGCAAAGAGTATAGAGTGTCATCCCAATCTCTTAGACAGCACCTCTTGACTTACGTCCAGACAAAAATAGGAAGAAAATCAGTAAATAATGACAATTTCTGAAGATATAATCAGTTCAAGGCTTTGCAAGCGATAGCACAATTTTGCAACAAAGCCAGAAGCCAAGACTTACATGTATCCCTCCCCTCAGCACCCTCCCCTAGGATGACACTCACACACAGGTAAAAAAGGAAGCCCGGGTGTCAACCACCTCTAGACACGCCACTTGCTGTTCAGCTTAGCTAGTGTTATGAACTGCCCCCCCCCCCCTAGAAATTTTGCCCAGACTACGGCCCTGATATTGCGCAATGCAACTTTTAAAACGCAACCGGTAAATCAGCACTAAACACAAAACATGAAACAGGCATATTTGCACCGTGCTAAAAATGCTACGGCAATGAATTATTTCCGCCTTTTGTGTAAATCTTTTTCTTTCAATCCCTACCTCCCGGTTGCCTTTCCTTGCCTCCCAGGCAATAAACTGGTACCAAATCACAGGGAGGTTTTGTCTTATACACGTACCGACTTCAAAAAATTCTCTTTGTACCGTTGTTCGCAATCCAAAGAATGGACATCATGTTCAACATATTCACTCGTTCCAGCGTTCTGTTGTTCCTTCTGTTAGTAGTGAAAGCCAGCGTTCTGGGTAGTGACCAATCAGAAGCCAGCATTAGGATGACGTCATCGTTGCTAGGCAACGGTGAAGGTCAAGGTCATGACCATATCTGATATGTCATTTAGCTAGGTCAAGGTATGGGTGAAGGTCAAGATCACGGTCATATTAATGCGTCAATGTTATTATTTAATTTTTGCCATAATGTGCTATATGATATAAATAACATTCAGAGAATATCTTGTTGGAAAATTGTGGGGGGCTGGAACACCCGCATGTGTCACTAAGTCATCTTCAAAAGCCACTACAATAGTGTCCGGCCAACTGGGAGCCTGTCTGAGTTGAGCGCATATTTATTTTATAAAGGAACAGGGCCCAATCGATCGATACAGACACAAAAGAGAGAAAACACCACACAATAGAACTGTCTGCTGGACGTGACAAGATTTTATTTACTTGTGGACAAAAAAAGGTCGATATCGATGGTCCGCTGTACAAAAGATGACAAAACAGACCGGTAGATAGCTGTAGAGACGTTATACTTGGTTGTACATAGTAATGAGTCACTGTGCCAGAAGCGGAAACAACTTGGTTTACATTCAAAGTGCACTAAAAAACCACGGTAAATAAGTTAATTGCAAAGAAAAAGGGAGGTGGAGTTGAATTTGTGGTGGCTTGCTCAATAGTTTGAGGTATAGCATCAACAAAGTGTGAACGAATAAAGACTGTCCGTAGAGTGTGTTGTTGTTTGGATATCTGTTGTACACATTTCTGGAAGATCGTTGTTCGCAATTAGGCCTTCAGGATGATAATAGCAATTGTTTTTCGCGTCTCAACCCCTTTTTTTTTATTATTTTTTTTTTTTTTTTTTTTTTTTTTTTTTAATTGTGTTTTTGTTTTTTCGGAAAATATATATATATATATATATATACTATATATATTGATGATATACTTTATACTCTATCTATCATATATAGTACTTATATATTAATCATATATATATATATATATATATATATATATATACATATATATAGGTAACTGAGAAGCTTGGATAACAACGATGTTCCGGTGATGTCCAGGATCCAGGGATTCACGCATTCTAGTTAAAAGTTAGGTAAAACTTTTAAAAATGATAAAAATAGAACAGCAACTGAAACACACAAGATAAAAAGGACACCGCACGAGAAGCTTTTGGCGTGTTTTATTCAGCCTATCATCAGCGCGAAATGAAGCAGTAAAAGGGTTCAAAAGGCTACCTATAAAATTCAAAAAGGATTTGCAAATACATACAAAGAATAAAAGCTAGCCAGCAGAAATCAGGCAGTAAGAAATAAAGTTTTAAAATCACTGGGTGGTAAATAGCCAAAAGAAAGAGAAAAAACAGTTCTTTCTTAAAACCAAGCTGTAAAAATGCTTAACTAAAGTTAAGAGAATCCTCAAAAAATATGGTTAAACAACGGTAGCGAAGCGGGCTGGAAGGGCATAGAGAGAAAATTACGCAAAGGAAACCACCAGAATGAGTAACAGGAAAGTTACCGAAATTACCGTAGGTAGCGATTCTTTGGAAGAGTTAAATCCTTCGTTTGTTAGGGCCTAGGGGGAATAGGGTATTCAATTGGGCAAGCCAAAAACCTTCTCTTTTTGTAAGGGCTGTGTCATTATTAGACTTGCTGTAAGTCTGCTCTATAATGATGAACGGAACAACCCAATAGCTAAGCCGCTAAATAAGGTTTCCAAAAATAGAAGGTTTGATGCATCTTTAAGAAAATCCAGTGCCAGAAGAGCTAGAAAGAAACGTAACCCAGTACCTGAATCATCATCACTACCGAACCACCAGCCGCACCATGCCCCGGTCAACCTAAGTAGGACGGAATGTAGTACAGCAGCCATGAATTTACTATCCAGGGGCCCTTCGTTTTGCCCTACTCCACGTGACATAAACTGGTTAAAAGTTAGAGAAGATATAGATTTCTTCAGCAGAAGACTCCGACTTGCGGTATTCTTTGACAGTCCTGAAACCAACTCTGCAAAGGATGATCGTTTTTCCAACTTACACCGTCAATTAGGGATCCGGTCTAAGTGGCAGCCTCCTAGATCGAGAGACCCAGCAGTTGAAAACTTTATTCTTTATGTGAGTTAAGGGCGTCTTTCCTTTTGTTTTCATATCACAGGATACATCACGCAGGTGGTCTTGAATGTCATTACTGGCACGGTACAACTGTTGCCATTCAGCAGGGTTTAAGTAAAAACATTTTCCTAGTCGAGAATGACTCTCCCTTGATTTGGTCCGTTGTAGACAAACATTTATCCTGGGACCCATGCGTTTCACGGTCACTGATGTAGTTTTGCTTAACGTGAAGTCATGCGACTTAGAAGGGCTCATAGGTCTGGTCACTTTTGAGAAAGCGCGAGGAGGCTTTGGGGTAGGTTGAAGTTGAAGCTGCAAGGGCTTTCCCTCAAGAGGTTTTTGCCAGCTGGTTTCCTGTGAGAGAGGGTTGTAGTTATACGTGTTTCCTTTTGAATCGATGAAGGTTTGCCATGAAGATGCCATGGTGTAGTAAGATCAGTGTTGCTTGGACGACTGACAACTATGAAATGATGATCATGACCCTCAGTGATCCGTTAAATCACGTCAAAACATTGACATTGTCCTAACTGTAAGCATCGGTTCTACTACGAAGCACCGTATGGATGGATCTCTCAGATTCGAGGGTTCGATTGTAGGTTTATCGACAGCTTATTTAGCCTATGCAATGTCCTTACATGAAAGAACTGCTCTTGACCATTTTAGATCATTGTATAAGTCGCGTCGTCATGACAACACTGATCTTGTTAGTTTTTCACATGGATCAGGTGTCATTCATAACTTTAGTAATAACAAATTGGCTTGTACTGCTATTTTTTAGATAGTAGGCCTAGTGAATACTAAATTTAGGCAAGTTATCTCGACGATTTTGATATTGATTTTTCTTGCAAGGTTACTGTATTAATATTTTCTTTATTTTATGTCATATTTAGTGCACAGTGTCAAGTGTTCACCAGTGTTAAGTCTATTCAATTCAATTGCAAAATGTAGGCCCACAATCCTTCCATCCAAACAGTGCAGTCATGGTATGGTTTTCATATTTATGAAACATGGAGGGTTACTGTGTAGGAATACTTAACTAAGTTAGTCAGATGTACATTGTCCACTTAAGACAATTTGGTATGGTCCGTTGTAACTATGTATCCTTTGACCCAAACGTTTGGCGGTCACAGATGCAGTGTAGATGTGTGACTGAGAAAGGTACATAGGTTTGATCACTTTTGAGAATTCTCAGTGAGTCTGAGGTGGGTCGAAGCTCCTGTTGCATGGGTTGTCGTCAGATCTCCTTTGAGTGAGGTTTATAATAGTGAAGCCTCCCATTTTCGGTTGTTACTTCAGTTCATGTACTGACAATTCGGGACCTTAGCACCTTTCGTATATTATGAGTGCTTTCGAGAACTGCTGATCTTATTATTGTTGTAGACCTACTGTAATTGTCATTACTATGGGTATGATTGTTATGGTTATAATGTATTGAATGCATGCTCAGTTCATGGTCCATGCAATGGAAAGAAACTCGTATAGCCGAGTGGGGTCACTTGTGTTAACCACTGCGTGATTGCAACACTTAGAGTGTCTTATCGATCAATAGATTTTCCAAACCAACAAAAAACCACAGGACGCTTCCAGATGATCAGCTTGGAACTTTCTATTATGTATTATCAGGGCCGTCTTAAGAGATCACCGGGCCCTGGGCCCGGCATTGGAGCGGGGCCCCTCAATCAAATGTGTTCGAAAAAAGTTGCGTGAAAAATTGACATCCTTGACCATCGCTCAAGCATAGACATGCCTGCATTCACCCCCCCCCCCCCATGTCGCGCATAAAGCATGGAAATTAGAACTTTTATGTGAATAACATATGTGATATATCTCAAAGCTGAAATACATACATTATAGAAGAGTAATCTTCCAGTTGCTCTCCATCCCTTATAACAACACTGGACTTTTGAAAAGTATTTCCACACAAAAATCTTTTACGCAAGGGGAGGTATGATTTTTTGCGCAGAGGTCAATTTGCGGGGCCCCTGACATCGCGGGGCCCAGTGGGCCCATGCGTTAAGACGGCCCTGTGTATTATCAATCATCAAACAAAATGGTATCGATTAGAGGGGACTGAGTGCCATGTACACTTTGTTTGTTCGCACTGTACAACGTACGATGTGCATTTTCTTCAGTTTATCAAAAGTTAGCCAGGAGCAATGTTCGGGTTCTAGAAACCTTTTTCTTCCGGAGCTCTGTGTTTTCTTCAATGTTTGACAATGTCGCTGGTTCATTGAAATATGTAGCATAATATATGGGCTATAGTCCATGCGTTTGAGGCTATTCCTGATCCATCCTTCAGGGGAGCAGGAGCACCACTAGTTCAGATAGTTTCATAGACAAAGTCCTCGTCGAAGTACGCAAGGTATATAGAGTAATGACAGGCATTTAAGAACGTTAATTGTGATTGTGTAAGAACTCATTGAAGATAATCAAGTAAGTTTTTTTTTTTTTTTTCTTTTCGTCAAAAACATTGTGGTTTGTAATTTGACTAGTAAGTGCGAGTTTACTTCTGTTTTATATCAAAAGCCATGGCAAAAAGAAGGTCTTGATAGTCACTGACATCTTGGAGTAATTATTGCCATTCCTTAGGGTTTAATCAGGGACGGGGTCCTCCGGCCTGCCGGCCGTACCCGACCCGCAAGGCAACTATTTATGGATTTAGATTCGGATTCATTTGAAAAGTAATTGACAATAATCTTTGAGCACACTACTTTCTCCACTGTGTATCCTATTTACACAGTCCCACTTTCCGGGTATTTCACGTGTGCTGCAAAAAAGTATCAGTAGGCCTATATTATATACTAAAACTCCTGTATGCAAAATGTAACATGCCACTTCGTTTCGTTGGACATAAATCAGGTATAAATCTTTGTACTTCTGGAGGTAACGTAAGCTTTTGCGTGGACGATAGGCCACATTTACGAAACTACGCGACCAGTGTAGATCTATCTATGAGTCAGATGAAATTTAACGACACACCAACACAAATGTGTTATATAGTGTCAAGCCAAATTTAAATACGGTGCAAGTCCTTCCCTTTATAGTCGCCTTTTATGGCAGGCGGGAAATACCGTGGGAATATTCTTCAACCCCCAGCTCACAGGGGGCTCTATCTATATGAGAGTACAAAACTACCTGGGCATTGTATCTATTCCGTTTTCGAACTGTCCCTCTGGAAAGTGAATGAAAAGATAGAAGTGGACAACTTTGCAATGTAAAATGAGGAAAAAATAGAACTAATTTAAAAATAAACAGTTTTTTCGACGTTCTTTGCAAACACTTTTTATATGCGATCTTTCAGTATCACTAGGAAGTGAGATTTTGACACTTTTTGTCACCCCCTGTGTAAAAGTACACCTTTTTCGTGTACTTTTACAACATTTTTACACTTTTGCAATATGCAAGCCCCGCCTTGGAATCTAGAATTCTTTACAAATTTTACACTTTTAGTTCACTTTTCATGTAAAACCCTTCCAATATTTATTACTCTCTAGTATGATGGATGGAGACTAAGGGCCATGCAAAAGTACACTTATTTTGACCTCCCTGGCCCTATTTTTACACTTCTGTCATCTTTCCAGTGAGTTATTGGTACACAGGCAGCAAAGTTTCAGCTTTATTATTATGATAAGGTCATCAAAACTTGGTACCCTGTCCCAGAGGATCTGTTGCTGAGCAACAACTATTCAAAGCCCCCCACCCCCCCCCCCCCCCACCCCCCCCCCCCCCCACCCCCCCCCCCCCCCACCCCCCCCCCCCCCCACCCCCCCCCCCCCCCACCCCCCCCCCCCCCCACCCCCCCCCCCCCCCACCCCCCCCCCCCCCACCCCCCCCCCCCCCCACCCCCCCCCCCCCCCACCCCCCCCCCCCACCACCGCCCCCCCCCCCCAACCCCCCCCCCCGCCCCCCCCACCTCCCCCACCTCCGCCCCACCCCGCCCCACCCCCCCCCCCCCCCACCCACCCCCCCCCCCACCCCCCCCCCCCCGCACCCCCCCGCCCCACCTCCCCCCCCCACAACCCAGCCCCCCCCCCCCCCCCCCCACCACCCCCCCCCACACACCCCCACACCCCCCCCACCCACCCCCCCACCCCACACCCCACCCCCCCCACCCCACCCGCCCCACAACCCCCACCCCACCCCGCACTCCCCCCACCAACCTCCCACCCCCCCCCCCCCCCCCCACCCCCCCCCCCCCACCTCTAGCAATCCTGCAAGGTCAGGTTCAAGGTCGTAGAGAGTTAACAACTCCGTTCTCGGTGAAGCTCACATATCCGTTCGTCACAGCTGTCAGATTATTATGAAAGAGTCATCTTGATATACACCGATCTTGGAATTATTCAAGTTAGGTAACCCAATGAACTTGACATGTGAGAACTATGGAGATTCAAAGGACTTTCTTTTACACCTGATTATCCGTATTCTGCGAGGGAGCAGGGCTTCATGTCCCAGCTCTTTCAGTTGTTCAGTAGGCCTCGAATGAGTTTTCTTCAATATTAAGTTGCACCTTGAAAATGCAAAAGGTAGGTACTAAGTCCGTTAAAGTTTTGCGGTTAATTTACCTCGGACTGCAAAATAGCTTTTGTATTTTCATGTTAGCACAAGTTTCTTATTAATTATCCTCGTAGCAGTGACTTCGGTTGATGCATTTCACTATCAAATTTTTACTACTTATCGTTTATAAAATTATAAAACTGCAAAACAAGCAAAGATGACAAAAAACCCCACTTTTCCAGACACCTGCACGTTATGAAGTGTGCGTGAGCAAAGGAGGTGTTCTATGACCGTATTCCCATTACTTTCAAGCTTGTTATCTTGTTATCTATTACTGATAGTGTAAAAGCTGGAAGACCGGCAGGATAAAATTGAAATACCAGACTCAGCCATAAACATAGCCTAAGTTATTGAACTACACGTCAATTAATCAGTGAAATTCTTGATGCCGCAGGTCGTTAAACTAGGTCTAAAGATTACTCTCTAAATGTAAAAGAGTGAATTTCACTCTTCGACGATTGCCTACAGTGACCACTCCCTGTTTGGGATTAAAATTTTTCCACTCTGCCCTGGTGGGTAATTAAACCCTTTTTTGGAGTGAATTACCCCCCCCTTTTCAGGGCAGAAAAAGAAAAAACCCCGAGATCCCATTGACTGAGTATTTAAAGTTTTAATTTGCACTTTTTTGGAGCCTGGGGGGGCCACTAAAAACAAAGGGGGGGTTTTAAAAGGGAAAAATCCCTTCGAAGGGTTTATTCCCTTTTTGGCACTTTGGTGTATATTGCCGTTTTTGTGCGAGTGGCTTAGTAGTTAAAAAAGGGGTTTAAAAAGGGGTTCAAAATCTCGTAACCCCACAATAATCCAGGGGGGGAAAAAATTAAGGGATTTTCGTCATACTTGGGCCCTTGTGAAATATTTAGGTTGAGGAAAAATTTCCACACTTTTTTTTTTTAAATAAAAGTAAAAAAGGGAAAAGCCGGAAAAAGGGTTTCAAAAAATACGAAAATCTCAAAAAGAAAACTGTGAAGATTCTCTACTTGGTATTTAAATTATCCTTATTGAGGGAAAAATCAAATTGTTTTTTAAGGTGGCCCAAAAAGTCTTTGGGGGTAGTAAAAGGGGTCAAAACTAAAAACCGGCGGGGCACTGTGTACGGCGTACACTATTTATTCGGGAAAGGGGATACCATTGGTGGATTTTTCCACTCTGCACATGGATGCCCTTTTTAAATTTAAATTTTTAGTCACTTTTGTTTAATTTTAAGGTAAAACTTGAAAAAGGGGGGAAAAAGGAGGCTAGTTAGGGAAGCCCAAAAAAAGTCAAAGTAAAAAACGAATTTTTTTGAAGGAAAAACATTTTGGGGACCTAAAAACATGCCATTTTGGCAAAACCCGGGTTAAAAGGGAGGGGTCCCTTTTTTGGTTTTTGGTAGGGGGGGGAAAATGTTAAAAAACCTTTTAAACATGATACCGGGGGGGACGCAAACCCCTTAAGGGATCAAACCGGGGAAGAGCCTTTTGGCCAAAAAAGCAACTCCCTGATCTGACACTTGAAAATTCTATCAAACTTTTTGGGAGGGTTAAATCAAAAAACTGTTTGCCCCTCGGGGTCAGGGAAACTCGGTTTTCTAATTTTAAAGCAAGAATGAAAAAAATTTAAAACCAATGAACATTTTTTCAAGGGTAAATTTGCAGTATTTAATACTATGTTGGTGGCAGGGCAATTGCTTAGGCCTTTAAAAAATTTTTCCACGGGAACAGAAAGGGGTATTACTTTTTTCCAGTTAAAATTTAAAGGGGAAACCCGTACCAAAAAAAAAATTTTTGAAAAAATTTAAAAAAATTTTTTGGGTTTTTTCTATTTTTTTTTTCCCCCCTTTTCTCATTTGGGAAAGTCAAATTTGTATTTGGGTTCCTACTATGTGTCCCAAATATTTTTTAAGTGATATTTTTTCTGCATGATATGGTTAACTTATGAAATGAACTGGGGTTTTCTTCTGATGCTATTCTCACTTTTAAAAAAGGGGGGGAAAAAATTTTTTAACCTTAATGGTTGCCGATCTTTTGCAAAAAAATCGGGGTTACATGCAAAAAGTTTCGGGGTTTTTTTGGTTTTAAATTTGATAAAATGATGCCTTGGGTTTTTAAACTTATAAAAAACCCGGTTAAAAAATTTTTTGGCTAGGTGAAAAACTAATGCTTAAAAAACCATTTTTAGAAATGATTTTTTGGTTGCCGGGCCCAAAATATGTCTACTTTTACCAAAATTTCCTTCTTTAAAAGTCAAATTTGGGGGGTTTTTTATGTACCCTTGAAAGAGAAAACCAAAAAAAAAACATAAACGCACTGTTTGGTTACTTTGTTTCTTAAAAGAAGGCGGCACCCCCACATCAAAAAGAAAGGAACAAAAAAAGGCGTCCCAATTTTTCAAAAAAAAGGTGCGGAAAAAAAGGGAAAAAACCAAAAGTAGGTGTTATTCTCCCGAAAAAAAAGGGTTGAAAAGGAAAAGAAAAAAAAACAAAAACACTAAAAAGGGAAAAAAAGGGAAAAAAAATAAAAACCCTTTTTAAAACCGGGATTCAAATATTTAAAAATATTTATTAAATATTTTTTCAGATTTTTGGGGGGAAGCGCTGATTGAAACATTTTAAAAATAAAGTTTAAAAAAAAAGGGGTTTTTTTAAAAAGGGAGACGGGGGGGATAAGATATGCAAAAAGGGGGGACGCTAAAAGAAATTAGGGCTATAACGATCTATGGATTGACGTTTAATGATACTCTCGGGGGGGGGGGGTTTTGGCTTTTTAAAATTAAAACTGTAGTAAAAAAATTTTGTGTTATTTTCCGAAATGTCTGCAATCTAGGGTGATTGGGATCCCGCTTTTTGCTACCGGCGGCTTTTCAAAGGGTGATCTAAGTTAGGGGGCCCCGGGAAAGGGGGGATTTTTGATACCCTTTTAAAATTTTCCGGGTCCCACCCCGATTTATCAACACGGGGGTTTTTGGAGCAGAAAAAAAACCGAAAAACAATGACCCCCAGTACTCTTGAAAGGGGGTTTGGCCCCCAAACGAAAAAGGGTTTTCCCAAATTCAAATTTAAAATAAAAAAATTGCATTTTTAAGTAAAATTTTTCCAAAGGGGGAAAAAAAAAATGTCTTTGGGTATTAAAATAGATTTTCAGTGGATCTTATAAAATTTTCTTCAAAAAATATTAAATTTTTGACCCTTTCCCCCCAATTTTAAATCTTTCCCTTTGCTCTTTCAATAAAATACCAAAACTTTTTCGCCCCATGAACATTTAAAATTAGAAAAATTTGTGATCTATTTTGGGGTGATTATGAAAGGGAGTAAAGGGTAACTTGTGAAAAAAGGGGAAATTCCCGTTTTCCAAACTATTTTTTAACAAAAAACCAAAATTATTTAAAAGGGAACTGGGTGTTCAAAAGCGTTCAAAGGATGGGAACAAACCCCTTTCCTGCTAAACCCAATTTGTTTAAATTTGGGAAATTTTGGAAGGTCTAAAATTTTTACTGCCAAATTGGGAATTTTAAACCGAAAACGGGAAAAATTTTAAAGTTTTCCCTCACGAGAAATTTGTCGACGTTCACTTTTATATCCCCGGGCTCCTTGAAAATGGAAATAAAAACCACTTTTTAAAGGGAAAAAAAAGTTTTTTTCCTAAAAAACAAAATTACATCTCGGCATTAAAAGGGGTTAGGCTTAAAAATTTGAAAAAACCAAAGTGAAATTTTCATAATTTTAAATTAAACCTTTAAAAAAAGAAATTTCATAAATGAAAAAATGATTTTTAAAATTTCCCTTACCCCCGGAAAATTTGGGGGCCCCTTTTTTCGACTTTTAATATTTTAATGGGGGTGGGGGTATCTCAAAACATCTTTTTGGAAAAGGGTTTAAAGCAGGCCCGAAATCAAAAAGATCTGTATTTTAGAAATCTCAAGGGGGGACCCGGGGGGGGATTTCACCCGTCTAGTTTTTGGGGGAAAAGAAACTTGGGTCAAGTGTTATACTGATGAATCAAGAGCACCAGGAAACTGTTCTGTGACTATTTTCTTCGAAACTATGGTAAAAAGGGGGCCTTTTTAACCCCCTTTTTAAAAAAAATTTTCCCTTTTTAAAAAATTTTTTAAATTTTTTTTGGTTTTTAAAAAAAGGGTTGGGTTTTTAAAAAAATTAAATTTTTTATAAAAAAAAAAAATTTTTTTTAAAAAAAAAAAAAAAAAAACAATTTTTTAAAAATTTTTTTTCCCCCTTTCCAAAAAAAAAAAAAAAAAAAAACCCCCCTTTTCCCCCTTTTTTTTTAAAAAAAAATTTTTTTAAAAAAAACCCGGGAAAAAAAACCCCGGGGCCTTCTTCCCCGGGGGTTTTTTTTAAAATTATTTTTTTTAAAAAAAAAAACAATTTTGGGGGGGCCCCTTTTTTTTTTTAATTAAAAGGGGGGGTTTTTTTTTAATTTTTTAAAAAAGGGGGGGGTTTTAAAAAAAAACCCCAAAATTTTAAAACCCCCAAAAAAAAATGCCCTTAAAAATTTTAAATTTTTTTTTTTAAAATTTTTTTTAAAGGGGGGGAAAAAAAAACCCCAAAAAAAAAAAAAAAAATTTCCCTTTTAAAAAATTTTTTTTTCCAAAAAATTTTTTTATAATATTTATTTTTCAAATTTTTTTTTTTTTTTTTTTAAGGAAAAAAAAATAAAACCTTTTAAAAACCCCCGTTTTGACTTTTTTTCGGTTTTTAAAAAAAAAGGGGGGAAAAAAAAAAAGGGATAAAACCCCCAAAAAAAATTGGGGTTTTTTAATTAAAAAAATTTGGGGTTTTTTTTTTTAAAAAGGGGAAAAAAAAAAATAAATTTTTTTTGGGGGGTTTTAAAAAGGGAAAAAAAAAAAAATTTTTTTTTTTGGTTTTTTGGTTTTTTATTAAAAAGTCCAAAAAAAACCTTTTAATAAACTTTTAAAAAAAAAAAACCAAAAAAAAAGGGGGGGGGGCTCCCATTTTAAAAAAACAAATTTTTTTTTGGGGGTTTTAAAAAAAAAAATTTTTTTTTTTGGCCCCCCCCCAAAAAAAACCCTTCCCCTTTTGGGGGGTTTTTGGGGAAAAAAAAAAACCCCCCCCCTTTTTTTTTAAAACCTTTTTTTGGGGGAAAAAATTTTTTTTTTTGGGGTTTTTTGTTTTTACCCCCGGGGGGGGAAAAAAAAAATTTTTTAAAAAAATTTTTTTTTTTTTTTTTTTTTCCCCTGAAAAAAAAAGGGGGTTTAAAAAGGCTAAAATTTTTTTTTAAAAAAAAAAAAAAAAAAAAAAATTTTTTTTTTTTTTTAAAAAAAAAAAAAAAAAATTTAAAAAATTTAAAAAAAAAACCCCCCCGGGGGGGAAAAAAAAAACAAGGGGGGATAAAAAAACAAAAACCAAAAAAATTTTAAAAAAAGGGCCCAAGGGGGGAAAAAAGGGAAAAAAAAAAAAAAAGGGGGGGGGGGGGAAAAAAAAAGGGGAAAAAAAAAAACCCCCCGGGGGGAAAAACCCCCCCCGAAAAGGGGAAACAACCCCAAAAAAAAAAAAAAAAAAAAATTTTTCCCCCAACCCGACAAAAAAAAAATTTTTTAAAAAAAAATGTTTTTTTTTTGAATTTGGGGTTTTTTTTTTGGGGGGGCCCGGAAAAACCCCCTTTTTTTTAAAAAAAAAAGGAAGGGTTTTAAAATTTTGGGGGGGGGGGTTTTTTTTTTTTTGGGGAAAAAAAAAAAAAAATTTTTTTTTTTTTTCCCCTTTTTTAAAAATTTTTAAAAAAATTTTTTTTCCTTTAAAAATTTTTAAAAATTAAAAAATTTTTTTAAAAAAAAAAAATTAAAAAGCCCTTTTTAAAAGGGAAAAAAAAAAAATTTAAAAATATTTTTTTTTTTTTTTTTAAAAAATAAAAAAAAAAAAATTTTTTTTAAAAATTTTTAAAAAATTTAAAAAAAAAAAAAAAAAAAAAAAAATAAATTAAAGGTTTTAAAAAATTTGAAAAAAAATTTTTTTGGTTTTAAATTTTTAAAAAAAAACCAAAAATTTTAAAATTTTTTTTAAAGGGAAAAAAAATTTTTTTCTACCCTAATTTTTTAAAAAAAATTTAACTTCCCGGAAAGGGTTTTTTTTTTTTAAAAAAACCTTTTTTTTTTTTTAAAAATAATTTTTTTTTAAAAAAAAAAAAAAAAAAAAAAATTTTAAAAAAAAATATTTTTTTTTTTTTTGTTTTTTTAAATAAAAAATTTTTTTTTTAAAAAAAAAACCCCCCCCCTTTTTTTTTTTTTAAAATTCAAACCCAAAAAAAGGGCCTGAAATTTTCCCCCCCAAAAAAAAATTGGGGAAAAAAAAAAAAGGGGGGGTTTTTTAAAAGGTTAAAAAATTTTTAAAAATTTTTTTTTTCCCCCAAAATTTTAAAAAAAAAAATTTTTAAATTTTTCTTTAAAAAAATTTTTAATTTTGGAAAATTTTGGGGGAAAAATTTTTCCTTTTAAAAACCCCAAAAATTTTTTTAAAAATTTTTTTAAACCAAAAAATTTTTTTTTTCCCCAAAAAAAAAAAAACCCCCCCCCGTTAAAAAAAGGGGGGGGAAAAAATTTAAAAAAGGGGGGAAAACCGGGGGTTTTTTTTTAAAAAAAAAAAAACGGTTTCCCCAAAAAAAAAAAAAAAAAATTTTTTTAATTTTTTTCCCCGGGGGGAAAAAAATTTTTTTTTAAAAAAACCCACCTTTTTTTTTGGGGGGTTTTTTAAAAAGAATTTTTTAAAAACCCCCCCAAAAATTTTTAAAAAACCCCCTTAATTTTTAAATTGGTTTTTTAAAAAAATTTTAAAAAAAACCCCTTTGTTTTAAAAAAAAGGGGAAAAAAAACCCCCCCCCCTTTTTTTCCCCAAATTTTTTTAAAAAACATTTTCCCAAACCCCCCCCTTTTTTTCCCCCCGGGGAAAAATTTTTTTTGGTTTTTTTTGGGGGAAAAAAAAAACCCCCTTTTTTAAAAAAAAAAAACCCTTTTTTTAAAAAAAAAAAAAAAATTTTAAAAAAAAGGGTTTTTTGTTTTTTTTTTAAAAATTTTAAAAAGGGGGGGGTTTTTTTAAAAAAAAAAAAATTTTTTTTTTGGGGTTTTTTTTTTTTAAAATTTTTAAAAATTTTTAAAAAAAAAAAAGGGGAAGGGGGCCAAAAAAAAAGGGGGTTTTTAAAAAAAAAAAGGGTTTTGGGGTTTTAAAAATTCTTCCCCCAAATTTAAAGGAAAAACCAAAAAAAAAATTTTTTTTTAAACCGGGGGTTTTTTCCCCCTCAAAAAATTTTTTTTTTAAAAAAACAAAAAAAAAGGGGGATATTTTTAAAAAAAAAAATCCTTTTTTTTCCCCCCTTTTAAAAAAAAAAAAATTTTTTTTAATTGGCCCAAAAAACCCCCTTTAAAAAATTTTTCCCCCCCCCTTTTTTTAAATTTTAAAAAATTTTTTTAAACCTTTCCCTTTCCAACCCCAAAAAAAATTTGGAAAAAAAAAAATTTTTTGGGGGTAAAAAAAAAAAACCCCAAAAAAAAAATTTTTAATTTTCTTTTTTTACCCAAACTTTTAAAATTTTAAATTTAAAATGGTTTTGGGGTTTAAAAAAAAAATTTTTTTAAGGTTTTTAAAAAATTTTTTTTTGTTTATAAAAAAAAAAAAAAATTTAAAAAAAAATTTTTTTTTGGGGGGTTTTTCCCCCAAAAAAAAGGGGGGAAAAAATTTTTTTTTGGGGCCCCCCCCAAAAAAAAATTTTTTTTTAATTTTTATAAAAAAAAATTTTTTTTTTTTTTTTAAAAAATTTGGGCAAGGGGAAAAAAAAAAAACCCCCCCCCCCGGGGCCCCCCAAAAAAAAAAAATTTTTCCTTAAAATTTTTATCCCAAAAAAAAATTTTTTTTTTTTTTAAAAAAAAAAAAACGGGGGTTTTTTTTTAAAAAAAATTTTTTTTTTTTTTTTAAATTTAAAAAAAAAAAACCCCCCTTTTTTTTTTTTTAAAAATTTTTACTTTTTTTTGGGGAAAAATTTTTTTTAAAAAAAAAAAAAAAAAAAAAATTTAAAAATTTTTCCTTTTTTTTTTTTTTTCGGGAAATTTAAAAAAAAAACCCAAAAAAAAAAGGGGAAAAAAAAAAAAAACCCCCCTTTTTTTTTTTCAAACCCAAAACCCTTTTTAAAAAATTAAAAATTTTTTTTTAAAAATTTTTTTTAATTTCCCCAAAAAAAAGGGGGTTTTTCCCCAAAAAAATTTTTAGGTTTAAAAAAAATTTTTAAAAAAAAAAAAAATTAAATTTTTTCCTTTTTTTCCCCCAAAAAAAAAACCAAAAAAAACCCCCTTTTTAAAAAAAATTTTTAAAAATTTTTCCCCCAAAAAAAAGGGTTTTTTGGGGGGGGTTTTTTTGTTTTTTTAAAATTTATTAAATTTTAAATTTTAAAAAAAAAATTTTTTTAAAAAAAAAAAAAAAAAAAATTTTTTTAAAAAAAAAAAAAAATTTTTTTTTATTTTTTTTTTTTAAAAAAAAAAAAAATTATATTTTTTAAAAAAAATAAAAAAATTTTTTAAAAAAGGGGGGTTTTTTAAAATTTTTAAAAAAGGGGGGGGGCAAATTCCCCAAAACCCCCCAGGGGGTTTAAGTAAAAAAACCCCCCCCCAAAATTTTTTTAAAAATTTGGCCCGGGGGGAAAAAAAATTTTTTTTTAAAAAAATTTTTAAAAAAATTTTGTAAAAAAAAATTTTTTTTTTTAATTTTTTGGGGGGGAAAAAAAATAAAAAAAAAATTTTAAAAAAAAAAATTTTTAAAAAAAAAAAATAAAATTGTTTTTTAAAAAAATAAAAAAATTGAAAAAATTTTTTAAAAAAAAAAAAAAGAAAAAAAAGGGAAAAAAGGGAAAAAGGGAAAAAAATTTTGGAAAAAAACGGAAATTTTTAAAAATTTAAAAAAAAGGCCCCCAAAAATTTTTTGGGGGGGTTGGGGCCCCAAAAAAGGGTTAAAAAGGTTTTTAAAAAGGGGGAAAACCTTTTTTAAAAAAAAAAAATTTTAAAAAAACCCCCGGGGGGCCCCGGGGGGTTTTTTAAAATTTTTTTTTAAAAAACCCCCCGGGGAAAAAAAAGGGAAAAGGGGGGGTTTTTTTTTTGGAATTTTTTTCCCCCTTTTTTTTTTTGGGTTTTTTGGGTTCCCCCCCAAAAAAAAAGGGGGGGGAAAAAAAAGGGGGGGGGTTTTCCCCCTTTTAAAAAAAAGGAAAAAACCCCCCCAAATTTTTTTTTTTTAAGGAAAAAAAAAGGGGGTTTTTTTTTTTTTTTGGGGGAAAAAAAAAAAAAAAAAACCCAAAATTTTGGGGGTTTTTAAAAAAAGGAAAATTTTAAAAATTTTTTTTTCCCGGGGTTTTGGGGGGAAAACCCCCCCCCAAAGGGGGGTTTAAAAAGGGGGAAAACCCCTTTTTTTTTTTTAAAAAAATTTTTATTTTAAATTTAACCAAAAAAAAAAAAAATTTTTTAACCAAAAAAAAACCCCCCCCCCTTTTTTTTAAAAAATTTGGGGGTTTTTTTTCCCCCCAAAAAACCCCCAAGGTTTTTTTTTTTTTCCCCCCCGTTTTTTTTTTTTTTTTTTAAAATTTTTTTTTTTTTTTTTCAAAAAAAATTTTTTTTTTTGGGGGCAAAAATGTTTAAAAATTTTTAAAATTTGGGGTTTTTTTTAAAAATTTGGGTTTTTGGGGGAAAAAACCCGGGGTTTTTTTTTTTTGGGGCCCTTTAAAAAAACCGGAAATTTTTTTTTTAAAAAGGGGTTTTTTTTTTAAAAAAAAAAACCCTTGGTTTCTTGGGGAAAAATTGGGGGTTTTAAAAGGGGGGGGGGTTTTTTTTTTTTGGGGGGGGGGGGTTTTTTACCTTAAAAAATTAATATGGAAAAAAATTTTTCCAAATTTTTTTGGGGAAAAAAAAATTTTTTTTGTTTTTTTAAAGGTTTTAAAATTTTTTTTTTTTTTTTTTTTTTTCCCAAATTTTTAAAAGGGGTTTTTGGGGAAAAAAGGTAAAAAAGGAAATTTCCCTTTTTTTTTTTTAAACCTTTAAAAAAAATTAAAAGTTTTTTCCCCCTTTTTTTTTTTGAAATTTTTCCCCTTTTTTAAAAAAAACCAAAAATTTTTTTTTTTCCCTTCCCCCGGAAAAAAATTTTTTTTAAAAAAAAAAGGGGTTTTTTAAAAATGAATTTTTTTTTTAAAATCCAAAAAAAATTTTAAACAAAAAAAAATTTTTAAAAGGGGGGTTTTTTAAAAAAAAAAAAAAAAAAATTTTTTCCCAAATTTTTTTAAAAAATTTTTTGGGGGGGAAAAAGTCCCTTTTTTTTTGTTTTAAAAAATTTTTTTAAAAATTTTTTAAAAAACCAAATTTTCCCCCCCCGGGAAAAAAAAAAAAAAAAGGGGAAAAAAAATTTTTGGGGGGTTTTTTAAAAAAAAACCCAAAGGGGGAAAAGGGGGGGGTTTTTTAAGGAAAAAAAAAAAATTTTTTTTTTTCCCAAAAACCCCAAAAAAAATTTTTGGGGGGGTTGGGGGGGGGGGAAAAAAAAAAAATTTTTTAAAAAAAAAAAAAAAAAAAAAAAAAATTAAAAAATTTTTTTTATGGGAAAAAAAACCCCTTTTTAAAAAAAAAAAAAAAAAAATTTTTCCCCAAAAAAAATGGGGAAAAAAAAATTTTAAAAAAATTTTTTGGTTTTTTTAAAAAAAATTTAAAAAAAAAAATTTTTAAAAAAATTTTTAAAATTTTTTAAAAAATTTTTTTTTTTGGTTAAAATTTTTTTTTAAAAAAAATTTTTTTTTTTTTTTTTAAAACTTTTAAAAAATTTTTAAAAAAATTTTCCCCCCAAAACCCGGGGGTTTTTTTTTTAAAAAAAAAAAATTTTTTTTATTTCCCTTTTTTTTCCAAAATTTTAAAAATTTTTTTTAAAAAAAAAGGTTAAAAAAAAAATTTTTTTTTTCAAAAAAAATTTTAAAAAAAAATTTTAAAAAAAATTTTTAAAAAAAAAAAAAAATTTTTTTAAATAAAAAAAAAATTTTTTTTTTTTTTTTTTTTTTCCCCCCCCCTTTTTTTTTTTAAAAAAAAAAATTTTTTAATTTAAAAATTTTGGTAAGGGTTTAAATTTTTTTTAAAAAAAAATTTTGGGGGGGAAAAAAAAATTTTAAAAGGTTTTTTTTTTGGGGGAAAAAAGGCCCCCAATTTAAAATTTTTTTTTTTTAAACCCTTTTTTTTTTTTCCCCCTTTTTAAAAATTTTTTTTTTGGGGAAAAAAAAAAATTTTAAAAAAAATTTTTTTTTTTTCCCGGGGGAAAAAAAAAAAATTTTCCAAAAAAAGGGGGTTAGGGGGTTTTTTTTTTTTTTTTTGGGGGCCCCCCTTTTTTTTTCCCGGGCCCCCCTTTTTAAAACCCAAAATTTTTTATTCCCCCCTTTAAAAAGGGGGGGGAAATTTTTTTAAAAAAAGGGTTTTTTTTTTTTAAAAAATTTTGGGGGGTCCCCTTTTAAAAATTTTTTTTCCCCCCGGGAATGGGTTTTTTTTTTTGGGTTGGGGCCCCCCGCCCCCGGGTTTTTTTTTTTAAAAAAAAAACCCCCCCCCTTTTTAAAAAAAAAAGGGGGTTTTTTTTTTGGGGGGGGGGGGGGGGGGGGGAAAAATTTAAAAATTTTTTTTAAAAATTTTTGGGTTTAAGGGGGAAAAACCCCCCCTTTTTTGGTTTGGAAATTTTGGGGGGGGGGGCCAGGAAAAGTTTTTTAAAATTTTTTTTAAAAAAAAAAATTTTTTAAAAATTTTTTTTTTTCCGGGTTTTTTAAAATTTTTTTTTTTTTTATTGGGGGGGGGTTTTTTTTTTCCCCCCCCTTTTTTTTTTTTTAAAAAATTTAAAAATTTAACCTTTTGGAAAAACCCAAAAAAAAAAAAATTTCCCAAAAAAATTTTTTTTGGGGAAAATTTTCCAAAAAAAAAACTTTTTTTTTTTTAAAAAAAAAAACGGTTTTAAAAAAAAATTGGGGTTTTTTAAAAAAAAATTTTTTTAAAAGGGGTTTTTTTTTAAAAAAAAAAAAATTTTTTTTTTAAAAAAAAAAAAAAAAAGTTTTTAGAAAAAAAGGGGGGGAAAAAAAAAATTTAAAAAAAAGGGGTTTTTTTTTTTAAAAGGGGGGGGGTTTTTTAAAAATTTTTTGGGCCCTTTTTTTTTTAAAAAAAAAAGTTTAAAATTTTCCCCAAAAAAGGGGACCCAAAACCCCTCCGGGTTTTTTTTTTTTTTTAAAAAAATTTTTTTTTTTTTTGGGGGGTTTTTTTTAAAAAAAATTTTTTTGGGGGGGGGAATTTTTAAAAAAAAAAATTTTTTTTAAAGGGTTTTTGGGGGAAAAATTTTTAAAATTTTTTAAAATTTTTTTTTTTTTTCCCCCAAAAAAAAGGGAAAATTTTTAAATTTTTTTTTTAAAAAAATTTTTAAAAACCCTTTTTCCCCCCTTTTTTTTTTCCGTGGGGGAAAATTTCCCCCCCAAAAAAAATTTTTAAGTTTTGGAAATTTTTTTTTAAAAAAAAAAATTTTTAAAAAATTTTTTTTAAAAAAAGTTTTGGGGGAAAAAAAAAATTTTTTTTTTTTTTTGGAATTTTTTAAAAAAAAAGTTTTGGGGCCCCCCCCAAAAAAAAATTTTAAAAAAAAACCCTTTTTTTTTAAATTTTTTTTTTAAAAAAAAATTTTTTTTTTAAAATTTTTTTTTTTTTTGTTTTTTTTTTTTTTTTTTTTTTTTTTTTAAATTTTTTTAATAAAAAAAATAAATTTTTTTAAAAGGGCCCAAAAAAAAAAAAATTTTAAAAAAAATTTTTCCCCCCCCAATTAAATTTCCCCCTTTAAAAATTTTAATTTTTCCCAATTAATTTTTGGGGGGGGAAAAAGGAAATTAAACCCCCCGGGTTTTGGGGGGTTTTTTTTTTTTTCCCAAAAAATTTTTTTCCCTTTTTTTTTTTTTAAAATTTTTTTTTTTTCTTTTTAAATTTCCCCCAAAAATTTTTTTAATTTTCCCCCCTTTTTTTTCCTTTTTTTTTTTTTTCTTTTTTTTTGGAAAAATTTTTTTTTTTTGGGGGGGGGTTTTCCCAAAAAAAAACCTTTTTTGTTTTTTTGGGGGGGAAAAAAAAAAAAATTCCCCTTTTTGGGCCGTTCCCCCCTTTTTTTTGGGGGGGGTTTCCCCAAAAAACCCCCCCCCCTCCGGGTTTTTTTTTTTTTTTTTTTAAAAAACCGGTTTTTTTTTCCCCCCTTTAAAAATTCCCTTTAAAAAAGGGGTTTTTTTTTCCCCCCCCCTTTTAAAAAAAAAAACCCCCCCCTTTAAAAAAAAAATTTAAAAAAAATTTTTTAAAAAGGGGGGTTTTTTTTAACCTTTTCCGGGGAAAAATTTTTAAAAGGGGAAAAAGGTTTTAAAAAACCCCCGGGGGGAAAAAAATTTTTTTTTTAAAAAAAAAAGGGGGGGGGGGGGGGGGTTTTTTTTGAAAATTTTTTTAAATTTTTTTTTTAAAAAAAAAGGGGGGTTTTTTTAAAGGGAAGAATTTTACACCATTGTTATGTCATTGGTCTTAAAAACACCTCTTTTGTATCTATTTTTATGTGAGAATTATTCCAAATGACACAACGGTTCTGAATCCTGGCTTATGGATGCACCATGACCAAACATGAAAAACATTTATTAAAAATCGACTTAATAAGCGTATCTGAACTTCTAAAAGTACAATAGAAACGCCACCTTTACCATAGTTTCGAACAAAATAGTGACAGAACAGTTTCCTGGTGCTCTTGATTCATCAGTATAACACTTGACCCAAGTTCATTCCGGGCCTTAAAAACTAGACAGATGAATACCCTTGAGTCCACCTTGAGATTACTGATATACAGATCTTCTGATTTCGTCCTGCTTACCTTTCCAAATGATGTTAGAGATATCCCTCACCCTATTACATATTACAAACGTAGAAAATCGGCCCGAGTTACCGTGTAAGCGAATTTATTATCATTTTACATTTTATGAAATTCTCTGGTAATGGCTAAGTACAGATTATGATACCTGCACTTAGGTTGTTTTCAAATTTCGAATGCTACTCTGAATGCCGAGATGTACATTTAGTTTTCAGAGAATGCTTTTGCCTTAACAAGTGTTTCATTTCCATTGCAAGTTTAGTTGGGTATATGATGTGAACGTCGACAATTGCTCGTGAGGAACACTTAATATTTCCAGTTACGGTTAAACTTGCAATTAGGCAGTAATTTGAGACACTTCAACTTCCTAATTACCAAAATTGGGTTTAGCAGGGTGATAAGTCTATCCTTTGAACGCTCTGAACACTAGTTCCCTTCAAATAATTATGCTTATCTGTTCAAAACTAGTGGAAGACGGAGCACTTTCCCTTCTTTACAAGTTACAAGCTTTACTCTTACATAATCACCCCAAAGTAGATCACAAATTTTACTAATTTACTGTTCATGGAAAGCAAAAGGAAAAGATTTAGATTGGAGGTAAGGGGGCAAATATTTAGGTATTTTGTGAAGTGTTCTAATAGAGATCCACTGAAATACGTCAATTTTTAATACCTAAAGATATATCTTCCCACCGCTTGTAGAAATCGTTTACTTAAACTGCAATTTATTTATTTCAAATTCGATTGGAAACCGTTACGCTGGTGGCACTAACCACCATGCAATGAGTACTGGCGTCATTGTTTGTCGTTATTATTCTGCTGGCGAAATCGCCGAATGTTCGATAACTCGGGTAGTGACACAGTAGTCAACAAGATATCACATCCCCTTGCCAGCCTCCTATCTTAGATCATCCTAGAACGCCGCCAGTGTAGCAAAATGCGGCATCCCAATCACCCTAGATTGCAGACATTTCGGCATATAACACAAATTTATTACTACAGTTTAATTTAACAAGCCAAACCCGCCCCGCCGAGAGTATCATTATCGTCATATCCATAGATCGGTATACTAGCATAATTGCTCAGCCGTCCCCCCTTTTTGCATATCTTAGTCCTCCGTCTCTTCAACCACTTTAATAGATCTTTATTAGATATGCTTTCAATCAGCGCTCCACCCAACCTCTGAAAAAATATTTAATAAATATATTTAGTATATTTGAATACGGCTAGAAAGGTTTATTATTTTTTCCTTTTTCTCCTTTTTAGTCGTTCTGTTTTTCCTTTCTTTCTCGGTGAGGAATGGAACACCTACTTTGTTCTCTTTCTTTCTCGCAACTTTTTGTAAAGAAATGGTACTGCTTGTGTTCCTTGCTTATGATGCTGGCTGTGCCGCCTTACTTTATGTATCAAAATGTGAGCCAAACAGTGCGTTTATGTTTGTTTTACGGTATCTCTTTTCAAGGAGTACATAGAAACCAGAGAGCTCGACAGGTGTATGAAGGATTAATGAATAAAGTAGACATGATGTGTAGCCAAGGCAACAAACTCATTTCTAAACTGGTTTATAAGCATTAGTTACACCTACGCCAAAAATTTCAACGTTATTCATAAGTTAAACCGAAGGCATCATTGTATCAAATTTAAACCAACACCACGATCTTGTTGCATGTAACATGCATGTTGCAATAGATCAGGCAACCATTAAGGTTATAAACATTCTTACTAACTTTTCAATAAGTGAGAATAGCATCAGATAGACACCTAGTTCCATTACATAAGTCTAACCATATCATGCAGGAAAACTATCACTTAAAAAATATTTGCACACATAGTAGGACATAGTACATCTTTGACTTTCAAGTGAGAATGGACACGAAACATAGAAACCCAAAAATTCTAACTTCTTCAAAATTTATATTTGTGTACGGAATCTGCTTTACTTTTAGTACTGGAAACAGTAATACCCCTTGCTGTTCCATGTGGAAAAATTTAAAAGGCTAAGCAATTGCGTGCCACCAGTACATAGTATTAGTACTGCACTTTCACATTGAAACATGTTCATTGTTAAGTTTTAACATTACTATGCTCACATTAGAATCCAGAGTTCCATGACCAGAGAGCAAACAGTTCGATAACATCAAACAGTTTGATAGAATTTACAAGTGTCAGATCAGGGAGTTGCTATTTGTCAAATGGCATCTCCCTGGTCTGATCCATTAAGGTTACGCGTCCCGAGTAAGATATCATGTTTAAAAGGTTTCAACATTTTCCTCCCTACCAAACCAAAAGGTACCATCCCTTCAACAGTGTTTTGCCACATGGCATGTTTCAGATCCCCAACTGTTACCTTCAAAAAGATATCGTTTATACTAGCACTTTTTAGGTCTTCATAACTAGCCTCTTTTGACCACATATCAAGTTTTACCTTAAAATTAAAACAAAAGTGACTAATTAATTGATAAAGGACATCCATGTGCAGAGTGTAAGATCCACCAATGGTATCCCTCCTGAGATAAATAGTGTACGCCGTACACAGTGCACGCCGGTTTGAGCTTTTGACCTTTGACTACCCCAAAAGACTTTTGACCGCCTATATAAAACAATTATGATTATCTACTCAATATGGATAATTTAAATACCAAGTAGAGAATCTTCACAGTTATTCTTTTTGAGATATCGTATTTATGAGCTTTCCTCCGGCTGTCACTCTTTTGACTTCATTTAAAAAAAAAACAGTGTGGACCTATTCCTCAACCTGAAATATACACAAGCCAAGTATGACGAACTCCATTAATGTTACCCCTCTGGATGTATTGTGCTTACGAGATTTTGACCTTTTGAACCCTTTTTGAACTACTAGAGCCACTCGCAGCACAACGGCAATATACAGCCAAAGTGCAAACATGGAAGTACTACATTCGAAGTAGTTTTTCCATGTTAACACCAGGGCTTTGTTGTTAGTGTCCTTTAGGCTCACAAAAATGTGCAATTACACTTTAAATACTCAGTCAATGAGCTCCTAATCTTTAGACCTAGTTTAACGACCTGCGGCATCAAGAATTTCACTGATTAATTGACGTGTAGTTCAATAACTTAGGCTATGTCTATGGCTGAGCCTGGTATTTCAATTTTATCCTCCCTATCTTCTAGCTTTTACACTATCAGTAATAGATAACAAGATAACAAGCTTGAAAGTAATAGGAATAAGGTTATTGAACACCTCCTCTGCTCGCGCACACTTCATAACGTGCAGGTGTCTGGAAAAGTGTTTTTTTTTTTTTTTTTGTCATCTTTCCTTGTTTTGCAGTTTTATAATTTTATAAACGATAAGTAGTAAAAATTTGATAGTGAAATACATCAACCGAAGTCATTGCTACAAGGATAATTAATAAGAAACTTGTGCTTAGTTAAACGTGAAAATACAAAAGCTATTTCGCAGTCCGGGGTAAATTAAACCTCAAAACTTTAACTGACTTAGTACCTACCTTTTGTATTTTCAAGGTGCAACTTAATATTGAAGAAAACTCAATCGAGGCCTACCGAACAACTGAAAGAGCTGGGACATGAAGCCCTGCTCCCTCGCAGAATGCGTCAAGGATAATCAGGTGTAAAAGAAAGTTCTTTGAATCTCCATAGTTCTCACATGTCAAATTCATTGGGTTACCTAACTTGAATAATTCCAAGATCGGTGTATATCAAGTTGACTCTTTCATAATAATCTGACAGCTGTGACGAACGAATATGTGAGCTTCACCGAGAACGGAGTTGTTAACTCTCTACAACCTTGAACCTGACCTTGCAGGATTACTAGAGGAAGCCGTTTAGAATACATGTAGGCTATCCCTTGAACGATAACAGTTGATTTCTTCAGGATTAGATCACGGAGACTACATTATTGGGTGAGTGTGTACTTTATGACAAAGCCTCTCGACTTTTCTTCTATTTTTTTTTCCTTTAAAAAGTACGTCAAAGTCAAAGAAGTTTCATAACGTTTCAGCATTACACATTTATAGAGGCAATAGGCTAAGTCCACTTTCCAGTCAGCAAGCTGAGCTGCTCAGTACGGGACAATATCCCCTTCCTCCACAGTATACGGTAAACTATATTTGTAAAAGAGAAAGAAAATTACTACCAATAACATAACACTCCCCATGGTACTTTCATGAAAGAGTTCTTCAAAATTTTGAGAAAGGAAAAGAGGTATACCTTAAACTCATGTAGCACTCGCGCCTACACACAAGGTCACGGAGAGTGTTAACTGTTCCTTGAAAGGGGTGAATAGCCTGCCAAGTGATAGCTAGTACATCTCAGATGAACTGAAGCAGTACCTGGAATTTGTTGACTCTTATACCTCAGGGAAGATTAAGCTGGTTTATCCCTTTTTGTATGAGGTTAATTGCTTGGTAACCTATGACATCGTCTTGATGCCAAATAAGTTTTACCTTTGTATAAACTGAGAGTAATTTGCTCTTAAGAGACTTGTGACTTTTTTTCTGACCTGTGTCATCCTACCTTCCTGGTAGAGTGTCTTTGACAGAGTGCAGAAAAGCATCTTCGTATTTATGTATTAATAACGGATTTCAGCGAGGGAATATATTGAGTAAACACGTCATTCTCGCCTTTGAAACTCCGATTGAACGGTGTATTTTCTTGCTTCAATTTGTCCCTTTGTTTCGAGGGAGATAATATTCTCACAACGTAACCCCTATTTAACGATGTAAAATCGGGGCCTTAGATGGGCTCCGTGAATAAAAAAGTGTGTTGTGGAAAAACTTCCATTTCTGGACCTGACCCAGATGTTGGACCGGCCGCCGCCGACCGTCGTAAAGTCGAACCCAATATATAATTTGTTACTAATGAAAACACGAACACTCAAACAAGCTCATTTCATTCCCCGTTAAATTCACGGCAGCGACCTCTTTTATTCGAGAATCCCCAGGTAAAATCTGAAGGCCAACCAGCGCACAAGAGGACTAACCCCTCCCAGTAATTTTACGGTATATTTCACACCTATACGCGCGAAACCAAGAGCATGTTACATTTACAGAAACACGTACATATAACAGGTTACCTTTTAGGTCTCTATGATAAGGATCATTTAGCGCTGGCATAAAATCCTTCGAAATGCTTCCTGGCACTTCACACTTTGCAAACCTGCAAGATTACAAAATTTATGTAAACCACAACTTCAGTTTCGTACTTTCTTGCCAGTAGCTTATGTATAGTATCCCTGCATCCATATCGTGGAAACAGGATTTTCAATTTTATCTCTCATGATTCTAAATGACTTTTGGTCTCCACCAAAGAAAGTATCGTTTTCCTCTTATTATTACAAAACATTTGTACCAATATGAAAAGTATCCACTCTTCCTATTTTGAGAAAATACTGCTTACAAGCTTCGCGTTACAATGCACGCTTAAACACGCATAGGAAGGCAAAGTATACCAATACTCTTAACATCATACATGTGTTTATTCCTTTCGCCTTTTGCAAGGAATCAAGAGCTTATCTCCACAGAATAGATGAGATAGATAATTGTTAAAAATTGCATCTTTTCGTGAAATACAACATTACCTAACTTCAGTAATCGCCGAGTGCCCGGACAAAGGGGAGAGAAACAGAATTAAAAACAACAAAAAGTAAAAATAAAAAGGGAAACTAGAAATTAAAAAGCAAGTAAAAGAAAAAATCAAAAGAAAAGCAAATAAAATGAAAAACAAATCAAAAACTAAGTAAAACCTAACGACGAAAAAGGTTTAACCAAAAAGTCTGTTTTCACTAGAAAAATTTGGTTGGAATATTGCTTACAATAAAAATTTGAAACACGAAAGCCTCTAGTTGAATGTCAGTGTGTATTACGTTGTACAAGGTATTTATGAACAATTCCTTAACACATGTTCTCTGTTGGTAAGTAACATTGGTTAACATTCGAAACATAAGAAAACTCCTATCCGAGTCTGAACCATTTGCGTGGGCAGTTTTGTCTTAAGTTCCAACAAGGGTTATACAAAATCAAAGAATCTTCCCTCTACTGACTTGTTTGTTTATGCAATACCACAACCGTGTCACATTAGAATACTCAAAATATAAAACTGTACATAATGTTTGCTTTAATTTCTAAATCGGAAAGGATTATAATCCAAACCAGAATGACAAACGGATTTCGTAAGGAATCAACACATATGTGGTTTTTGATCATCAGGGGCGTAACTATGGGGTGAAACGGGAGTGAAGACTCCCTCGTCCCCCCGGTCAGACGGTCAGCGATACGTCGGCACCTCTACTCTCGGTAAAGACAGGTTGAATAACTTTATTTCAGTCAGTCATTTTGCATACAGAATAGCTTCAATATGTATATACATAAATACAGGTGACAGACCTGGGAGTATCCACAGGAAGCTTGGCAAAGCTTATAAACGTGGATACCCCTACAACAGAAAAAAAGAGTACAGCTTAATAGATTACAGAAAAATCAAACAAATATAAAACAATACACTGCAATATAGACAGGAAGAACGAAGTACACTTTAAATAGTGTCATAGGCAATTGCTTGTAAAGAAGCGTTTTAAATTTCTTTTGAACATGTGTAGAGAAGAAAATTGAGTAATTGAAAAGAGAAGGGAATTCCAAACACGGGGAGCAACATAACGAACACAATGAAGGGAATACGAAGTCTGTAAAGCGGTGTTGACAAGCGGTTAGCTGAGCGATTATAATCAGAATTTACCTCATAGAACATCTGAAAGTAATCGCGAAAGATATCTGGTAATTTTCTACCAAAATAGTTGTAAACAAGAATTCTACATTGATAACGATTTATATCGTAAATTGAGAAAAGGTTCAACTTTTTAAAGAGTGGGGCGTATGATGAAGATAATGTGTATTACAAATATACCGGATAACTCTTTTTCGATGGATAAACAATGACTGTAACTTAGACGGATAAGAAGAACCCCAAACAATATTACAACACGATAGAAAAGGAACGATGAGAGTATTGTAGAGAGTAATGAGAATTTTCCTAGACAAATTAGAGCGTAAACAGCCCATAATTCCAATATTTTTAGATATTTTGTAGCAACTAAAGCAATGTGATCTTTCCAAGATACGAGCTTGTCAATTAAAATCCTCAAGAATTTGACAACATTAGAAAGCGGGACTTGAGTATTACAAAGATTAATTGATTGAATTGTAGTATCAACTGGTTTATTGACCGAGTTGAACAATACTGAAATATATAGTCTTCCTAACATTTAGTGAATTTGCTTATTAACACAAAACTACCTGTAAACCACCTGTAAAGAGACAATGGAAAGAAAAAAACTCAAAAACCTTTTTCGGCATGGCGATTTTGATATGCAGTCAAACTTCAGCGACCCGGATTTTGGGTTGAGTTTGAGCGCTAAATTCTAACCCCGTATTTTTCCTTTGAGTCTAAGGCCCTCACCTTGTGTAGCCATACCTGTTGCGTATACAGTATCACATTATTGTTCCGGTACCTCCAAAGAAATTTCTGCCGCCTAGTAAAGACATATGTTAATACTCATCCTAAAAACCGTAGCGTCAATATTCTCCTACGCACTATGGTTTTTGCAAACACCGTATAAGACTAACTACTAGGGAAGATAAAAGTATATCCCAAATTTACATGGCACTCATGACAGATAGCTTTGTTAGTGTTTGTGCTTGTATGGCTCAGAGTCAGGGGTATGAGGGACCGACCCCGCGGAGAAGTGCACCTGCCTTCCAGACACAAAATATGGCCCTACTTACACTCGAATAAAATTATTTAAATGCATACTTTTGCTACGTCCTTGCAAATGTATTATAGGACGACTGATGATTTTGAAAGACGGATCTGTTTATTCCTGACAATATTTTATTCGTAACAATTAACCCTGAATTTCCGGTGAGCTTCGCACGCTTCTAAGTGAGATTCGTTTTCTCTCATATTTTATGTTCATATACCTAAATAGTGAACCTCTACCAAGTGGCTAGGATATTCCTCCATATACCTCAGTGTTAAGTCCCAAGCTTAATCGAAAGCTTAGGATTTCTTTAGCAAACGCAACAAATGAAAACAAAAATCTTTCCCACTTTGCATGCAGGGCCACCGCCTTTTGCGTAACTGTATTTTGACGTGTTACTTTTGCCCGAAAAAAATCACACGTGGATTCCAGGGGCCAGCGTCAAGGCCCCTGGTGAGGCACAAGGGCAGAGTCCCGGTGGAGGACCAGGGGGAAAGGCCTCCGGAGGCTCCTGCAATATAAGACAATAAGTCCGCCGAAAATTGGTGCTAGATGTTTTATTGATCAGGTTGTTCTCGTTTCAGAGTTTGCGAAATCCGATATCAATGACTGAGAGCTCCGTCCAATTAGAACCCAGCTAATGAACTTCGAAAGCATATTCATGAAACGAACAATTATTGATATATATTATTTTTTATTATAATGGCTAGAATAATTTATGCGTGTTTTTCATTCAACACGCTACATTCCTTAGGAGAAGAGCTATTAACCTAATATTTGCTCAAGGAGGACCCATAGTAAGGGGCTAAGGCGGCGATAGGGTCCTTTACTGCAAGAGGCATTGGTGAGGCGCAGTAAATTGATTCCAACAATGGAGAAGAACGTAGTCCTAGGCTACAAATAAATCTCGTTGTACGTCATCGACCGGGTCATTTAGTTCACATCTGACACACATTTTGCATGTATTCCTAACAGCGAAAGTGGCAGCTCCCTGGATGGACAAACCATAATCCTTGTATGATGGCGCGTCCAGGAATTTGTCATAGGTGTGATTCTTAAATATGGGGCTGTAAGGGATTACAGCCGACCTGAGCCCAATCGAGGATAGGACTGAGGTCAGAAAATTTGGCATTCCGAATGCCTCAGGTTGCAGGAAACCCCACACTACAACACAAATGACTGAAATATGTGGAGTAATATGCGTGGATCTGCAGTATGATAGAATATTCAAAAATTTAGACGAATTTGTTACTACAGTTTTTCTAGTGATATTCTTTCAACCTGTGTAGCCTACAAAGCTTCCATCACCAACTACTGGGAGAAACGTTAGCATCCCCATTCCTAAGAACCCTTTCTCATAAGCTGAGTGATTGGGTCACTCAAATCGAGGGTTCCCTTTTCAAATATTATTTCTCAGCCATGCAACAACCTACAGCCTTCATTTAACCACCAAAATAAAGCCAACAAATAGATCTATGGAATGCCACCATTCTTTTTTGGGAGGGGGGTGCATATTGAAATTTTTTTACAAAACATCAAAAAATAGTTGTTTACATTCAAAAAATGCCCCAAAAATGCCCAAAATTGCTAAACATGACGCAATATTTTCAAAATTCGAGTTCAGGCACTTAGGAAAAGGTCACCCTACTCACTTTTTTTTCTGAACACCTTAGAAACTAAAACAACACCATGAGAGGTGATAAGATGCCAGGTATAGGGAATTTAGAGATATTTCAAGTATAATTTTTCAATAATCGGTCAAAATCTACATTTCAATACCAAAATACCCACCCAACCAAAAAAATCATAACTCAACAACGGAAAGTCCGATCTTTTCCATTGAAACACCGAAATGTCCGTTGTAAGATTTCTTATGAAAAAAAATACCAAGATATAATAATAAATGGCAAGGGTAGGGTGATTTAGAGAGGTTCAAAGATCCAGACGAATGCATTTTTCAAAAATGCGTCAATTTTGGTCCAAAACATGCATTTCTGACCCCAAAATCCTCTCCCAGTATCAAAAATTATAAGCCACAACACCGGCTTCGTAAGGTAGCTCTAAATGGACATTTTAGTGAGTGAAAAAGTCGGAGGCATGCAGCTCTATTTATAGATTCAAAGTTGTTAACGTTTCACTGAGCACTGCGCCACTGTCCACTGTGCACTGTGTATATAAAGGTCATATAGGTCAAGTGTGTGTGAGTACAGTGTGGACTGTGTGGGCTGTATGGCAAGAGAAAAGTGGGTATATGTTCCTCATTTAAGGTCCAATTTCCTCAAATTTGTTATCAAATGAAAGAGAAAAAGGATGCCAAACAATCTCCTGCACCATAAATTACAAAATGATAGTGATCTGTATGTGTTTTATAGGGTATTCTATGGTTAGAAAAAAAAGGCGTATTACGTCATCTAATTTGCATATTTGCATACATAATGAGATTAGTTTACAAAAATAAAATGTTCATTCAAATTCCCCATCTTTGCTTTTTACAATGATATATAGGTTCTTACAGAGAATATTCTTCTTTCACCCAAAAAATCCTAAAAATATTCCTCCTTTTTCAACACTGAAGGGCCTTATTGGAAAGGGTTTTAAAGGATATTGCTCTCTAAATTTCTAAAACACAAACTTGTCACTACAATGGTACGTCTACATAGACAAGATAGAATGCGTTCAGAGAATTAATTTTACTCACTCTGTAATAAGACTCTGTAATAAAATCTATATTTGTTCCCGTTCCATGATTTTTTTTTTTTTTTCATTTCAAGGGGTGCCAGGGAATCGGGGTGGGGCAACATCAGTGTTATTTGCAAATCAAATGCCGAGAGCATAGTCAGGGACAAAAAAGGGGAATAAATCCGCCGAGAAGAGTATCATGCACAGAACGCTCATATGAAAGATATTTGGCACCCTAAACAGGCCGTAATACATGCAAGGGTAGCGCCAGAATTTGCCCGACAGAGGGGCCAGGCTCCTCGACGGGATGGGGGAAGCGACCCGAAGCCCCGACATGGTCGTCAGTTTGTAAAAACGATGTCGACGGAGAGTGGCATGAGGAGGGGATTGGAAGAGAACCTCTGTACTTAGCCATTCCTTTAATATCCTTATGCACTTGAACGGCCGAAGTGCATGCTGATTTCACCTATAGCTTTGTCCGGAAAATTTACATTGCGGGACTGCATAGCGCGCGAAGGATGCGAAAATTTTTGGATGCATATAAAAGTGTCTACCCATTTCAAGCAAACATGTATCAATTGTCTGGGCTGTCGACCGCTATCGGGAATAGCATACGTTTTATTGCATTCACCTCGTGTGCCCGAGAAAGTACACTCCAATTTCCCTTCAAGAGTCTCTTACCGTATACACATGTCCTGGAATCACCTATATCGGTGAAACTGGCACAAGCTTCCGTCATAGGTTTAATAATCACAAAGGCAGCATAAGAAAGAACAGCCCTGGCTTCCCAGTAGCTGAACACTTTAATCTTACAGATCACAGCTTTGCCAACCTAAAAGTCTTTATTCTTTCTGGTAATTTCAGAACAGCACAGGACCCCAGAAAATGTGAAATAAAAACTATCCTTAGACTGAATACTCACAAGAATGGGCTCAATAGGGGATTTAGATTTCATGAGTGGGTACGTATAAGACTTAGGGGCGTACAGTTTCTTGCTTAGTACAAGTTTTCTCAACTGAAGAAGAGCTGGTAAAACGCTTGAAATATTTCGTTTCGCATTTAACTGGAGAGTTTTTCGATTTAAGTTGGCATGAAGATATCCATTGTTTGTACTTTTTGCTTTTCTTTTCTGATTTATATAAGAAAAGTATACTGCAGAAACAAGAAACACAACTTTTGCTGCTCCACTTTAATTCAATATCAAGACGTTTCCGTCATTCGACCTTCTTCAGTTGACATCTATACAAGCAATAGTTTACAGAGTTATCTATAAAGCTACGAGGCCTAATTGCTTGTATAGATGTCAACTGAAGAAGGTCGAATGACCGAAACAACTTGATATTGAATCAAAGTGGAGCAGCAAAAGTTGTGCTTCTTGTTTCTGCAGTGTACTTTTTGTTTTGTCATGATAGAAGCATGCACCCTTGCATCCAGCCTAGATCCTTTTGCTGGGAATTCATTGTTTGGGTTCGTTGCACTTTTGTATTCTTGCTGTATATATATAATATATATATATATATATATATATATATATATATATATATATATATATATATATATATATATATATATATATATATATATATATATATATATATATATATATATATATATATATATATATATATATATTCGGACCACAACGGGCCCTTCTTCGAGTTACAATGAAAATAAAAAAGCAAACTGAACAACTACGTGAAGTAGGCCTAACGAACACGAAGATTACAAAAATAAAGCGAAAAGCCTCAAGCCAAGGAGAAAGAAAAAGAAAAGGCCAAGGGATTAAATGGGTCAGCGAAAAATTACAAAGGCCTATTTAGTGCGTACACGGGACTTGCGGGCCTGAACGCGGAAACCATCATCGATGTTAAGCCCCTTAGGGTAAACAGTATCCAGCTTCCAAATCCATCGTGTTTCTACATTGCGAAGGTCGGTCTCGCTTGAAAGGACCTCTAAAATAGTAAACGAAAATTTATTGAGGGAATGAAAACCAAGGTGTTCGTACAATCGCCAGCAATCATTACGCTGTCTTCCTGAGTTTGAATACAGCCGCAGTGAAGACTTGTGTTAATTAAGGCGAGTACGAAGTTTAACTGTTTAACCGTTTAACCGGAGAGAAAATGCAATAAATACAAAAAGACGACCTGCAAGTCCCTCCCCTGGCTTTTAAGCGAAATAATTTGCCATTCTCTTTACTACGAATGGAAACTGTTCTTACCATTAGATCACACAAGGAACAACGTCTGTCGCCACAGGGTTTACAGGTTTGGTTAAAGTCTAAAGTTTCACTAACCTGGGTTTTAAGTTTGGCACGTACAAGTTTCTTCCTAAGGTTAGGGGGATTGCGGAAACTTACAACACGCAAGTCGGGGACTGCCTCAAGCATTTGCTCAGACTAATGCAAAAGCGGTTGGTATTTTTTTTAAAATGGCAGAAATTATACTATATATATATATATATATATATATATATATATATATATATATGTATATATATATGTATATATATATATATATATATATATATATATATATATATATATACACACACATATGAGACGACAGCACAAGAGAACAACATATTGTTTGTGGATAGTAGTGGATTTTAGTGGGGGACGGGTAGAGGGTTGGGGTCTGTGAGGTAAAGTTCTGGTCCTATCATCTTAGCGTTTACTTTTTCTTTTAGTTACTTGTTTTTTACTGTCCTTCTTGTCTTAAATTCTTTGTTCCTAATCCATTCTTTGTGTTTCTGACTCAGCTACGTCAGTTACCATTGTTTCTGCGTAATGGGGAGTAAAACTCTCGACAAGCCCCTCGAGGTTTTTAGTTATACTTCCATCTACTTCAATATTACATATAACATTGTGTATCCGTATTTTTCAATGACGTAGAAAAAAAAAATGCACGAAACGAAACGAATATGGAACGAAATTCCCGACCTTTACATATCAGTATGGTCTGCCTAAAGATTTATTGGTAAGGTGGAGGGGGCGGGTATTATTTAGCTTTACGGAACGGTCCTATGGAAGAATCAGACACAACCAGCACTAGAAAACGCGCTTAGCCCGCCAAAACTTTTTGGTCACGACTTACCGGTTTATGACGTATGCTAAAATTGAACTTTAATAGGCGGAGGTTATATTTGTCAATATTTGTACTGTTCATGACGTCATGGACATTACCTTAGGCACGCTTCTCATTTTCGAGAAGCAGTTCTTTCGTTCAATGTTTCTTGATTCTCATTGAGTGCTTTGTTCTACCATTGAGCTCATTATGTAGAGTGAATCATGTAGATGGGAACGAGACTTCTTGGTCACTTTTGGTTGGAATGGGGCTGAGCATGATTGGTTTTTATTTTGGCAGTTTTGTATTTTATTGTTTTGTTAAGAATGGCTTGAGTAAGTCAAACTACCTAAATAGTAGTAGGCCTACAGTAAATATTGTGGCACGTGGTCGTACTGTCGTATTTCGCACAGTACTCTACGTACGCTTCTTATGTCGTAAAACGGTAAAACACACACTGTACTACGGCTATAAGTGCTGTCGCGTTTGCTGATTGGTCGATTGCTCAGAGTAGGTAGGCAAGCCTGGGTCAATCACGAAAAGTGAGATTTCTTGAAACATTTTGAAGCAAGAAATGAAGCTTGCAGCCTACTGTAAGTCCAGTTGTGATGATATCTGCGGAGAAGTACAGCTAGGCTCATTGACAGCTATCTGCAGTACACTAACGCTAACTCCTAGCTGCGTCGCAGCCATGCACTGGGCTATTAGGCCTACAGTGCTCAGTGCATAGGCGGTCCCTCGTTACTGTATGCACGTTGACGGGGTAAATATGTCTCAACAAGGGGCGATTTGTTTAGACATGAAATATTTTTGAAAACTTCCCACAAGACCTGGAGAGTATCATTTCCTGCATGCAAAGCCAAAAATTTGTGCTTCTCAAAGTCAAACGGTAAAAGCAAAGTGATTTGTCACTCAGACTTCGGTACATGAAGAGGATTTAATTATCTTCAAGTACATATAGGCCTATTGTCTGACGGATTTGGTCGAGCCAGCGAGCTGGAAGACATGTCTTCCAGCTCCCTCGTCGAGCTTTTTCCGCACATCTTAACTGTGCCCAGGGAGCTGGCTGTGCCAACACTGAAAATTGAAAGGACGATATTCTAAAGCTAGCATAACCACTGAGAACGTTTTTAAATACCAGCACAGAAACAATCATGGACAGTAAGTGGTTACGATTTTCGTAACCACATTTTCTAGTTTTCATTTGCAATGATTTCTACCTGTTCGCTTGATGTTTTTGTGCTTGTTTTTTATCAGGAACTGAGTAGCTAAGTATTTGCTTTGCTTGTAAATGTTTACAACTGATGTATTGGTATTGTTGCCATATTTATTTCATTAAAAATTATTACATTATTTAGAAATTCGGTAATGTTCCAATATATGAGATCCTTTTACAGAAACATTGTAATAAAGCAGAAATGCAAGATGTAGGCAACTGTTTTCTCTGCCTAAGACTAGGACCTGGGTAGGACTTTAAACTGCATCCGGTTGTGGAGCTTGTTCAAGCGTGGGGATAATGAGGTTACCCTTTGCCACAACTGCCTCTGGAGCACCCTTGGGCAAGGTGCGCCTGTATTTGCCCAGTTCAGTTTGGTTCCCGAAGAGAGTGAACGTTCCCGATCTCCCACCGGGCTCGTTCGGTCTCTTTGGGAGTTCTGTTTTTTTGTTGCATGTAAATAGTTGTATATACTGTAAATAAACTGTAAATAGTGATTTGAGTTTGGCAGGTGGACCCCCCCTCCCCGTATCCCTCCGCGCTGTGATTGCCTTCAGGCGTGTTTGTTGTCTTGGGGCGTGTGTTGTTTTGGCCTTGTGTTGTTGTGATCGTTGATGGTGGGTGTGGTGGTGGTTTCTGTTTGCGGTGGCAGACTCTTTCGTTTCCTTTGCTGGGTGTGGATTGTGAGAGCATCTTGGCGTTTCTGTGGGTGGTTGTCGGTTGCGTTTTGCTCCGGTCCGGTTTGGGTTCTTTGTTCATCAGTGCCTGTTTCTATGTACTTAAAAAGCTCTCTGCCTAAGACTAGGACCATTAAGTCTAAAGGCCGAGAGATTGGTCACATTACCTGCGTGAGGACAATATGTGAATCGTAAAGAAATTGAGTTTAATATTGAAATAACTGCCACATAATTGTTCCAGGTTCACTTGTAATTTCTGTTAATTTTAACATAAAAGATCTTTAAATTATACACAAAAAAGTCATAAAATTAAACAGAACATTTCAGGAATTTTGTTTTACAGAAATTGTTTGGAAACTCTGTTACCAGAAAATTTCTGTAAATTAACGGATTTATTTTTTTACAGTGTAAATGTCGTTTCAAAATTGGAAAAACCCTCCGACGGGGTCCGGCATGCCTCCTTCTCCACCTGTTGCTACTCCTGAATTCACAAAATCGCACTACCCACCAACTTGGGCTTTTTTCACCCCAGTTGTGCTTTGTTTCATTTTGTATCCTACCTACTCTGACGATATAGTCTGCTATTACAGGCTATCGAAACCCGCTCGAAGCGCGAAAGAAAATTAATAGTACTTAGGTCACAGGCCAGTTATTAAAACTGCCCGATAACTTCCTGGCGGGAACGAGGAATTTTACGCGCGCAGTGTGTTGAACGGAAAGTTGTAATAAAAAGTTATGATCAAGTAAGGCATACATGCCGTATTGAACCATGTTAAATTTCAGACCTCAAAAAATTGGACTTTCGTTGGAGAGGATTATATGTCACCGTACTTTCTAACGCCTGAGGCTATTTCCATCTCCGAACAAATTAATTAGCTCTTTCCAAAAAGCTGTATCACATGTCATGATCTGGACAATGGCAACGTCCAGACTTGGTTGGTGTAATAGAGATGGGGAAATAGGTTATAACTACTAGTTATAAGGTGACCAATACCTCATGCACCAAAAATCGACCAAATGAAAACCCTAAAAGGAAGGCATTGTCATTTAACATGTCCATTTCAAAGTAAGGTCTGCTTTCCATGTGAAGGAATGTCTAGGCAGGCCAGTAGGGTGTAGCGGTAGAACCAACTACAAAAGAATATGACTCGGTTGTTTAATTCTCTTTTTCTCTTTCCCTTCCTCTTTACTTTAAATCCCCCGACTGAGTGATTTTCCCCTGACTGACCACGGAGGTGAGGGCCTCCCTCTTTAATCACGCTACTTGGCTTGCGGATCGACCCGAAAATATGACTTAATATTTGATACAAATAACTTGAAATACATTCTTTATGGATTCAGGAAAAAATCGGTTGTACCGTTGTTTTACGCCTGAATCGTGTAATTTAGCTGTAGTCCTTGTGCGGTAGTAGGGTTACTGCCATTTCAGTTAAGGCATTTTAACCTTACTTATATTGCACAACCGACACAGTGCACGTTGATCTGAACCAACGCGGAAACTTCGGCTGAAGTGTTTTAAGTTTATTTTGAATATAGAAGAAATCATCCAACTGCTCACATAAGTGAATGTATTCAAAATGACTTTGATGCCCCCAGTCAGAATCAGAACCAAGAGTGCACGTAGTACATACTGTTCATGCATCAGCAAAACATAAGAACGAAACAAGAGCTGTCGTTACAAATTGTTAAGCTGAATCAACGAAAAAACTTCCACAGCAACCATCATTGTATTTTTAATTATTTTTTATGACCGGCTTATTCTGTATTTAAGATCCACAGTTGAAAGCGAGAAAATGCTCTTACCGTGTTCGTCTTTTTTCTCTAGCAAAGGCTGAAAAACATGAAGTAAGCAATTCCACGTAAGCAGGAAACATGAACGAACGGTATTACCATTAATTTCTTTGGAAAATATTCAAAAAGGACGATAAAGAATTATCGCACATTCAAAAGAGCAAACAAAATTGCATTAAGCAGTTGCTGGAAAATGGAAACTAAATATTTCAAATGTGATTCAAATATTGTAGAATATTCGAACAGTAGACCGGTAAATGTCACAAACTTCGCATGACGTAACTCGGGCAAACCTAAAACATACATGTGTTCAATCAAACAAAAATTCAACTCACCAGTTCTATTTCGTGTACATCTGCAAAGATGAAAGGGAAAACAAAATGTTAAGGTAATAATCGTCATTGTTTACTTGTTAGTAATTTTACCTTTAGCAGCGTTAACGATAACAACGATAACGATGATAATCACGATGACGATGGTTATACGCAATGCTTATAATGGAAGATTGTTTCAGTGGTAATGGTAATATTGACAATGATAATGTTGAAAACCTGAATTTTGTTTTTCAAGATCAGTGAGACAAGAAGTCAAGTATTTTACACTGCATGTAACTTTTAATTACGCTGCAAACATTTGTAAAGCAGAAACTCGTCTTCAAACTATTTAAGTCTTGGTTTAAATCAAAAGTAATTAAAGGCTAAAAGGAAGAAAGAAGTTCCTTGTAGGAGATTTATTTTATTCATTATTTTAATGCCTGCAAACTATCGTAAATTTGTGATTTGTAATCTAAATTAAGTAGCTTTATGACCCCAATTGTTCTACTCTTGATTGGTTCTAATAAATATTAAATATTAGTAATTCAGGAAGAAAAATACGAGAAAACTTAATTCGATATAATCGGTTCTTTGCAAGAATATATAGTTAGTTAGTTGGTTGGTTGGTTGGTTGGTTGGTTGGTTGGTTGGTTGGTTGGTTGGTTGGTTGGTTGGTTGGTTGGTTGGTTGGTTGGTTAGATGAGGTTTAACGGCCCAGTTTCCAACCAATTGGTTCAAACCGAGCCGGCCACGGCCTTTTTCCAGTTGTGGCTCACTGGCTTGTTTTCCTCCACTCCATTGCTTATGCAGAGCATCACGCACAACGTCAGTAGGTTCCATTTTAAAGGCTTTGGTATGACTCGACCTGGGAATCGAACCCGGGCCTCCCGCGTGAGAGGCGGATGCTCTGTCGCTAGACCAAACGCGCGTGTCTCAACGACTTTACTTTTACAAACTAATTCTTTGTCACATGTAATTGTACCATTTTCAGAATGTTGCTTTAGTCTATTCTTAGCTGATACTCATTCACGGATATGGTAGCGCAATATCCCTCCACACCGTTGCACCCCGAAAATACAAGTGAATTAAAACCCCTAACCAGGAAGCCTAAAGGCTTAGTGATTCCTTGCCGAATGGAGATGCTCTGTTACACTGAGGTGTATACCTCAAATTTATCTTTCTTGACTATATCATTTTATGTTTTAACAACTTGACCTCTGCTGACATCACATGACCTTTGAACCCCACCAAATATAACAAAAACGAAAAACAGAAGTGTCTTGAAAGGGATTTGAACTCCAATGGATCTTGGATCCTGACAATTCTTGGGATATTTTGCTTTTTGACCTCTGGTGACCCCCATATGACGATCTTAGGAATTCTTGGAAATTTTGTTTTTTGACCTTTAGTGACCCCACATGACGAGCTTGGGAATTCTTGGGAAATTTTGTTTTTTGACCTCTGGTGACCCCATATGACAGTCTTGGGAATTCTTGGCAAAGTTTGCTTTTTGACCTCTGGTGACTCCAGATGACCTTTGACCTCCACCAAAAACAACAAGGTTCTTCCTTGGAACATAGGACATCCACGTACCACGTATGAAATCTGTCCAACTTTCCCATCTGGCGATATCGTTTTAACAAGATTTTCAGTGTTTCACACCGGGTGACCCCAGATGACCTTTCACTTCCAAAAGCAATTTTCGTTTTTTTCATAACATGAAAAATCTACATACCAAATATGAAAAGTGTCAGTCATTGTTATCTTGAGATATCGTGTTTACAAGCCATATACAACGTTTTCGCAGTTTAACTTCCGTCGACCTCAGATGACCTTTCACCTCTACCAAACACGATAGGGTTCTTTCTCTCAACATGACTAATCTACATGTTAAATTTGAAAAGTGTCAGTCATTCCTATCTTGAGATATCGTGTTTACAAGGATTTTGGTATTTGACCTCTGGAGACCTCAAATGCCTTGGACCTTCACCAAAAACAATAGGGTTCTTTTTATCAACATGACAAATTCATATGCCAAATATGAAAAGTGCCGTTCATTGCTATCTTGAGATATCGTGTTTACAAGCTAAGTGTCACATACACACACATACACACACACACACACATACACATGCAGGTTTTTTCACATACTTACCGAGGACCTCATTGTTATCTCCTTTGTGTTTGCTTCCTTAACCCTGACTTTAACAATAGAATCTTTATTTTTAAACTTCTGAGGACGTGAGAAATCTATTGAATTTCCTTCTGAGGACATGAAATCCATTGTTTAGGTCCTCAGTCTGAATGCCAAACAAACCCACATACACACACTACATCACCATTGCATAGATTCCTTGCCTGCCTTCGGCAAGGAATCAAAAATGCAATTAAATCCTGTGAAATGTGATTTTCTAGCATGTTGATTATCATTTTTGCGTTGTGCTGGGTGTCACATTGTCCGTTGTGTTTGTAAACGTCTTCCTTTAAGTGAATTAAGTATGGATAGGGAGGCAAGTGGTTATGCAATCATTCTGCATTGTGCACGCCTTTCGGGGTATTGAGTAACTTGCTTTTTGGTAAAGAAAAGGAATCTAGTCCGTCTGATAGCCTTTAATTGAAAGTTCTGGGGCCTTGCTGCTCCCACCAGGGTATTGTTAGGTACTGGAGGTTAGGCGAGGCAATGCAGGCTACCCACCGCAGAACTGTACGGCGTTCCCCGAGTTTTGATAAGTTTTCTTGGTTCGACATGTGACGTTGTGTTCTACTGTTTGAATTTGAGTATGTCATAATTTTTTTTTCGTAAGAGGTCAGCTATTTGCAAACGCTTATGAAGAAAAGCTTCAAAGTGTCCACAATTACAAGAATAAGAATTGGTTTTGCCATTAGACTTCGATAGTCAATTTGGTAGTATGAATAGCAAACAAGGGAAACTAAATTATTATTTCAGTTGTATATTTTTATTTTAGATGGCTCTTATTTTGGCTCTGGGCTGTATGCGGTAAGATGATTCTCTCCAGGATGAGGTCTGTGGAAGCAACATGGTTTTTGCTACTTCAATAAACTGTTGATTTGAACAACTTAAGTAAATTGAAATTTACAGTTCCTAAGTTCTACCAAAGCGAACGCTTTACGTTATTCGAGCCGAAGTGAAACATTTATACAAGTTACCAGTCAAGATAGAAAGAGTGGATTCTTAGTTACAGCGAGTTAGTAGCAAAGAAATGAAAGGCCAAAGTGATTAAGACAGGAAGATTTAATGGAGAGTGTTAGTGTGTCTGTACGTTTGTGAGAGGTTATGTTTGTGTACCAGGGCTGTAAGTTCCAGGCGCGGTTTTACGGGGGGCTTTGGGGGCTCAAGCCCCCCCAAAGTTCGCTCAAGCCCCCCCCCCCCAAATTTTCAGAGGTTGTGTTATGCTTTATTTGCGTGTACTGAGAAAAACAAAATTGCCCAATACACTTGTGCACATCTTGGTCCAGTGGATTTAGTTTGTCAAGGGAAACTGTCGTCTGTGTCTCGAAATCACATATTAGGTTCACGATTTCATACAATGGAAGTTGGGTCAGATAATTACCGTAACATCTATGATAGTATGTACTTACATGTAAATCAAGTTAACGGATTAATCATCTGTTGGAAGTTCAAAACGAGTCATTTCGTCGCTGATCTCGTCAAGCTTTACTAGCAGTCCTTTTAAGTCAAATCTACAGACCGAATCGTTATTCCCATTAATGTGAACAGGTCGAGTTGCTCGTATCTCTCAGTAACGTTTGCTACATTCTTCCAAATAAAAAAAAAAATATATGCCTGTATATACGTTACATCTATGTCATGGTCAGGGGCGGTGCCACTCAGGGGGAAGGGAGGCCTATCCCCCCTGTAATTTGCAGGAAAAGAGAAAAAGAGTAGGAAAAGAAGACTTAAAAGAGAAGAAAAGAGGAGGGCGGGGTAGGCCTATATCTGATCCATATAGTTAATTCAGGGCTTCCAAGAGGCCATATTCCGGTTTCTACCAGCCTTTAGATACGATTTTATAATGCACAAATGAAGCAAGGCAAATTTTCTTAATAGTTCGAGAATATTTCTGTGGACTCCACGCAGGTATTTTTGCGTCATGGGCGTCCGGAGGGGGGCAAGGGGGACTTGCCCCCCTGGAAAATCAAAAACTTGAAAAAACGAAGAAAAATAAAGAAAAAAACGAAGAAAATATAACATCAACATTTCTTAACAGTTCAATCAGTGTGAATTTCTACTCTCAAAACAGGAATTGAATAAAAATATCAACACTCAGGCCCCAGCAGTCCCAGAGCATATTTTTGGTATTTTTTAAAGTTTATATTTACGATATTGCTTATGTTTCCCCTTTTTATATGCGATAAATAGGCCTTGGAAGTGCCATTTCCAGCATTTTGGGCCAAAATTTTCTGGCGCTCCACGCCAACCCATGGTGGCGCGGAGCGCTGAGAGTCTGTCTATGGGCTTCGCCCCCCCCCCCCTTTGACAAATTCCTGGCTATGCCTTTGTCAACACTGTGTGAAATTAGCATCCAAACTCTTTCTTGGGAGTAAAATATTTCCCATGAAAAAAGTTGCCCCGCCTGAAAAATTTTGCCCCCTTGAATTTTTTTCTGCGGACGCCCATGTTTTGCGTAAAACTTTCCCCGACTAGAGGGCAGTAATGTGTCCAAAAGGGGACTTCGGGAGGTTTGTTGATACATACCCTCAGACAAAAAAGGCTCCTCTTTCACCTAACCAAAAATATTAAGAATGTTTTTAACCCATATGATCGGGTCTAAAAATATCCCAAAGACAACACCATTTTTGCATCTTAGCAACCTTCAAGTAACCAAAATTTCTCAAAAGGGGAGGGGGACTCCTCCCCTTAGACCTATCCCCTAGAACAGCCCTCTTTTACCCAACCAAAAATTAGAATTCACGAAGTTATGAACATTTTCCAGCCATATATCAGTCAAAACTGTCCCGAAGACCGCACCATTTTGCATCTTAGCAACCTTAAAGTAACCAAAATTTCTCACAGGAGAGGGGAATACCCCTCCCTTTAGACCTCTCCCCTAGGACCGCCCTCTTTCCCCCAACCAAAAATTAGAATTCACAAAATTATGAACATTTTCCAGCCATATATATCAGTCAAAAAATAACCCAAAGACCCCACCATTTTGCATCTTAGCAACCTTAAATTAGCAAAAATTTCTCAAAGGGAGGGGAACACCCTTCCCCTTAGACCTCTCCCCTAAGAGGGCCCTCTTTCCCCCAACCAAAAATTAGAATTCACAAAGTTATGAACATTTTCCAGTCATATAGGCAAAAAAATTACCCAAAGAACGCACCATTTTGCATCTTAGCAACCTTAAATTGGCAAAAAGTTCTCAGAGGAAGGGTACACCCCTCCCCTTAGACCCCTCCCCCACGACGGCGATCACTCAACCCATGTCCCCTATCAAAATAACCCTACGCCGTCCCTGGTTATGGTACTGTTTTTATCATCATTGGTTTCAGCGTGCGCGTGACCGATTTACATATTTGAGAGAAAATTTTATGATTCTTCCGTTTCAAGTCCCCCCTAAGCCCCCCAACAGTCTCAGTCTAGAACCGCGCCTGGCAGTAACATCAGAGTCCGGACTCGGACTCAATTCTGGACTCGAGTCCGTTTTTCGCCGGACTCGGAATTGGCCCGGAATCGGCTCAAATAGACTCTGACACGGATCCAATTCCAGTCGAATCCAAAAAAAAAAAAAAAAATGAACGTTTCATTAATGTTACAAAGGCAACATATTTTTTGGTGCAAAATTTAACAAGTAAATTCAAAGTACAGTCATCTAAATTACAGGCTCAGCCAGAGTATGAAGTTGATTCCTGAAAAGTACCCGTTTTCATCATAAATGTAGTAATTCTAAATAGTCCAAAAAGCATTTTTATGTGGCGCTACATTGTCGAATGGCCGGACTCGGAACTGGCCCGAAACTACAAAACCTGGAATCGGAATTGGCTCGAAATGGGAGGGTACTGGGCTTGGAATTAGCCCGGAATGTTGGCCACTAGAATCGAAATTGGGTTAGGTGGACTCGGTTACAGCCCTGGTTTGTACTCAAGGTATGTGGCACGGCCGTTATTAATTTCCTTAAAGGGTACGGTACCGGTAATTAGATTATTAATCTCCCCTTGTGCACGTAGGGCTATTATGTACGAAAGTTTTCTTCAAGATTCTGAAATGTATCTTTAATATAAGTTCATGTTTTGTGAAAAACATTGGCACTGTTGTTTTTTTTTATTGTCTGGTCAGCTGAACCCCCCCCCCCCACTCGGTGACACTGGGGAGTCACCCAAACGGGAGTTGGCCTCCACCCAAGTTCTGCAAAGGATCCATAAAAGTCAGATGAGAGCCATTTAAAGTTGTGGAAGGCATAGAACCCGTTATTTAAGGGCCTTTCTAGCATGAAAAATCCTGGCCATATGTTACCATTCTGAATGTAACAAACAATGTGGAAGTTGACGTCTATGTATACGAGGATATGTCTGCTTGAAAACGACTCTGATAAGTCAATAATGGATGTGATGATGCGATTTACAAATGAGTAATACCAAGGGGCATGGTCTAGAATCCAAGCACAGATGGTTTCTAAATTACTGTGCTTCAACCGTTATGGTATCGTTTTTTTCGAGAACTAATAAAAAAAATCTGAACACGTATTCAAGAACAATTCTGTCCAGTTTTAATCCCTCGGTCCCGGCTGATCCCGTCACCCTCCAATACCTCCCCACTTATCACATAGTTTTGTAATATTTAAGCTTTCCAGAGTTTGCCATGACTAGGAAAAGACGGTTAATTAAAGAAGATTAATGTTACTACGTATTATGACTACGTATCCAAAATTTTAAGATAAGAAAGAATTTGCGTACTTTGCCTTGCGTCAATATTGCATGGACAAAATACTTTTGACCCCGTCCTTGATCATTAGTAAAACCATTTGGTCTAACCAATAATTTTGGCGACAGCCTGTTGCGTCAACAGTGCCCATGTCAAGAGAAGTTATGAATGTTGCATCCCTTTGAACAGTTGACTTATAAAAATACTCTTGAACTTCATGCAGTGCATTTCTTTCTGAGGTGACGTATTTCATGAATAGAAAGTAACCCGGTTACCGTACTTTGAATTACCTATCAATCTTTTTTACATCTGACAATTTTCTGTAGCACAAATGTAATATTTTCCATAAAGGTCGTCACCAATGAAGTCTAAATTGTTACACTTTTCAGTTATCATTTTCCAAATTTGACATTGAAATATCTACCATTGAAAAGATCCTAGTTTAAGAATAGCCTGTCGTTCATATTAGTGGCAATACAAGGGAAACCATTAAGTTGTCTTAATTAGTTAAATTACCTATTAAGGGCATGTACACGGACATATTTTTCACTTTCAGTTTTTTCTCACTTAACTGACAAACAGAGAGAGAATTTGCCAGTGCCGACCATGCATACACCACAGATATATGTAATGTTTTAAAGGCATTGTCTAGTGGTATGTTGTACGCGCCCTGTGTAAAAGACAAATTTTCAGGATATGTCGTCCAAACCCTGTGCCAAAACTCCATTCCTGGATTAATATTGCTTTTCGACGGTTAATTGCTTTTGTGAAGAAGTTTCTACGTTTCCTCAATGCCACAGAATGTGATGTCAAGTGGGCACATTGCCTCAGATTCTTTTTTGTGGTTCTTTGTATTTGTCATGTGGAATGAGTATAAATCTGGTCAACACTTATAATAGAGAAAACATCTTAATTAATAACGTTTTTACATATTCCACAAAGTGGTAGCAATTCAACATCACAGATTGTCCATCATGGACCACGGAAGCTAAAAAATAATAATTAGAATCGTTTAAATGCAACATACTATTGAGAAAGCGTTTAAACTACCTTGCAGAGAAACGTTTGGACCCTTTTTCAAAACAACACCTAAATACGGTTTTAAATGGTAAACAAATTTAAGATATTTTCAGAAATTGTAAACTCCTTGCAGTCATTTATAGGCGTGTGGTGGAATTAAAAAAAGCTTTACAATTTAGCAATGAGATAGATGCACACTTTCAAAGCAGTCTCATGATTAAATATTCTTCTTAAAGTGGGCATAACAAGACCAAAAGAATTTTTACGTAATGCACGATTGGATGCAATAGTGTATAAAAATATACTCACAAACAGTTACAACTGGGGCAATTCGGCACACAAAGAATTTGAAAAAAAAACGTCAAAAAATCCAATTTCGAAAGTGCTACAACTGGTCACCTGACTATATGACGCAACTGGCTTAATCCTAAGCTTTCGCTGGAAGGATCGCGTAAATGCAATGACGCTTGTCAAATTACACGCTGCAGAAGGGTCACGTTCTGCGGGAAAGTACTGTCATGGGTGCTGTAGTATTTTTATTCACCCAGATTGTGCGTACGCGTTGTTTTTTGCTAGAGTTTGGGAACATTTTGCATGCTGTTGCAAATGAACGCTGGTCAAACCTGACTCCAGACTGACTGCGGAAACAATGTGCCTAGAGTCAAGTGTATGTGATTTTACAAACGTTCTCTCTGCTCCCTGCAAACGTTACATACCTGAAAAATATGAAGAAGTTATCAGTCCAAACAGTGTTTTTGTGTTTGTTACTGTGCATGAAAGAGTGAGGATGTAGGCCAATAGGGGCTGTTTATCAATCACTGGGGCCTATAGACAGGGTTGTACACATGCACATTAGGCAGGGACCCTTCCCCGTGCAAAAAAACCAGCTAAACATGAGTTAGTTTTATTAGACCCTTGCTGAAAAAATTCTGGTTACACATTCAGGAGAACATACCACACTGGGTTACACAAGCAACTACACTGGTGTATGCGACTACTATTTAAACCATTCTACTACATTCCCGAGACACGTGACCCTCTGCGCCTTCCGTTCCGTTACTGTGGGTCGCTCCTTCCAGCTAAATCTCAGGAATTCCTTGGGCACAGAAAAAGGGCTATATAACTGGAGGACGTGTATCTAGAAGTGGAACTAATATGACACTGAGATTAAGATGTCTTAGCAACTTTGTGAAAGGGCTTACATTACAATGGGAGGGAGCGGCTTCTGACGTCACAATAGGAAAGGAGTGAAAAAGCCGATAAATTAGTTAGTTAGTTAGTTAGATGAAATTTAGCGACACACCAACACAAATGTGTAACACAGTGTCAAGCAAAGTTTAAATACGGTGCAAGTCTTTCCCTTTAGTCGCCTCTTACGACAGGCGGGAAGTACCGTGGGCATATTCTACAACCACCAGCCCACAGGGGGTTCAACCATGGAGGGGCTTGCTCGGTTTTGTGGCGCCGACAACCTGCCAGTCGTGGGATGAGTAGCAACGGTTTTATGTGCGCATTTTATTGGCGATAGTCGGGAACAAACTACTCGCCACACACGACCTCCTCACCCCACCTGGATGCAGTTTAACGTCATACCCAGGACGTGAAAAAGCCGATGAAAACAAACACACAGAAATGTAATTCCGCCTGGTTTGTTTTCATCTGCAACGTATCTTTCGGACCAAAATGGCCCATATGATAAAAAGGAACATTTCGATCCTAAAAATATAATAAGTACGCCACACAATCGTAGTATGGTCGGGCTGCCCGTGACGCCGCAACTGGGTTTGTTTTCATCGGCTGGGTGGCCTTTGATCAAAATGCCCGTATGATCGCCTCAACCCACACCCCTTCAACATACAGAGCACCAAGAGTGGACCGTGTTGGGGGCTCCGAAGCACATCATTGGTCAATATACACGCGTGCATATGTGAGGGTGTGTGTTGGTTTTCCTACATGAACCTCAAATTTGTGTCGAGAAAATGATCGCTTTCGACGCGCTGTACAGCTGTGCACTGTCTTTTATGGACATTCAGTATCAAGGGCGACTATACTCTGTGTACTGTTCGCTGACGGTGTTATCGCGAATGCTAAGCATTACGGCGCACCGACACATCGTTCACAATGAGGACACACGCGCTGCCCTACTGTCGTAGAATGGCAGAGGTGTTGATACCATGGTAGTGTTATATACTAACCGTGCGACCAATGACGTCACGTCGTGTGACGCGCTCATAAGTACGTTTTTTTTTTACTTTGGGGTCTCAGGTGGGCTGAGCGTGGCTTTTATCTGTTAATTATCTCATCTTCTTAAATTTAATTTATACCAAGATGAGATATTGTACTTCACCTAACATCAGAAATGGGAAGCTGTGTGTGAGTGTCCTAGGGTTAGAGGTCCGAGTGTCTGTATGCGTGGGATAAGGGTTTGCGTAAGTAATAGGTGTAAATGAGGGACATGAGTGTCTTTTTCTAGTAGTCAGGGTGGATATACCGGTAAGTGGGGATATCCCGAATTGCCAAATGCAAAATTTGCCATGAAATTGGATTTTGCAACTTTGAAAGATGTGCCCCATTAATTTTGACGCATTTTTTATGTTTCCCCCATTTTCCATGTTGTGAACCTATCATCAGAAAACACAACATGTGTCGGTGCATGTGTGTATGCGTGTAACAGGTGTAATCGAGGACATCAGCTTTGTTTTCCCTAGTCAAGTGTGGATACACCTCCAAGTGTGGATATCCATATTTTTCTGCTAAGAACAACGTGTATCCCCGATTGACACCTGTGATATGTATGTGTGAACAAAAATGTGTGCAGCGAACTCCTTCCAAACCAAACCGTATGTCTAATGAACTTCAAACTTGACCATGGAAACTTGCGCATGCATAATTAAAGAGGCCATAGGTCAAAGGTCAATTATGCTAAAAGTTGGACATTTTGCCATTATTTTTCCTATACGTATCTTAGAAAAAAGTAAGAAAAGACACGTGATATGCTAGGAATAATAAGATATTTTTAAAAATTGTTTAAAGGTAACTAAGGAACAGGCCAAAGGTCAAAATGTACGTCAAAGGTCAAATTAGCGTAAATTTTGAAAAAAACAAGTGTGTAGTAAACTCCTAATCCGTAAGTTCGATGAAGTTCAAGCTCAGTGGCACAGGTACCTAACCATGAAAACTGGTGGTAAATAAAGAATGTCATCGATTAAAGCCCAGAGGTCAAAGGTCAAGGTTGCTTAAAATTGGGTTTTTGCCATTTTTTACCTATTAGGACTGATAAGATTATCTTTAAAACATTGCATTTTCGTTGCTAAGGTTGGGGTCAAAGGTCAAAATGTAGGTCACCAGTGGCGTAGCTAGGGTTTGTGGCGCCCTGAGCGAGAAACGAAATAGGCGCCCCTCCCCCATCTTCGGGGGGAGGGTAAGGGGAGGGTAATCTTATGAATACTTACGCAACTCAAGATCTTAAATAGAACAAATGCCCATGGCCGTCCGTAGAAAAAATCAGGGGGGCAAAATGTTTTAGGGGGGCCCAACTTTTTCATGGGAAATATTGTACTCCCAGAAAGAGTTTAGATGCTACTTCACACAGTGTTGACAAAGGCGCAGTCAGGAATTTGTCAAGGGTGGGGGAAGCCCATAGGCAGACCCTCAGCCTTCCGCGCCACCATGAGTTGGCGCAGACCGCAAGAAAATTTTGGCCCAAAATGCTTCCCAGATCGCTGGAAATGGCACTTCCAAGGCCTATGTACCGCATATAAAAAGGGGAAACATTAGCAATATCGTAAATATGATTTTATTAAAAGATGAAATTGCTGTATCAATATCATGCTCATGGCAAATGGTAGTTCCAACATTTTTTAAGTGATCTCGATTTGGCGCCCCCCTAGAGGTGGCGCCCGGGGCAACTTGCCCGCCTTGCCCTCCCCTAGCTACGCTACTGTAGGTCAGAGCATGCCAAGATGATCCCAAAGAACTGACGGCGTAAGAGTTGACAATAAATTGGAAAAGTCTGGCAACGAATTGGAAGATATGCCCTTCACTGCCACTGTATTTTGTGGACTTCTTATGAGACAGGGGTTTCTTCATAGGAACACCTTTGTCAACAATATTAGTGAAAAAATCAGATTTTATGGAAAATTTACACCTTCCTTGATCTAAATTTTGTCAAATTCAAACTCCCAGAACGTTGTGCATGATAAAAGAAAAGTAAGCAATAAATCGCAATAACGTAAAACCTGTTCGGCAGCTATTAAACTTACTACCTGCCGTCAAGAGAGTTGGCACCACAGAATTCTGTAGTTGCAACGCCTTGGTAAATAAAATGGAACATTGAAAAACGATTTGCTAGGTCAATTAAACTCAAGTGAGGGAGCAGGTGCAGATGGAGAACACCTCGTTTATGAGCTCTGCTTTATGACTAGTTACTTTTTAGGCTGACGGGTATTTTATTGGTTTGTAAGACTGTATCTTCTGTGGGATCAACTTCTCATGAGGTCACAGGTCCAATTTACCAAAAAATTTTGCATACATAGTCATTGGAGTCATATGTAGAAATTTAAGAGGTCAAAGTTCAAATGTGTTAAATTGGCTTTTACCAATTAGTTGCATAATAGTGTGTTACAGAATGAAACAGTGTGTAATTTCTTTAACCCCAAGGTATGTTGAGAATTGAGGGGATAAGATTTGCAACTTCATGGATTGGCCTCTTGTTCATATGATCGTTTTCCGGTTCATATGAATCTATTTCAGTCCGGAAAAATTCCTTTCCTTTCAAACTGTATTCAAAGCTTATTTACTGCGAAATTTGTTTTGGTCGTGTCGTGCCCATTTTAACACTATTATTATTTGTGTGTGTGTGTGTGTGTGTGTGTGTGTGTGTGTGTGTGACGGTAAGCATGTTTTAGTGCTACACACACGTGTCGATTTTTCCGTAATTTTCTGGATTTGCTAAGTATTTAGTATCTGGTCGCTAGAGATGTTTAAGTTAGTTTGCAAAAATGGAGCAAAAGCATTTAAGTGCTAAAACGTGTTCACAGTGAATTGTCTTCTGGTTGTACATTGAACCACCTAACTAGCACTTAGATTCACTAAAAGGCAATCATCAAAGAACATTTGATTCCCAAAGAATATTCATGAGAAACAACCAAGATCTAAAAGGGACGACTGCTCGCCATTTAAAGAGACATCGCTGAATGTGATTCAACTTTCCATCGCTTGTCAAAAACTGACCAGATACAGCACGTAAAAATGTGTTTCAGACAGTACAAGTTCAACTGTGGCAATTTACTTTTGATGGAATCTTGTCAAAAACCGGCTGTTGTATTTTCGATACCCTACTAAGGAAAAATGCCATGATAAATTACATTTATTAGCAGATTAGGTGAAAATAGTAGGTTACCAAGGAATTTTTATATTTAAAAATTCATTTATAAACATCGTACTTACCCCTTTGTCTTCCACGACCGGTATGTCGCCTTATTACTAAACAAGATATTACTACGACCAAAATTAGAAGTAGAACGGCACATATCCATATCACTGCTGATTTCCAACCAGTACGTAATGCAAATCCGTCATCTCTGCATAAATCTTTATTTAAACGAGACAATAAATATTGCTTCGAAGAAATTCTGTGAGGAGGGAATTGACCATTCTTAGCTCAAAACAGTAGACTGCTGCTAACAGAAATAATATCAAGCAAGGATGGTCAAACCTGAAACATTTCGTACTTAAACCTAATTGGTGACTTAACTACAACTGTCAGTGAGATGAAAATATTTATTTAATGTGAGTTACTTGAAGACAACAAGTCTGGGGGTTCGGCAACTTTCTGTCGTGTACTAAGAACGTATAAAGAAAGACGTAGCCACCTTTGCTAATACATCCCTCTGCTCATACACGGTTTTGAAGACTAGACAGCCAAGTAAGCAACAAATCATCTGAAAAAGTCGTACTTGATTCTTACAAAATTATCTGCATTAACCGCAAACTATCGTTTACATTAGTCCCAATGTAATTTTATGGAGAAATACAAATTAATTTGGAAACTGAAGAGTAGGAAACATTTTATATGGCGTTACCGACATCTCCAATTTTACGTAAACAAGTTTTCCAGCTGAAATATAATTTGATAAATCTGAGCGTGCAAAATATTTAATTTGAAATAATTCTGAGGTGGCGTATAGGCAAAATAATACTAAATCATCCTGTTTTTCAATTCCTAATGTTATCGTAACTTGTCCATAAACCCAATCAAAATTCACTACTTTGAACAGATAATTTTTATTTCAGCTTATGGTCAGAGACCAAGCTGAATGCTCTGTCAACGTAATCCCATTTTTAACATCGACAAAAACGAGGCTCCTGTATGTAAAACTTTACAACTGTGTTACTTAAAATCGGCTTTTGCAATTGATGCAAGCAGTTTGAAAGTCTTAAACTGTGGCAAATCAAAAAGCTTTTGAACCCCACTGATACTCATTAACTGAGATATGGTTGAACTGTTACTTTAAACATGATTTCTTTTTTTTTTTACTTAACAATTTTAACTTTAAAATTTGATCAATTCACTCTGTTCCCATGCACTCTGGTTAAGTTTGGACCGAAACGGATCAGTTGAGCAAAAAGGTGGTCTCTGAACAATTTGCAAATAGATGTGGTTAAACAATTACCACGATTGATTAAGTTTTGAACTAATTTTATTGTCAGATATTTGACCAGTTTTGGGTTTAAGGCCAGCTTATCAGACCTCTTTCAGAATGTGCGTTTTCCACTGAGTGTGGAAGTGAAGGTCCTTACCATTGCTGATTTCAACGGAAGCTGCATTTGATTGTAAAATGTGAAGGCTGTCCTCCGCTTCACAGTGAAGTACCTCTTTCACTCCACACGGTTTTGTTATCTCATACTCTAGTAACACTGATGTACTCCAGGTATCTGTTGTCTTATCCGTCTTTTCGTTTTGCTGATATTTGATAAAACTGATTCCAACACGTGAAGTTATTGTCCAGTTTAGAGGTATGGACGGTCTCGAACCACTGACACTGCACACCAACGATCCTGATTTCCTTGAAACAGATAGGTTGCACGCCTCACAAGTTTCGCAGCCACTGATGACAAGACATGGAGGTTTGGGTGTAACTGCAATACCACAGATAATACATTTACATTAAACGTAAGATTTGCATTTAAACAAGAACAAGTACCATGAAACAAACATTGATATGACCTAGCACTTTTTGATACGCGTGTGTCAAGAGAGTGCCAATTGATAATCAATCAAGATTATTAATCAAGTAGATATTACTCTAGCATGGGGGTTTCTGTTACAGACTATGCGTGCTGTGACTCCGGGTGTAGTAAAAAGCCCAGATGACAAATACAGAAATCGTTTCTTTGAAAATGAGAAAATGAGAGAAACTAGCCATATCGTAACTTGTAGTATAAGCTGTGTTGACGCATGACAAAAGTGCGAATTTTGTAGGCAGTGTGGACATGAGGCAACAGGGAAAGTTTTCCCCTTCAGTGTCATACGACAATAGCGTGTGGATGCTTTGCAGTGTCATCTGGCCTATGTGGCAATCGCCTTATTGATGTGACACTCGTTGGTCCCCTGATTAGACAGCAACTGATAGTTATTGTAAGAACAGATATCTAACACATAATAATTTCATTATAACCATTATGACACTGTGATTGAAAGGAATTTTCAATTTAAGTATTTAAAACAATCCGGCTTTGGTTTTTGCTTGTTCCCCTCAAAAAATCAAAACAGAACTCATTTTTAAAATCTGAATAGCCAACGGATAAGAAAGATTCATTCTTCCTTTTTCATCCTTTGTTCTTTATACTTACATACTACAGTTTGTGTGGGATTTTTTTTTATTTTGCCATTCTTTCTTTCATTTATACGACGTTTGTACTCAATGTTAAGACTCTTTATTTCTTTCATTTTTGTTGTTGTCTCTTTCCTTAGAATAAAATAACAAAATAAACGCATAAACGCATAAACGCGTCTTTAGAAAATAGAGAAAGTCCCATCAGCGTATTCTATACTCAAATAAATGTATATCTAAGTTTTATTCAACGTATTATAGACTGTAGGAGCCCTAAACTTCCATTATATCATAGCTGACGATTTTTGACAGAAAGCTTATGATTTAAGATATGATGTCGTCTCTGTTAAATTCTTATATGACACAACAATGGCAGACACAAAACGTCGACAGTTTAGATCATCTTGAAAGACAAAATGACCTTTTTCTGCTTTTTGGGTTATATTTAACTCGGAGAAAACAAAACAAACTCAAAAATTCATATTTCAATGATCCCTGACCCCATGTTTATGATTTTAAACACAAAAAAGGTAGAAAAAAGATCTGTCAAATGGAATCAAGTTGTTTGGGGATTATACGGAGATGTTTTATTGCAAAATTACCCCAATTGGGTGTTAACATTCAAATTTTGACATTTTTGAAAATGCCCCATTCATTTCAAAGAATTCTAAAAGGAACTTGCATTCATCTTTTCCACTTCAGAAACGATGTTAAGTTTGCTATATAATGCACTTTCACATGTTGAAAAGGAGGATAAGTATGTACTAGCTGGTTCTGTTTTGGCAGAATTGCACCAAATATTCTCAAATTTTGTCTAAAATTAGCAAAATTTCCCCCAAAACGTAGCAAGTGTCAAAAACTGGTACGTCCCAAACCCCCCACCCAACAGCTTTTTTGTATTTGTTCCACAAAGCAGACACGATCTGCGGACTTTATCAAGCAAGTTTTGAATTTTTGCCTTGCTTGCATGCTGCCATCATTTTTTGAAGACGTAAATAGCAGACTCACAGGATTCCAGTACAGATATCATACATATCATACATAATTATATAGTGTGTGATAATTTTTTTTTTGCTTGTATATACAGGACTTGATGAATAGGTGACCTCCGTTGTCTTTTCGTGACAATACACGCAGTATATCGGGAATTTGTGAGCTGTGGTGAATACATTGCGGAGGTGGTCTAGAGTGGGCAGGTTGCAATAATTCTAGGTCGAAAGTGCATTCAAACAAAAATTGTGTAGCTTGGAAGGCTAATTGCGTGAAAAGTCTTTGCACAGACCCGAGTTAACATTTTGGATGTGCAATATCTCTGGCAAAATTCATGTTATTTGATCCAATTTGGCATGAAGAGGAAATAATGAAAGGAATACTATTTTGAAGAAAGAAAATCATTACCTCCCCAACATTACCGAAAAAATGAAAGATAAGAACCTAAGAAGATTGTAGCAATAAAAACAAAGAAGTACACAAGAAATGACGTCATTTGCGTAAATTTTCATGTTAATAAGCAAAAATGACGTCATTCCACATCTACTACTTCCCAATGATATTGGGTCAAAACTGAAACTATTTTTCAAAATTGTTAAAATATGCTTCAATTATTAATGAAGTATTAATTAATACTAATAAACACTAATATTAGCGTGCTGAAAAGACTTTTCAAGGACCTGGTTTGAAGATAATTTACCTGATATATTGACCAATACCAGTGCTTCCTCTGATTTGCCATTCCGATCAAACGTCACAAGGGTGTAGATAGATTCGTGTAGTAGGGAGGCATTTAGTATAACCAGTGACCCTGAATCGGACAAGTCGTAATATTCCCGATACTTTGCAGAAACGCTTTTTCCACCATGATCCAACCTGCAGACAAGATCGCTGTCACTTGCGAGACCTTTATACCAATAAAAATCGATGGAATTTGTATCGCTTTCACAGGAAATCGACTGGTAGGTGCCAAGTTCGATCCTAACGTTATCCGGGCATGAAGTAACCGCAACTGTTGAAAAGTAACATTTCAGAAAAAAAAAACTGTAGAAAAAGTACACGTGCCGGCACTGTGACCCATGAACATTCTAATGTATACTGCGTACTTATAATAAGCTTTTTAATATGGTGTAGTTCCAATGCAAATTTAACTAAATGATTTTTAAATTTACTGTGACTTACTTGTTCATTTATATATGTAATTATAATTTTTTTCTTGTCTTTGTCTACATCTCGTCTAAATAAAGTCTATCTTTCAAGTATAGTTGACACGTCACTTCAAAAGTTAGCAACAGTACTTACAGGTTGAGGAAACAAACAACAGGAGGCAAAGACACAGGCAAAAGTCAACACTTTCTCTTCGATCCATTGTTCTCATACCTACAAATAATACATTAAAAACAATAAATATAACGGATCCTTAAGACTTTTTTAACTTTTTAAGGTTGGCCGGCCGGGGAGGGTTCTTGAACATGCGCGAAATGTACCATATATGAAACAAATACAGAAGGCTGGTGAAAGCATGCAGACCACAAGTTAAACAACTGACGAGAGGTTATTAGCAACTTCGGTTAAGGTAATATTCCAAAGGTCTTTTCGGTGGAGTTAGAGTTAGTTGAGCTTTTAAGGCTCAGTTTGGGTGGAACAAGCCCTTTAACAATTGACTCTGTCGTTAGAAATATTTACTTTTTACGCACATAAGTATCATGACCTAAGCGTGCACCACTGATGCTTTTGTAAGACATTTTAAAAGGGGATCAAGGGTGGCTCCAGCGGGGGGCCAGAGGGGCCATCCCCCTTCGGGGAAGGCTTCTCCCCGTCGGGAAAATTTTCCAATTCGGTCGGGGGACCTTCATCTGTACAATAAAATATGTAATCCCAGATACCTTCAGTCACCCCGACGAACCAGTTGATTTTGCTCATAGAAAGGACATATTCTTCAATAAAGTCCCCAATCTTCCTTCAAAAAGACCGAAATGTTTCAAATTTCCTTCCATCAAAATCCAGATTTGTTAAAATACCTTCAATAAAAGTCCCAAATTATCAAAATTTTGTAAAAAAGCCTAATATTTTTCGGCGCGCTGCGGGCGCCGAAAAAATGTATTCCTCATCCTTTTGTCAACTCATCGTCTTTGTCGGGGCTTTGGGTTGCCCCCCCCCCCCCGGGAGCTTGGCCCGCCTTTCGGGCAAATCCTTTCGCCACCCCTAAGGAGGATCATGGTTTAACTGACATATAAAGTGAAGAAACAAGTGGTTCAGTGCTCTGGCAATGACGTACACCAAAGGGGGCATCTTTTAAGGAAGCTTTGTCACCCTGAAAACAGAGTTTCCACTATTCAAAGATAAGAGCCAACATTATTAATATAAAACTTGAATTAGCAATGCTGGTGGAACCATTTGTCATTGTAAGATGACCCTCGGGGTTTATTATTTGGCATCATGTTTAATTATGGGGAAATACGAATATAACTGTAACATGTAAATAGAACGAGTCTATCAAGCTGACACATGTAGTGTGTTTTACAATCCAAAACATACGTCAAGCACATAGTTAGGTGGCTGCTCAGTCAAGGACACTGTAAAACTGTCTCTGCTAGAGTAGTTCCTATTTAGTTAATCATCTTACAAATTTCGGTTAAGCCTATCACTTCAATCATTATCCCAGCTATAACTGTACTTTCACCTACGTGACGATAAAATCTTCTGGGCACAACATTAAGGAAAGCTGTGAAAAAGGCAAATTTTCTTATGAATAACTTAAACGTTGTCTTAAAAGTGAAGTTCTTTCCTTTTGAAGGTTTTTAAGAGCTGGGTCTACATTTATCAGGTTTTTTTTCATATGCTATTGTCACTTACATGAACGTTACTTTCATTTTTACTTGTTCTACATATTTCTTTTTCCTTTGTTACAGGGTTTTAAATTCAAGTTAAGTAGTCAGTCTTCCCATATATTTGTGTCAATTGCAACTAAGAGGATCATTTACTACAGTACCTGTCAGGTGTTAACAAAAAGGTAGGGCGAAGAAGGCCAAGAGTTGGAAGGTTCGTATCTTGACGAGATGGAGTTTCTTTCATCAGCATTTTGATATAAAGTACTGCAAGATGCAAATTCATGTCATCTGGATGGTAAGGTGAGTATAGCCTAAATAAGACACATTAATAAGTTGTGTAACCTTAGTAATCTTCCAGTTTTGGAACAGGTCAGCCTATAAGCATTATTCATCGGTCAACTTTTTCAATACACTGTGTCCTTGGGTTCCCTCTTTAGCTCCAGCAAAATTTGAAGTAACGACTGACGGATGCGATAAGCTAACGTCTGGCAATCAAGATGGGTACAAAAACATTCTTTTTATGAAATCATGCCAGTTTGTGAGGCCGTGGCCTCATCCTCTGCTTCGTGAGATGTTGCTCGCCCAGGGGACGTGTATTGCTCCTGTTCCTATTTTGGCTACACTAGTACGACCAACGTCCTCGCAAGCTCGAAAGCTAAATAGACAGTAGTGTGGAGTATCTTAACATTGTGCCCCTGCGTTTCGTGATATATATATATATATATATATATATATATATATATATATATATATATATATATATATATATATATATATATATCTGTCGGTAAAGGTTGTAAAAAATGCTAAAAGTTTGTGGAAAATTCCATGACGTTTCGAGTATAGACTCTTCATCAGGTGGCAAAGATATGCAACTGAACAACAATGAAGTAGAAATAGAGAAGAAACACATTGAAGAATGGCAAGGCAAACCGATCGTACAGAACGAACACGGTGTAAAAATGCGAATGGAGGCGGAGTTAAACTGGTAAAAAGTAATGAAAGGGGAACAAGTTAAAAAAGGTCCATTCTAATGTTAAGACCGTGTGGGGAGAGGGTCCCGAGCTTCATGATAAGCCGGTTTACAGCGGTCTGACGATCACGGTCAGAACCTCTGCACATTAAGGCTGCTGTAACGGCCGTCTTTAATTAAGCACGGTGATGGGGGGTTGAAATGTGTGGCTACCGGATAACCTTGAAGGTTTTATTTGATGGACCTGAGGTGTTCAGTGACTCGGTCAGCAAGGCGACGTTTGGTCTCTCCCACATATAGGCTATTGCAACGTCCACAAACTAAAATGTAAACCACCTTGTAAATGGCACGGATGATGGGGCGTACCGATAGGTGATGAGGAATTACCAAACGAATGCGTAGATTGGTAGACGTGTTAGACTTCTTACTCAAGGCCTCCGCTCTGTTTATTCCTTGGATTCTATGTAGAGTATCAGTGAGGCTTTTGTTGGGATACTGACGCTTCTCAAAGAATGATAGCATATTTCTGGAAGCTGCTGAAAAATCAGAATCTTCTGAACAAATCCTTCTGGCCCTTAAAAGTTGTGAGTATGGGATGGATTTGGTACAGGATTTGGGATAGTTGGATGGATTCAAAAGGTAGTTATGAGAATAGGTGTGTTTGAAATGAAGGTTTGACTTGATTTTACGGTAGCAAATTGATAACTGAAGGTCGAGAAAAACCACTGAAGTGTCAGAAATACAATGTGTGAATTTCAAAAATGGACAGAAGGATCCTACAAATTGGATAAAAGACCCTAAATCCTGACGGGACCCTGTTGCTACTCCCACAATATCATCAATATACCTCTTGTAAAGGATAGGACGAGCGCCGGCATACTGAGGAAAAAGCTGTTCTTCAAAGTGGTCCATGGAAAGGCACGGCAAACCGGTCGGAAAAAGCGTCCATTGAACTGGAAACAGTTTTGGGTGAGAACAAGTTCCGTCAAGCAAAGGAAAGTAGTTGTAGGAATTTGGGGGTCTTTTCGTTGGTCCAGGGAGCTGTTACGGAAGGAGATAAAGCACCTCATCTAATTTCATCTATCAGACAATATGTATTGAGAGTACTCTAATCCTTTTTGTGGGAAGAGACTTTGATTGACAGGTCCTTAGTTCCTCTTCTAAGTTTGTTTGACTTAACCCTCCTAATGAGAGTTTGATCCTTTCATACTAACGTAATCCTCAAACAAAGACCTCATAGTGACAATGGTTTGAAGTCATCTGCAATGCCGACAAGAGTGAAATCTTCGTCATTCTTTAAGTGTAAACGACCGGTAATGCACTTTTAAGTAATCAGATTCCTTTATTATTCTAATTTCTTCCCTTAGTTAGTAACATCTCTTTTCAGCAATGAATGTAAAGTCTAACTTTTGCTTGTGAACTTTGAAAAGATTCCGGATTGTTCCTGAAACAGCGACATATGTGACCATGATCTATAACTTATGTAAAACTCTGCTGAACCCATCAAAACAGTGAGTACTAGCGTACAGTAATACAATAATGTTTTATTTCTTTGACGACTGGCAATATTATATCAATGGGTGAAATCATGCCAACAAGTATATGAGATCTAGCAGACGATAAGAACTATTATCGTAACTCCCTAATCCCTTTTAAGTGGTCCAAAATTTTCAAGAGCACAACAATTAGGAGCTTATTGTCGGCAAGCCTGATAGTTTCAAAGGAGAGGCAAGTACTTTATCTCCTTCCGTAACAGCTCCCTGGTTGGTCCAAGTAATGGCGGATAGCTGACAAAGTAGCATGATGGGGAAAGGATGAACAGAGACTAGATACATCCATGGTGAATAGCAGACGTTCACCGCAATTTTCGGGACACTCAGTCTTGAATAAGTCTCAAGAAATGAGGAGTGTCTGGAACAAAAGACGGTAACGCTGATACCAACGGGAAGAGTACAGAGTCCAAAAACTCAGAAATTAGAACAGTGGGGCAGCTGTGGGAAGAAACGATGGGTCTGCCAGGGTTGTTTGCCTTGTTGGTTTTGGGAAGAAGATGGAAACTGGAAATTTGTGGGCAAGAGTGGAGTAGTGATGTTGCTGATTTAGGAAGTTGATTGTTTTTAATAAGGTTGGTTGGTTCTTAACCAACGCTTGGATGTGGGAAGTGGGGTCAGAAGGAAGTTCAGTGTATGCAGTTTGGTTCGATAATTGCTTATCGGACTCTGCTACGTACAAATCCTCCTGCCGAACCACCACGGCTCCAACCTTATCAGCTGGTTTGATGATGAGGTTCTTGTTTCTTTTGAGTGACAAGAGAGCCTCTTGTTCCTCTGGGGAAAGATTGCTTAGGGTAGTTGGGGGGGGGGGGTAGAAGACGATCAACATCCTTATTTATGGATTTAATTACGGAGTCCAGGATGTCGTTTTCTCCAATTTAGGTGTCCGGGAAGAACGGGTGGAGTTTCATGTTTCATGATTAGCTGCCGAAAACCGTCTAATCATGAAACTTGAAACCCTGTCCCCAGGTGGTCTGAACGTTAGACTTGAACTTTTATAACTCAGCAAATTCCTGAATTGTTTTTACCTGGGTTAACCACTTTACACTCTCTGCTTTCCTAGCCAGTTTAACCGTGTCCGATTTTATTATTTGTACGTTTGGCCGTGTCAACAATCAGTTGCATTTTTGCCACCTTATGAAGGGTTTCAACCGGAAAAGTGGAATTTTTCACAAACTTTTAGCACCATTTACTACTTCCTTTTTTACCTATATATATATATATATATATATATATATATATATATATATATATATATGGTATAAGTATAAGTACAAGTCCAAAGAGCAGATGGGTAAAAGTGCTTAATTTTGAAACCAAGAGAGCTTATGATACTCAAGTACTGGAGTAAAAACTCAGTGTGCCTCTACTCATGCTACTCTACTATATATATATATATATATATATATATATATATATATATATATATATATATATATATATATATATATATATATATATATATATATATATATATATATATATCCATTGTATTCAATTATATTATATTCAATTATATTGACCTCTCATATTATACTCAATTATATTGACTTCTTTTATTATATTCAATTATATTGCCCTTTTAACGAACGCACTAACGTGAAACTCTGAGTAGAGGTACACAGAGTTTTGACTCCTGTATTTGAGTACATATATATATATATATATATATATATATATATATATATATATATATATATATATATATATATATATATATATATATATATATATATATATATATATATATATATATATATATATATATATATATATATATATGAAAAGTTTAGTAGAAAACAAGAAACATAACTTTTGCTGCTCCACAATAATTGGAATTCAAGACGTTTCGGTTATTCGACCGTCTTCATTGGACATATATAGCCTACAATGCAACAGTATACAGAGTTTACTGTAAAGATAACAAGCCGCAATTTATTCACTTTCTAGGGGTGAGGTCATTTTTTTTGTTCAGGACGTCCGGGAATATGGTGATTTATTGGGCAGTCCAGTAGATTTTACGGATGAGGAGTTTTCTATTGATTTTTTCAGCGTCAGCGATAAGTTCAATTGGGAATACCTAATCTCGTTCATTTCAAGGTAGTTTTGATTAAAGTGAGTACATAGGTGTAGGAAGCTTTTCGAGACTGGGGGGCTGAACCTTGTGTTGAATCGCTGGCCTGGGAGAGGGGTCTAAGGGGAGGGGGTATCCCCCTCCTTTGGAAAATTTTCTGGGTATTTTGGGGCCCTCAGATGCAATTTGGTGCAACATTTTGGACAAATTTTAAGGAAAATTACTGCAAGTCTTTGACATTTCTTACAGAAGAGACAAATAAGGGGTTTTTGCTTTGGATCTTGGGGGCGGAAGCATACTTCAGCCCCCACATTTTTGAAAGCCCCCAGCCCCCGCTTCCTTCGCCTATGAGTGAATAGCTACAACACAGGTTTCCTTTTTATTTAGCATATGCGATGTATGGTTGTGAAATCGAACTTTGAATTCAGTAGATGTAGCACTGATGTATTGAATATTACATTTCTTACAATTGAAAAGATAAGCAGCATTCTTAGCAGTTCACTTAATCAGTTGTTTAATAAGATAAGAGCTACCAACGACCGGATTCGCCATCAAAAATCGCAGGCTAACGTAGTATCGACATCATTTTCTGCAATGGTCGCTCTCAAAGCTAATAAGATGGCATTCTAAAACATTCCAGTGATGTTTATCTTCATTTTCCCAGGCCACATAACTATTTTTAGTTTCAAACGAGGACAAAAGAAGCTTCAGTTTAGTTCAATATATTTTAACCACCCTATTGAGAAATAAGAAGAAAATTATATACAATTCAGTTAATAATACAATAGAATCATAAAAGGTGACCAGTATGGGAGTTGTACAAGTAGGTCATCACAAACATCTGCGCAATCGACTATTTCATATTAGGTAAATGAATTCCAACCTTTTTTTACATCTTAGAAATGGAATAAGCTATGAAAATTGGATTTAGATGGAGATTCATTTTCCAACCTTTGGAATATACTCCTTTGTATTTAGTCAGGCAGCTTAGCGAATAAATATGGACACTCTGGACAAAAGCGCCAAATTCCCAAATTCATTTTGTTAGCTCCTTAGGCCATAAAAATACATTTTGGAAGGGTTGCCAAAATATGGGTGTTTATTTCGGAAATAGAGGGCGTTTTCAAAATGGCCGTTGAAATCATGACATTTTAGGATTTTGGCTTAACGAAGTCGTCTTGTTGATGTTACTGGTTAAAAAAAGGTGTATTCATTGGTAGGCGTGTACAACCAAAAAATTCTGAAACATACCTAACGAAGAAGGCATCTCCGCTTGTAAAGCCGCCTTCAAACCCATCCAGGGCAAAACGCCCACCAAGAAAGACTTGGACGAACTGATGCGCCTCATTCTGACTAACAACAATCTCGTCTTTGGCGACCAGCACTACCTCCAAATTCATGGTACTGCCATGGGAACCAAGATGGCTTCCTCATTTTCAAATTTATTTATGGGCAACCTCGAGAAAGAATTCTTATCTGGACAAAATTTAAAACCACAAATTTGGTTACGTTTTATCGACGATATCTTCATGATCTGGCCCCAAGGTGAAGATAGCCTAAAATTTTTTGTGAAAAATATCAATTCGTTTCACCCCACAATCAAATTCACGGACGACTCCTCTAGAGTCAGTGTCCACTTCCTGGACACCACAGTGACCATAGAAAATGGTTCACTCAAAACTGACTTGTTCAACAAACCCACGGACAAGCATAACTACCTACTACCAAGCAGTTGCCATCCCCCGCACTGCACCAAAAATATTCCATACAGTCAAGCACTCCGCATCAAACGCATCTGTTTAGAGTAAGTGATACAAAAATGCAAACTTACCCTGAGTTTGGAATCCAGGTGCATAGGTTGTGAAGGCAGTAGGGCCAGATCCCCGCTACCAGGTCTCCCAGACTAAGGGTGGAGTCCTTATGGAGCAAACTCTACCAATTGACTCACCCCTAGCTGAGAGACAAAGTGCAAGGGGTCTGTGCTCAGTAAGTAAAAATAGCGTGCCTAGGCCAGGGGTTGAATTCGGCTCCGCTGCTTGCCGGAGCGATATAATTTAGGCCTTAGCTTGGTAGAGGGTAGAAAATGGTATATACAATGTGCCACGAGGCTATATACAACAAGCTAGGCTCAAGGCCTAGGTCTGCCTACTCCTACAACTTACAAGTGAGCTCACTGGTAATGAAGAGAGGTGACTAGGACCTGTTTAATTTTTCTATAATTGATAGGATATACTATAGTACAGTAAAGATTGACAAATTATACTTAGTTGTAGAATTCCATAAAATGTGCCCTTGTTGGCCAGCACTAGACAACCAGCATGCCTTCTTCACTCCTCCAGCTCCTGAAGCCATGTGCTAAAAACTAAGCACACATAATTACATAGAGAGGCATGGTAAAGCAGTGGAAAATTCCAGCTGGCCAGCTTATGAGTGTACACTCATCAATATTCATCACCAGCTTGCTCAGGGTGCATATTGATGAGGTAAATGAATAAACATATATAAACACTTGTAAAAGTAACGGACACTACATCTAGCTCCCCCCTAGATCACAACAGGGGAAGTGATCGATACAATGAAAAACCTGATAAGTAATCAAACTATGTTCATCTATGTACATATACTACAGTCAAAAATCTCTTGGGCCAATGTACATGTCGTCCCGAGCGGGTTACTCTAGGCTCGGAAGTATCCATTAACATAGTACTTTTCTTAGAAGGTTCACTTGGCTGAGTTTTTGCAGGCTTCACGGGCTTTACAGGTTGAGTTTCAGGAATGACCTCATGACCTGAATCTGTATGGGCTACTTTAAGCCTATCTACACTAACAGACTTATGTTTACCATTTACATCCAATACAAAATACTTGTCTTTCCTATCAATAACACGGTATGGTCCTGTATATGGTGGCTGTAAGGGTTTCTTAACAGCATCCACTCGAATAAAGACATATGGTGTTGTCATTAAAGTCTTGTCTAGCTGACTGGGCCTATTGGATGTCCTAGGTGGGACAGCCTTTAATTTAGACATTCTTCTTCTCAGGCGATCTACGTAATTACCAGGATCTAGAGTGCTGAAGTCCTCGACTGGAACTATAAATTCACCAGGAAGACGCAAGGGGCAACCAAATACTAATTCTGCTGAACTGCAACCGAGATCATTTTTAACCGTGGAACGAATGCCTAACATAATCATCGGTAAATTTTCAGTCCATCTGTATGGTTCCGATTGAGCCTTAAAAGCAGCTTTCAAATGCCTATGGAAACGTTCTACCAACCCATTTGCTGCTGGGTGATAAGCTGTAGTTCGAATATGATTGCATCCTAAGAAGATGGTAAGGTGTCTGAAAAGTGACGACTCAAATTGACTACCCCTATCAGTGGTAACTGTCGACGGAACTCCAAACATTGCTATCCATCCACTTATAAAAGCTTTAACAACTGTTTCGGTAGTAATATCTGGCATAGTTATGGCCTCAGGCCATCTTGTAAATCGGTCTACACATGTAAGTAAATAAGTACAACCGTTAGAAGGAGGCAATGGACCTACAATATCAATATGAACATGATCAAAACGAACGTCAGGTGTGGCAAAGGTACCTACCGGTGTCACAGTGTGACGATTTACCTTAGCACGTTGACACTGAATACAAGATTGGGTCCATGCTCTAACGTCCTTATTAATAGATGACCAGATAAAACGCTGAGTAATAAGCTTTTGAGTCGCACGAATGCCTGGGTGTGACAATGAATGCAATGAATTAAAAATGGTACGCCGAAATTTTTCTGGAATATACGGACGTGGTCGACCAGTTGAAGTGTCACATGTAATAGTACCATGTGATGTATATAAGGGCAACTCCTCAATTTTAAGACCTGATGATTGACGTAGCTTTTGTAGCTCTTCATCAGACTGCTGTGAGGATGCGATTTGGTCAAAGTCCACAGGAATACTACTAGAAATCTTATCCAGTTGATTAACATCAGTGCGTGATAGTGCATCAGCAACCACATTATCACTATCTTTGATATACCTAATATCGGTACTATACTGAGAAATAAAGTCCAAGTGACGGATTTCTCTAGGAGAGTAACGATCAGGCTTTGCCAAAAATGCATGTGTAAGAGGCTTATGGTCAGTTAAAATGTAAAATTCTTGGCCTTCCAAGATATGCCGAAAGTGCTTGATTGCTAAATAGACAGCCAACAATTCGCGACCAAATGTGCTATATCTGGTCTCTGCAGACTGTAAACGTTTTGAAAAGAATGATATAGGTGTCATTACACCATTTACACTTTGCTGAAGAACAGCACCTACAGCTACGTTAGAGGCATCAGTAACTAGGCAAAGTGGAGCACCTGCCTGAGGGTATGCTAACAGAGCAGCTTTTGCTAATGCAGATTTAATTGAGTTGAAAGATGCCAACTGATCCTGGGATAATTCTATTTTCTTATGCTTACTCTTGTCTGCCAGAATATCAGTAAGTGGTTGTAAAACATCGGCACAATTAGGGATAAAACGACGATAGAAGTTAACTAACCCTAAAAACTCGCGTAACTTAAGAAGTGAAGATGGTGGTGGAAAGTTCTGAATATCCTTTACTTTCTCTTCCACTGGTCGAACACCGTTACAGTCAATGTGGTGACCAAGGAATTGTAAGGATTTTACTCCAAATTGACACTTATTTGGATTAATGACCACACCATATTCTTTCAGCCGATCAAATAATAATTGGATATGTTGGTAATGCTCATCCATATCCTTGCTGGCGACTAAAAGGTCGTCGATATAAGCATAAACAAAGTCAAAACCGTGTAAAACTTGATCGATAAACCTTTGAAAGCTTTGAACCGAATTTCTCAGCCCAAACGGCATACGAATAAACTCAAAAAGGTCAAAGGGAGTCGTGATTGCCGTCTTAAGAATATCAACAGGCTCAATAGGTATCTGGTGGTAGGCACGTACAAGGTCTATCTTACTAAAAATTTTCTTCCCATGTAACGACGATGTGAAATCGTGAATATGGGGAATAGGATACCTGTCTGGTATGGTTATGTTATTGAGCGCACGGTAATCACCACATGGTCTCCAATCACTGGAACTTTTCTTAGGGACCATGTGTAATGGTGACGACCAGTTGCTTTCAGAGGGTCGCATAATTCCTAGTTCCAGCATATGGTTAAATTCAGCTTTTGTTATTTTTAACTTGTCTGGTGCAAGACGTCTAGGTCGGGCACATACTGGATGTCCCTTGGTATGGATATGATGTGTAACATTGTGCTTAAGGGATGATTCCTGATAATTAGGTCTAGTTATTTCAGGGTATTGACCCAATAATGCGCTGAATCTGTCTTTATTGCCTGGTATGGCTAATACAGGACTTGGCAAGGCCACAGGCGATTCAAATCCTTGACTGTTAAAGTCGTCAATGGGTCGACAAGGCGACGATTTTTGACATCTACTAATAAAGAAAAATGTTTGAGAAAGTCGGCACCTATAATTGGCTTGGGTACTGCAGCAATGATAAAAATCCACCTAAATGAACGTCGTAACCCAAGGTTCAAAGTGACTGACTTTTCACCATAGGTAGCAATAGGTGTTTTATTTACAGCCTGTGGGGAGTAAGTACAATTTCGACATTTCTCTACAGAGGTTGGAGGTAAAACACTAACTTCAGCACCAGTGTCTATAAAAATTGGGTACCACTTAACTTATCGGTAATATAAAATAGACGACTTTCATCCTTGCCAGACAGACCCGTCGTCATAGGTGAATGGCTCTTTAGTTTGCCTGCCCTAAGGAAGTAGTATTTTTAGCCTGAGTGGTTTTAGAAGGGCCACCTCCATCAGGAAATGTACAGTCTTTCTTATCGCACCTATGTGCATTAAGTCCATATCGCCAATGATAAAATCCATAGGCCACAATCCTCTCGGTATGGAGAACGGCTTCTACTCCTATTCCTAAATCTTCCACGACCGTATCCGCCACGTTTAGAGCGGGGCCTACCTCTACGTTGACTCTGGCCTATATTGGTCGCTTGCAATTGATTGACCAGTGCTGACAGCTGTGCTTCTAAAGTGGAAAGCCTATGTTCTAAGCCACTAGTTGCTCCTGAAGGAGTTGGGGGTGGAGGAGCATGAGTTGTTCCAGCTACCATTGGTACGTTAGATTGCTCTATAATTCTATCGGCAATCAAGGCTAATTCCTCTAAGTTAATAGTGTCAGCAGTAGAGGCTAAAATAAGTTGTACGTTTTGAGGCATACGTTGTAGAAATAGCTGCCGTAAGATACTATCTTCTATGGTACTGTCACCTAATAGTTGTTTCATCCGCCTAAGGAGTTGGGACGGTTTCTTATCTCCTAACTCTTCAGAAATTAAGAGCTTTTGCAAACGCTTCTGCTCTGACTCTGATGTTCTTTTAATGAGCTCTTGCTTAATGGTATCATATGGATGTTGTTGAGGGGGATTAATAAGTAATTCTCTTATTTCTTGCGCAAATTCTGGTGACAGAGAAGCAACAACATAGGCATATTTTGTACTCTGGGAGGTGATTCCTCTAGTTTCAAACTGGACCTCTACCTGAGCAAACCACAAGGTTGGGTCTTTTGGCCAAAAAGGAGGTAATTTGAGGGCAAGAACGGCCAATGACTTATCGTCTGGCTTAGTATCTGCCGTAGCGGCATCATCCTTTGACATGGTGAAAATAAATCAAGTACTGGCCTAGATATAGATATACAGTAAAGAGGGCGTGATACTGCAATTAATTACAGTATGCTACTCATATACTAAGGGTTAACCTGCAGGTGTCTAACTGCGTTTAAGTCAATTTGAAAGGCCTGATACATTTGTTTGTACCAGCGCTGCTTCAATTTCGATGTGGCATGTAGGCCGTCATAGAGGTGAACGAAATGGTTTCGTTTAACTTGAATGGTAGTATCACCTCGTTTCCTTTTAGCGGACTTCCTAATGGTGTTATGCCAGGACAAGGTTCTTAATTTGATACCACCCTGAGTTTGAGAGTTTAGGTAAATAATTTGTTCATTAATGGTGTCTAACTTTCTATCGAGTTCGTTTTGATAGGTGACCAAACTCTCCTCGTCAATGATGGGTGTGGCCAAGTTCCGACTGGCTTGAAATTTCCGCATTATTTCGACGCTGGCGGTATAGTTGTGAAGGTCACTAGGGTATTATGAGGCCGTGACGCTAGAATTGCCTCCCTAAAATGGCACAATTCTAACAGTAGTGAGTCGGCTGTATGACTAGAGGGCTTAAGTACGGCCTTCCCTGACTCGTCCCTAATGAATGTGGTTAAATCGTTAATGCCTGCAGCTAGTCTGACTATAACTAAGTCTAAAGCTGAATAACTTTCTAGTTTTCTGATAGTAGGGTTGATTAGGCTGCAGATTTTAGCTCCACGTAGGCTATGAATGTCAACCTCAAAAGGGTAGTCAGGTGGCTTAGTATAGTTATTAAAATTATGAGCCCTAGAGTCTCCGACAAACAGGCAACGGACTTGTTGTGACATCTACAAAGGGTTAACCTATGCTAGGCCTAACTATGATACTAACTTAGTTACTGTATTGTATTGTGATGATAAAATTTGAAACAATCCTAGTGCACCTGGATCACGTCGGGGTCACCAGTTTAGAGTAAGTGATACAAAAATGCAAACTTACCCTGAGTTTGGAATCCAGGTGCATAGGTTGTGAAGGCAGTAGGGCCAGATCCCCGCTACCAGGTCTCCCAGACTAAGGGTGGAGTCCTTATGGAGCAAACACTACCAATTGACTCACCCCTAGCTGAGAGACAAAGTGCAAGGGGTCTGTGCTCAGTAAGTAAAAATAGCGTGCCTAGGCCAGGGGCTGAATTCGGCTCCGCTGCTTGCCGGAGCGATATAATTTAGGCCTTAGCTTGGTAGAGGGTAGAAAATGGTATATACAATGTGCCACGAGGCTATATACAACAAGCTAGGCTCAAGGCCTAAGTCTGCCTACTCCTACAACTTACAAGTGAGCTCACTGGTTATTAAGAGAGGTGACTAGGACCTGTTTAATTTTTCTATAATTGATAGGATATACTATAGTACAGTAAAGATTGACAAATTATACTTAGTTGTAGAATTCCATAAAATGTGCCCTTGTTGGCCAGCACTAGACAACCAGCATGCCTTCTTCACTCCTCCAGCTCCTGAAGCCATGTGCTAAAAACTAAGCACACATAATTACATAGAGAGGCATGGTAAAGCAGTGGAAAATTCCAGCTGGCCAGCTTATGAGTGTACACTCATCAATATTCATCACCAGCTTGCTCAGGGTGCATATTGATGAGGTAAATGAATAAACATATATAAACACTTGTAAAAGTAAAGGACACTACATCTGTTCCTCTGAAACAGACTTTGAAATTCGTACCAACGAACTGTCTAGCCACCTCCGCAACAGACAGTACCTTCGGGGTTCTATTGAATGTACCGTCAAAAAGGCAAGGGATACCCCACGTTCTCAAACACTGACATATAAAACACGTCAGTCGAATTCTAATAGAGTGCCATTGGTAACTGAGTATCATCCCGGTCTACCACCACTCGCCAAATTCATCCGAAAACATTTGCCCATTCTTCAAAGCACGGTTCGCCTAAAGTCTATCTTTCCCGATCCTCCCGTTGTTGCCTTTTCGCGTCCCCCTAATCTACGGGACATTTTGGTCCGGGCAAAATTCCAGGACAAAGCCTCAGTCGAGGCTAACAACGAGTATTTTGGTTGTTCACCTTGTCCGGCCAAATGTAAGACGTGCGCTCTGGTTGATTCAACCAAACAATTTCAGAGCTATCAAACTGCATGCACTTTCCAAATTAGACAGTCAATTAACTGTCTCTCCAAAAATGTCATTTATCTCATCTACTGCAATCTGTGTGGTACGCAGTACGTAGGGGAATCTAAAAACTCACTAAGGATGAGAATGACACAGCACAGGTCAACAATTAAAACCAAAAAGGTTGAACAACCTGTAGCTAACCATTTCAATTTACTACGTCATTCGACAGACAATTTACGAGTCATTGCCATTGAACAAAACAGTTCATGGAACAACAGAAGCCGAAAACAAAAGGAATATTTCTGAATAGGTATGCTACAGACAATGACGCCTTCTGGCCTAAATATCCAAAGCGACCTACCATCATTGTGAAGGGATTACACTCCAGGCCTAAGTAATCCGTTTGGACCCACGCCTTCTTCAATAGGCTTATACAAATTACTTCTCTCAATGCTCTCAAAAATGATAGTCCTAATTGACTTATCAGTGGGGCTCTTTGTCCTCACAATTTAAAAGCTATAAGTTTCGTACGCTCCTTGTCACTCTTGTGATCAAGCACTGAAGAAGAGCTAGTATTGCTCGAAAGCTTTGCAAAAACCTTTCATGGCTGTTTATTTACCAATTTCCAAGCCTCTACTGCTGTTACGTATCTCTTTCGAGATCCAGCCATTCATTTCTGTAGCACTGTTGTTATACAGTATTTCCGTTACCATATATATATATATATATATATATATATATATATATATATATATATATATATATGTATGTATATATATATATATATATATATATATATATATATATATATATATATATATATATATATATATATATATATATATATATATATATATATATATATATATATATATATATATATATATATATATATATATATATATATATATATATATAGGCCATAGGCCAGAGGCAACTCACGGGCACCCTCCCACAACTCTCCGTCCAAATACTTTTTGGAAATCTCAGGGTCCCCTGAACACGAAATTAAGTGGTAACAATAAAAAATATTGGGTCTTACTCATTCAAAATGGCTGCCAAAAACAAAATGGCGGCAAAATTATGGATATTTTGTTTTATATAATAACAATGAAAATATTCTTAAAAAATATTTTTGAGGCATCGACTCATCAAATTTTGACCTTTTATGATAAAAATTCCAAAAACAGTTTTGGGGACTGTATTGGCGAGATTCAGGTTAACGAAGATGGCGGAAAAACAAAATGGCCGCCAAACTGAATGGAATATTTCCAAAAATTGTGTAAAAACATTGCAAATTTCCACATTCCCCAATCATAATGATGTAAATTAATGTTTTATAATTAAGACTGAACTTTAAAGAAGCTGAGTAGTGGTGTACTTCCAAAATAAATACATCATACGAACCGAGATGATTACCCTCTTGGCGGTTCTAGTTTTAAAAATTTTAATCCTAATGCGTTTTATATTTTCATTTAAAATAATCTTGCAAAGTAATTTTGCAATAACCTTCCTATACTATTTCTTGGGTTATTTGATTTTACACTTTCAAGATATTTTACAATATGTTCTTTTGAATTTCTAGTTCGTTACTTTTTCTTCTGGCACCGGCAACTTTGAATCGTTTCCACTTGTATCGGTTCTGATCGATGCATCCACCCAGGCATGTAGTACACACAACTTACAACGTACGTACGTATGTAGTATATTAGCGTTACTAGTGGCAAGGCACATGCTATTTCGTGCATCATCTGCAGGAGGTTCATGAACAACATTGTGGATTTTGCAGGTATTGAAACTGTTTTTTTCGATCAATGAGTTTGTTTTTCGTGGCAGACCTAGGCCCTAACGCTAGCCTAAGTTAAGCTAACGTTAGTACTGTTAACGACAGTAACAAGTGTACTGTTACACCATGCAGGCACACTGCATGCATGGCTTTGATAAGTATCGGTATCGGATCGAATCGATAAACCAAGAAGCATAACCAGATGTGACGTAACGAAGTCGGCGGGTCCGAGAATTTATTCTACTTTGGCGACTACTCAGGTCCTTTAAAATCCTTGGCACAAGAGTAATTGGCAGCCATTATGGCGGAAAAGCACCGAAGAAGTAAAAACAATATTTTATGAAAATAATCATAAAAAATATATTTCCGTTAAAAAATTTTAAAGCATGATTTTTGATATTTTATGCAGAACCAACCAAGTTGGCGGAAACAACCAAATGGCCGCCAATATAACGATCATAATGTATAAAACATCATATGAGAAATAATCATTAAAACTACTTTTGACACAGTTGCCCTTAATATCTGGCCATAATTCATGACAAATAATCCACAATGATGTTTTAAAATACTTCGTTTGGATTCAGGTCAACCAATATGGCAGAAAAAGCAAAATGGCCAACAAGCCAATAATTATGTCAATGATATTATAATTATAGGAAAAATTATCGTTAAAAATACTTCTGCCATAGGTAGATCTAATTTTGCCCATATTATATTGCAAATATTTAAAAGCATTTTTCCTGGACATTTCTTGCAGGATTCGGGCCAACCAAGATGGCGGAAATTTCAAAATGGCCGCTAGTATTAAAAGTTCAATATATTACAATATTAGGGAAAATAATCCTTTAAAAATATACTTGTGACAGTTACTTTTTATGTTTGGCCAGATATATCAAGCATATTCTAATTAGTTTCGAAAACATTTCTGTTTGAAATCAGGTCAACCAAGATGGCAGAAGTAGGAAAATGGTCTCCAGTAGTATAATTACAATATTTTACATTAATAAGGAAAATAATCCGTCAAAAATATTTTTAACACATATAAACCTAAAATGAGGTCAACATGTGTAATAAATATTCAGAAAGTGGTTTACAGGTTCCAGGTCATCCAAGGTGGCGAAAATAACAAAATGGCCGTTCATATAAGTATTGTATAATTACCATACATTGAAATTATGAGAAAAATATTCATGAAAGCTATGTTTGTCACACTTACTCTTAATATGTGGCCACATTGTATGCCAAGTAATTACAAAATTATGTTTTAGAACATTTTTGTTGGAATTCAGGTCAACCAAGATCGCAGAAATAGCAAATGGTCGGTGGTTGGTATATATACAATATAGCATAGTAATAAGGCAAATAATCCTTAAAAATATTTTCAACACATTTAAACTTAATGGCTGTCCATATTCTGTAATAAATATTTAGAAAGTATTTTCCTGGACATTCTTTGCAGGATCCAGGTCAACCAAGATGGCAGAAATAGCAAAATGGCCGCCAATATAATTATCATGAAATGTACTGTAATTATACAATAGTTATATGGACGGCCATTTTGTCATTTTCGCCACCGTGGATGACGTGGAACCTGCAGGCGCGGATCCAAGGGGGGGGGGGCTTTCCCGGGCTCATCCCCCTCCCCTTTTTTGCCATATTAACAATAATAAATACGCGAAAATTAGCGTAATGTTAATCAAGGAGAATGTTCAAGGGAGCTTTTACCCCCTCCTTTTCGAAATGTCTGGATCAGCGACTGACCTGTGAAACATATCCAGAAAAATACTTTCTGAATATTTATTACAGTAAAACCCGTTTATCCGAACTTGCCGTCAGATTTAACAACAATACTCAACACAATTCAAGTAGTAGCCACCAGGTTTTCAGTACTTTACAAGGCAAAATTCAACGTAAATTTTTGCAAGAATGCACTAATTTTGGGGTTCAGAGTCAGTATAGGCTCAATATCCCCTTATACTAAAATGCGTTAGACTGGCGTAAGTCCTAGTTTGACTAGATCTGAAGAGTTAGTATCGCAGTGAGCTTCATACCTAAAAATACCGAATGTAGACCTTACAAAAATATTGCGAATTGCTGTTTTAGAGTCTCCTTTACATGTGTCTCTAACATTTTTGGAAATTTATCCCCAATTTACACTTACCTCTCTAGATCATCACAACTTCTCTTCAACCCATACACACATATAGTGTGTAGAAGGCAATTGGTCATTCAGAACATCGTAAGCTCCAATGTTATGAATAATATTTTCCTGTTTTAGAAGTCTCAAAATTTATTTGTCATACCATGGGTCACAATAAATAGTAGCCAAATATTAGATTTTGCTTGCAATCTTGCTAACACTTTCGGAATTATTTGGAAATGTTTTGGCACTCTTTCTTATGGACCCTGTGTACTGTACTTGAGGCAAAAACTTGAAACCCGGTTTCGAATAAACGGGGTTTTACTGCTTATTTTGACCACATTTTAGGTTTAAATGTGCTAAAAATATTTGTGACGGATTATTTTCCTTTTTAATATAAAATATTGTAATTATACCACTGACAGCCATTTTCCTACTTCCGCCATCTTGGTTGACCTGATTTGCAACAGAAATGTCTTGAAAAATATGCTTGATGTATCTGGCCCAAAATATGGCTAAATATAAAGAGCAACTGTCACAAATATATTTTCTAAGGATTATTTTCCCCATTATTATAATAAAGTGAAATTTTAACACTAGCGGCCATTTTGAAATTTCCGCCATCTTGGTTGACCCGAATCCAGCAAAAACTGTCCAGAAAAATACTTTTATAATATTTGCAATACAAGATGGGCACAGATTAGATCCACCTGTGTCAAAAGTAATTTTAATGATCATTTTTTCCTATTATTATAGTGTATTGACATAACTATTGACTTGTCGGCCATTTTGCTTTTTCTGCAATATTGGTTGACCTGAATCCAAAAGAAGTATTTTTAAACATCATGTTTGATTATTTGTCTTGAAATATGGCCAGATATTAAGTGCAACTGTGTCAAAGTATTTTTAATGATTATTTCTCATATTATTTTTTTTTACATTATGATCGTTATACTGGCGGCCATTTTGTTGTTTCCGCCATCTTTGTTGGTTTGGGGTTCTGCATCAAATATCAAAAATCATGCTTTAAATTTTATGTACAATCTACTATAAAGATATTTAGGGTTTTTAATGGAAATATATTTTTAATGATTATTTTCTGAGATTTTTCTTCATTCTTCTTAATTATTTTTTATTTTTTGCGGGAATTTTTACTGTATTGTTTTTACTTCTTTGGTGCTTTTCCGCCATATTGGCTGTCAATTACTCTTGTGGATTGTAAAGTTCAGTCTTATTTATAAATCATTAATTTACATCATTATGATTTGGGAATGTGGAAATTTGCAATGTTTTTACACAATATTTGGAAATATTTCATCAAGTTTGGCGGTCATTTTGTTTTTAGGCCATCTTGGTTAGCCTGAATCTAGCCAAAACTGTCCCAAGAAATTAATCTTGGATTTTTTGTCATGCAATATGACCAAATTTGAAGAGTAAATGCCTCGAAAATATTTTTAAGAACATTCTCTTCATTATTTGATACAAAATATTCATAATTCTGGGTTAATGTCGGCCATTTTGGAAAACGCCCTCTATTGACCATGGATGTTCCAAAAAATTTTGGCAACCTTTCCAGGTTGAACAGTTATGCCCTAAGGAAGTCACATACCAATTTTGGCGCTTTTGTCCGGCGTGTCCGCATCTCATGAAAATATGTGGCTCTGCTGCCTGACTAATTTTTGTTATTCTAGACTTGAGGGACATTTTTAGAATTGAGAACGGCTAGTTTTAAGATCAATAATTATTTTTCTTATTTATGAGGTGGTTTAGCCATCCACTAATTTGAAAATGTGCCCTCGCCTTTCAAAAAATAGTATCTTTGTAAAGATTCCTTCCAATTTTTGGTCGGGGGGGGGGGGATAAACAAGTTGGAAGACTAAACTTTCTTAACCACCCGTCGTGGATTCTAGAAGGTACAGATTGTGTGACGTGACAGTTATTGGAAGTACGAAGCATTAAGTCCTTTAGCTTAGTACTAAAATCATCTCGTTTGGAGGTATCCCTCCATCAACCGTTTCAAATTTTCATGCAAAATTACACATTTCGGGTTATTTAAGACAAGGTGAGAGGACCTTTTCCTGTGAAAAACCCTACTAAGTACCCTTATGGGATTCTTGTTTAGCAATACTGTATTTAACTTTGTAGAATTTTTCTTTTATGATTGTCCTATATGTTATCTTAATGACACTTAAGCCCCGTAAAAATAAGTGCAAGTTATGGGAACCTAGCGCAAATTATAACAGAAGGTTTTAATGCTTTGAATTGTTAGAATGGTCACATTGAACATTATATCCAAAATCACACAAAATCTAAAAACGGGAAACAAGTTAATTTAAAAAAAATTAAAATGGCTGCCATTATCAACTATTAGGTCCTTCACGTCGAAAGTGGTTAATTTTAACTCCTGCTTAAATTTAACTCCTACTTAAATATCAAATAATACAATCAGAATTAAGTGTGAAACTTCAAACTTGCATTATTAGTTAGAATGCAGAAATTTATCGGTACTGAAAAAAATAATTTAATTATAGGACTGATCATTTCAAAATCCGCGGCCTTTAATCGAACTCCCTTGGTCTGGATGCCACTGGCATCCAGATCACAGTTTCAGTACTCTCGTCGGTCACCACAGCTTCCCTGTTATGTAAACATTCACTGACCACAAACCCACACTTGTCTTGAACACACACAAAAAACCGACAAAGCTATTGCCATAGAAATAAAAGTAAGGGAGAATGACGTCAGCCGATCTGGACTGAAGCCATTGATTTGGCTTTGTTGTACGGCAACAGAGCATCTGCGCGTATTGCAAACATCACGTCATTGCTTTTGCCCAAAGTATTGGCAAAGAAACTACAAGTTTTCAAGTTAGGAGTATAAAACAAAATACTTAAGGCACCATGACTTATTTCTGTTGTGAAAATTACTCCTAATCTTTCGAAAAACGGATAAAATAAGCTATAACTTCTGCAGCAGAATGCACACTGTACGTACGGAGACACATCAATCAACCGGTCTTTTGCCGTACAACGCAAGCGCCCTCACAATTTTCGTTGCTTCACCGGTTGAACATGCATGGATGCATTGTGTTAGCGTGCTCCCTTACTTTTATTTCTATGGCTATTGCAGACTTTTTCACGAAAATGTGTTATGGATGGACAAAATTTCAGGTAGCGATTTAATACTACGCCTTCCATACATTTCAGGTTTTTGTATCCAATACTTCAAAACGTTTATTTTAGGTTCTTTAAGAAAAGAAGCAAATAATGACTAATACAGGTGAGTAGATGTGGGTGCCATCTCAAGGCCGTAGACTTCCAGTACAATGAATGCGGACTTTGTTTAAGACTGAGATGGTAGTACCACTACAGGGCGGATTCTCAAATATTTTGTAGCGATCACTCTGGAAATTCAGTATGATTCCATTGAGGGTAGAGACCTCGTCCCGACAGGTTGAAAACCACTTTACTAGTGCATGTGGTGTTCAAAGGGGTCACTTGACAAAATATACCTGTCAATGTCACAGAGATATATGAACTTGCTCAACCTTACAGTGTCATGTTAATTTTCAACCGAACAGTTATGTACCAGTACATTTACATGGTAGCAGGCCTGTGCTTGAAAAGACCATTACTATTAACATCCTGTAAACAATTTTGTACTAGTACATTTCGTCACTTTTAGTGTTATTTGCACAACGGTGAATGGAAGGTACCGCCCCCAACTTGTCAGAAAAGCAAAACATTTAAACCAAATGAAGGTACATATAATGTAATACTTTGCAGGGGGTGAGCTTTTTCTGGACAACAGATATCATTCCACACAAAATTACTCCACACTCAATCGGAAATCTTATTTTTCCAAGGGGTTTGCCCGCTGCATCGTTGTTGCAATTGCCTTGATGAACAATACAAGGTAACAATACCATTTTCTATATGTAGACTTTTGTTTTATTATTCGAATTATACATCTAGTTATGTTTGCAGACCGGGCATTTTGCAGAAATGCATAATCATTCTACTGAAGGAGAGAAGGCCTGTTTCAAAGTTCTGAATATTTTCCCAACCATTAGAGAAGGTAATGTATAGTTGTAGTTCATGATATCGGAAGATGACCTGAATGGAGAAATTTCTATCCAGCTTCAAAAGGAGACTCTCACATTTCTAAAATTTACATGAGCGAATTATTAAAATACTAAGATTTCTGCTGGAATGAGGGCAGCAGTTAATCATGAAGGCTAGACAGGTATATCCTAAACTGCTTTACTGAATTGTAAAAATTCTGCAATTTTATATAACGTACGTAATATTGAGGGAAGCCCCCATGTCGACGTATAGTCAGGTTGGCGTTTCTGTTCTTTGGTGAATATCAAGTTCAAATTTAATTGACATTTGGCCACCTGACTACCTCACTTACGTGACATGAAGCATTACCAAGTTCCATATTTAACAATGCTGTTTTCATGAAGCAGTTATCCACTGTCCATAACACTGTCTAGGCTAATTTTCCAGCATTAGCCCTTTGTACTTTCATCCAACTTACCAGCCATACCGGTATAGAGTTTGAGTTAAAACAATGTTAGTCCTTCATTGTCCCAATTACGCTTTGAAAAGATGAATCTCGAAGTGACTTTGATCGAGATGATCAAATATCCCCACTTAGAAAATTTGCTTCCTTGAGCTATAAGCTACCAAAGACGCTGTTGACTTCTCAAAATACTACCACTAATGTCTTGATCTCACCCAGATATGTTGTTCCCGCAGCGTCGGGTTAGTGTTTTCCTTTAACGACTGGCAATTTATTAGTCGAAGCCACAGTTTCGATTGTAGGGATTGCTCTAATTTGCTGCTTAAATTCCCTCCGTGACGGTACATCTTATGAATCTCACATTGAACCACACATACGATTTTTGTGTATTGAGCACAACTGTAAGCTCTTACGCAAGGGGGAAAGTCCAAATTGTTGTCCTCTCTCGCTGAGACAGTAAAAGGTGCGACAACCGTGAAAAATGTTAAGCAACAATAAGTACATAGGCTGGTTCATTTGTACCAGCCTAATACGGAGTTTCATTGCAACCCATGCAGTTTACGTTCACCGTAAAGTACTGTAGCTTCAACAGGCGTAACCGTGTTGTTTACGGGAAATCAGTGTTTCTACTCGTGTTGGAATCTTGTAACATTTGAGAAATTTTCGTTTTCTTTTAAGGAACAGAATTGCAATTGTAAGAAATTCTTTCTTAATATTTGCTCAAAAGAAAATAACCAACGATAATTTTAGTAAACAACCATTACATTGCAGAAAATTTTGACTGTTTCAAGAAGTCTTCGTTTAAGTTGTGGAATTTCTGTGCACAGCATTCTAGGCGAAGCAAACTTAAGACTACAGTTGCAAACGAAGGTACATAATTATTAACAAAAGTATTCAATCAAAAAAACTAAACTTACTCGACTATACACCACTTTATAAGTCTTTACCAAATAATCATACCAGAGTCTTTGCAACTTTCAGATGACACAGATTACAGATTGACAATTTTTATGTTAAAAAGCCCTTCTCGTTCAAATTAACTACCAGCCAATTTGTGCCATAATGCAGGGAGCTTTTAGGTGATGCCAAGGATGGATAATGGTAAGGTTCCATGGGGCTGTGGTACAAGTACTCCCTTGAAGTTGTCCTAACATGCTCTAATAACGCGAACTATATACAATAGAGTTGAGTGCATGAGAAGCAGACCGAAAGATCAATCTTTAAGACACATTACTAATGTTTGACTTTCCTTTGATGTATCTAATAAATCAAACTCTTTCCCTTTTTACGCTTCCTCCTTCGTTTCACTCCCACCCCTTCCGAAATAAAAGCCCGCTCATGAAAACTCTTGAAAGAAAATTTTCTTCAAAAACGCAAAATGCTGCACCCATCAGCATCTCATTATCCTTCATGATGTACTTTAGACAACACTCCAACCCCCAGGAGGGCGTTCACATTCATAGAATGGAATAAATTTGAATGAAAATGCGACAATAGCAACCTGTTTATTTGGTTTTATTGTCAGCCCTTCATTACCACTGTAAGAAGCCAGGACCGTATCTTGCATTGGGCAAGCGGGTAGTTGCCCCTTTGAGATGCAAACCGTAAATGAAAAGTTGCCCTATTGACAAAAATCTTAAAAATTTCACTGTCCTACTTATGATTTTCAGGCCCTAAGAACCTGGGAAATCGTATATAAAGGTTCTCTTTTCCAAATTTTCTTGTGGAGGTCTCCGTACCTCCTACGCGACTACGTCCTTTTGTATGCTATCCTTCGCAACAGATGTCAAACCACCTTCCTCCTACATCATAAACAGCTTGAATATACCTGCATATACGCAAGCTAAAGTTCATCAGTGTATTACTTTTCAACAGCATGCTTCTATAAGGATACCAGTTTAAGAAACTGTTGATGTACGCTGCCCTCTATTTTTCAAGTTAGTTATTTACTCTCTCTTGAGAACTGAGATTCTTTTTGACAGAGTGACACCTGATACCATTTCCGGTCCTTCTATCGAGATGCGGAAACCCCTGTGATGAGTCAGTCTTGGGGAAGCACCTGGCCAATGTAGACGTCAATCCATTGACTCCGGCGTTTGTTCCTAATTCGTCGTTATTCTTTCTATAATTTGACTTTGTCCCATCCTGAATTATTTAGAGAAGTCAACTGGACTTTCTCTGTGTCCAAAAGATGTTTTGATTGCCGTAGAAAGCTGTCAGGCAACATGTGGTTCCTGGACTTACACTGTTAATATTGCATTGTAGCTTGGGTCCTCTCTGGCTGTGCATTCAGTAATGTCGCCCTCGTAAAATGCATTTGCTAGCTTGCTTCACAACTACTGGCCTGATACCCTGCAGGCTTGGCCAACGAACCCTTAGTAAAAAATTTACATTGTAAAGGACGCTCCCAAAAAGTCCATCGGGACATAGGAATTTATTTAAAGAGCGTAAACTCACTTTTGGTAGTACGAGTGGGGTGCGTGTCCTTACAGTTCTATAGAAGAGACTATAATTACCTTTAATTAAAAGCATGAGCTCAATGAGCTTGTAAAATGACCTTGGATTTTAATCAAATCTACCCTCTCTTCTTGGAATCTAATTAAGTTTCTTAAGCAAGCAAGACATCTAAAAATTGGGAATGTTTATAAATGCAACTTAGGTCTAAAGGTCCAGAATGTGCCACTTCTACCATCTCAGAGGCACTTTGACCAAAATTTTCTTGCAAGGTATATACGCTACGGCTTCGCGTCAACCGACGCTAGCTCTCATGGGCGTACTAAGAGGGAGCAGCCTGCACCGAGTACTAGCCCTGTAGGCGTATTACGTCAAAGCGAAAAATTCAGTAAACAAGTAAAAGTTGTAATCATACAATTAGTTCAAAGCTCAACTAAACATAGACAGCACCATTTTGAAGGGGCAGATCAAAAAGGGTCGACGACTTCCGGACCTCCTGGAATTACCAAATGTGCTCTTGTTAAAGGTGAAGTTATCTTGCACAGGCAAGAAGATTGCATGAGGCAGATCAGTGCGGGTACCCATTCTTTGCAAAGATTCTACAGAATGTTCGATATAAAGGTCAAAATTTTCGTGCGCTTCGCGCACTTTAGATTCGTAGAATTTCTTTCATATCTGGGATCCAAATTGCTGAATAGACCCCTTACCAGGTTACTTTCAGTGACATACGTAGTTATGCAGTGTATACAGTGTTCTATGTAAGGTGCATGAATTTCATAAAAAGTAACCGATTTTTCACAGGGGTACCGACGTTAGACTCCCGCTTCATACGCCTTTGCCCCCCCCCCCCCCCGTCTTCCTGACCTGCCGAAAAAATATGGCCAGTATCAAAGGTTCTCTAACTTACCGCTGACAGTATCAGATTTCCCTCCTACGATAACTTCTAGCCCATCCTCCCATTTAAACCAAACCTCCGTCTAGTAAACCAGATCTAAGACAGAGCCACATGGCCTAACTGAGGAACACAACGTACTGTACAAGTCATTGTTAACCAACCAGAGTGAAACTGTATTGGTTGAATGAATGTCAATTAAATTGCAGCTATCAAGTGTATTTAGAACTCTTGTGCTATTCCTAACGATGTTTGGGCAGAGTTACTAGCGACTCTCTGATTTGGGTTTATGCAACGATACGACAGGATGTAAAAATTGGACAATTTCTCGTTAAACCGTATATTTCATTGATATAAAACGATGAGTTAAGCAGAGATCTGTTTCTTCTACAACATGGTTCTTTCTACTAAAGTTTGTTAAACGTAATTCTTCTATGGTAAGTTTGAATGTTTGAATCATGACATATCAAAATAATGTTTAGATACAAGTCATAAAGCAGTGTGAAGTCCAACTTCCTGCATGTCAGTCTTGGAGTAATATTTGGCCCAAATTTCATTGGTTTGCTATTTGCCGAATGATGGTGGTGCTCCACTTAGATGGTGACTGTCTTTATCCCCCGCCTCTCCCACACACATCATGTTAAAAAGAAGTTACTAGTTACGACCTTGATAGGAAGCACCTCTTTGCATCTAATACAACTAGCATAAAAAATCGCAAATGGAATTAGAATGTCCCCTGAGAAGACATCTCTTTCTCTTACATCCAGCCAGAAGAGAAGAAAAAAATCACCGACTAAATAATAAAAATTCCTATATACATCGTTAAATCAAAGCTTTCTCAAACATAAATCCACTTTGCATCTAAGCCACCTTAAATAAACAAAAAGTTCTCAAAGAGCATGGTGTCCCCTTTCCTTTGGACAACATATCTTTTTCTTACACCCAATCCAAAAACGAAACATTCCTTGACAATTTATAAGGATTCGAAAAATATAACCAGTTCAAAGGTTTGCCAATTTAAGCCACGTTACGTGAGTGCATAAATATCACCCTCCCATTAGAACCTTCTCCAATGCGGCAACCCTACGCAGGGTAACAACGAAGGAACCGCCCGATTTCCATCTATCCTAAGTACGCGAGTGGACTGCCCCCCCCCTCCCATGGATTTCGACATGACCATGGTCCTGGGAGTACAGTACTTTCAGTCTGCTTTGAAGTAAGATAAACGGCTGTCGATCTGGCAGAATGAAGAGAGTGTGCAGGGTGCACGATTCCCTTGTTTTCGACATTTCTAGTTTGGTGTATTCGGGTTTTGCCAATATGGTATAAACTAAATAATTAGTATCGTCTTGGGAAGTAAAGATGTTTGGTATGTGCCCTTTTGAAGTTGGTCCCCTCCCCCCCCCCCCCCAGTCAAAAACTATCCTATATCCGCCTCTGGTTTGGATCTAGGAAACCTTAAAAAAAGAAAAAAAATCTCAAAGAGTAAGGATGTTACCCTCCCCTAATGCAACATCGCCTTTAACAATTACACCTTACCAATATTTCTCAGAGAGTGGGGCTGCCGTGCGCTTCTCTTGAACAGCACATTTTGCCTTACGGCAAGAGATCACTAAAACATGAAAATTTCTTAACACGTAATCAATTCAAAGCTTTGTCAAATATGTTACCATTTTGCACCAAAGCCTGGTCTGACATGTCTCCCCTCCCCTAAGCACTCTCCCATCATGCACAGGTGGAATGGAAGGGTCCGTCCTGGTGTCACCCTGTATAGCTATCGGTACGTCGCTTAGATAGAATAGTGTCATGAACTGCCCCCTGGCAGGAGGTTTTGCCCTGGCTACGGCCCTGGAAGCCTTGAATAACTTCCTCCTTCCTTAAATTGCTAACATTGTCCACACAGATTATCTGATACTTACAGAAGGCTTCACAATACCAACCTAAAACATTATCATGAAAGTGTAAGGGTGAGCTGAGGTGTGCAATGTAATGTAGGCTAGTTGAACACCGCTTCATACATTTAAACGACGGTAATCATAGGCATGGGCTTCAATATACAGCTGGAACTAGGAATTCATATGACAAGCAAAATCTTTGTCAACAATCAAATCCCACGGTGCGTTCTGGTTGTTTAAGTGGGCTAGCTGCCTGCTTATTACACAATAATGATTCTGGCGTGAACTGTCAACTTACCTATTGAAACTCCGATGTTAATAATATTTCATGGACGCACCCTAATATGGCGGTGAAGTGCACGTACAGTCCATCAATATGAAGCACCGGGCTGAAGCTAGCACGCAATCTAGCAGGCAAAACTACGTACAAAAGTATATGCTACACGTATAAAGCACTAGGCGCTCACGTCATTGTGAGAACGGTTACGCAAAGTGCAGTATATCGACAGTGAATACCGTACGTGGCTGGGAGCGTTTTAGCAGGGAGCTGCCGCGAAAACCGTTTTATTGGTTGAATTATGTTGGATGACTATTGGTGTTTATCGAGAGGAATGTGCGGTGAAGTTGCGCAAGTTCTTCATCCAGTTTCGATTAAGTGGCCGAGTGCGAAGAAACTTATTTCGCTCAGTCGCATAGCTACCCATAGGCCTATAGTTGCCGGGGCAGAGACTAACATTCAAGGACGTATCCACAACTGTATTTTTGGGGAAGGGATCGGATGGGCAAATATGCCCGGCCTTATCTCAGTGAGGTTGGCGCGGAGGATACCGAGGAAATTTCACAAAAGTGTATACTATATTACAGAAAATGACACTTCCCATGATCTTTAAGCTGCATTTAAACACTTCAAATTTTGATATCTCATGTTTTAGAAATACAAAGGAGAAAATTTGATACTGTTAATAATATTACTTTGAGAGCAAATAATCAGATTTTAAGCTACTTTATGAGATCTGTTTTATTGGTTGTTTACAAAGTTAGTTGAAGGTAATTATACTAGGAGAGGTGATTCAGGCTGCATAGCAAAACTACAATAATAGTTTATAAAGATATGCTGTGTCGGAATGTCAACTTGTTTCAGCATGAGGCATGGAGTGTAAACCGTGACATTTACGAGCAAAGAGCGCAGAAATTTTGCACAACAATTGTTATGATACCCGTATCCGTAACTGTGAGGAAATACGTTTTGGATGGCATTTAAGAAAAAAACGGGTCTAAATGTTAACGTGCATGGTGCGCGCGAAAGTCTCGATAGTTTGGAAAGTGTTTGCAGAAAATGTTGATAGCATGGGATCAATTTGTGATAGAAACTGTACTAACAGTTTCTCAGTTCCTTTCTTCTTTTCGTCCATCCATTTTTCTCCTCTATTCGCCCTTTTTATTCTTCCTGATAACCAATGAGGGAGAGAGGGAATGCCCCGCTAGCCACATTTTCCAAAATGAGAGAACCCCTCCCACTAACCTCCTCCTTTAAGAAGAACCCAGCACCTCATGGAAGATGGTGCCATGTGTTTGAATTTTAAGGGTTCTGCTAACACTTCAAAATACAGTTTGATAACTGTTTGAGGGGGGATGTATACTAAATCAATAAAAAGCATTTATTATGGGTACTTGGACAAATAAATAAGACTTACAAAACATGATTGCCGGTAAACTTGCCTCTTGACAATTAACTTTCAAAGGAGGCGTCATTTTCGTCAAATTTGGTCCACGAAGCTTTAGCGCAAGTGCTTCTGGAGTCGCTAAGTCAGGGGAAGGGGTGCCGCGGGGTCCTCCAAAATGTTTCGTAAAGTAAGGCTTTTATGATGCTCTGGACCAGTTTTAGAAAAAAAAAATGTTTCATTACCCACGTGTAATTTGCAATACTAATGAAATATCTTAGCTGTCGAATAGGCTGTGTTGAACAAAAAACCATTTTCAATTTTCATCAGTAGCCTACTGGTGAAGCGCTACGCTGGTGAACGGCTATACGTTCTCCTCTTGCCAGGGTCCAACTTCCCTGGATGTCTAAGGGAACGGGCTCAGTGAGTGGTAAGGTTCAGTGGGACAGCCCGGAAGTCCGCTCTGCTTACAAAACTGTGGTCATTAGAACGAAGCTTCCAAGTGTCAACAAATGGCACTGGCAATGAAGATGCCACAAAGATCATATATGGCCACAAAAACACAGACTAACATTTTGTTGAGTTACTAAGAGTTAGAAGGAGAATGGATTGCAGAAGGGTTGTAATGGTTTCCAAACAATTAATCCATTCAATTTTTCATACCTGCATACGGAGAGTATAAAATAACGAGACAATTTCACTCAAAATTTCCTACAGGATCGATAATATTAAGACATTTTTTATATTGCGTGTACGAGAAAGTTCCAGAAAAATGTTGAGATTTTCGATGACATACACGTAAGGGACCACTGTGTCTGGCCAATGACCACTGAACACGCAAACATTAAAGAGTAACAACGATTTCCGAATGAGACCCATGATCGGAGCTTTCCCGCCCCTCCTGCTACGTCACTGGTTTCTCGTCTGGTCTTGTAACCGATTAAAAGGGAACTATTGCATTTGTGGTCCCCAACCTTTTCATTCCTTTAAAATCACGAGGTATGAATGATACGAAATTCATACTTTGGTAGTCGCGGCAATTTAAGATGGTTTTGACACCGGATATTTATTTGTTTATAGCCAATTACTGCATTGTCAAGGTTGTGTAATTGTAACACAATAGCCTGTTTCCCATTAAAAGATGCAGAAGTAAACCGACGCATCAGACATTTCAAGTGACCAATAAATAAATATATATATATATATATAAATATATAATATATAAATATAAAATATATATATATATATATAAATATATATATATAAATATATATATATATATATATATATATATATATATATATATATATATATATCTATATATATATCTCTAAAACCCACGGTGGGGGAAAAATTTTAGAGGGCGCTAAACGCCCTTTCGAAAAGGCGAAAAAAAACAATAAAATACATAAGATTATATTTCGCCATTTGGTAGAATTTGAAAAACAGATATACATCAACGTTATTTCAATGGCCCACCAATTGTACGTGTTAACAGATACGTGTACGTAAATTGGTCAACATTGAAGTAATGGCATATAGATTATGTAGTGAAAAGGCCATTACCATCCGTTTACGTATTCCTATAGAAAAAGCGTGTAGTTTCGTTAAGTCGACCTGATTTTTTCCCCTTATAGACGATTTCCCCTTATAGGCGGGTTTTTTCATACGATATTTCCCCTTAATCCCAAATTATAAAAATATATATATATATATATATATATATATATATATATATATATATATATAACGAGAATAAGAAAGTTCAACATACCCAAACAATGTACTCTCAACAAAAGGATCCAAATAGGATGCCAGGGTGTTTCTCTCATGATAATATAGAAAGTATAAGCAAAAATAATAGCAAGAAACACAACTTTTGCTGCTCCACTATAATATGTATAATTCAATACGTTTCGGTCATTCGACCTTCCTCAGTTGAACAAACACAGTACACTGGTGATAAACACACAACAGAGGGCCTACGGGGCAAAATTGATACGCTTTTTGGAATTAAGTTCATTTCTTTTGTTAAGGCCATAGGGGAAAATAGTACGCAATTGGGCAGTCCAGTAGATTTCACGGCTGAGGAGTTTCTTGTTGGTTTCTATGGTATCGGTGATGCGTTCAATCGGGAGAAAAGCTAAGTCAGTTAATTCATGGGGAGTGTGGTTGAAATGGGTAGCTACAACGCAAGTTTTCTTATTAGTAAGCATGTGGGATTTGTGATTACGAAATCTAACTTTAAATTCAGTAGAGGTAGAACCAATATACTGGACATTACATTTCGAACAAGTTAACAGATAAATAACATTCTTAGTGGTACAAGTGATGTACTGCTTAATGTAGTATGAGCGACCTGTGGCGGCACAGTAGAAAATACGAGAAGAAGATGAGTAGTTTTGACAGAGGTCGCATTTGTTGTTACAAGTAAAAAAACCGGGGGAGGTAAGATCAGGAAGGGGGCACTTATTCATAAATTTTGAGGGCGCCACTAATTCTTTCAAATTTTTAGTTCTTCTGTAGGCAGGTATGATGGAACCCTCTGGGAAAATTTCTTTGAGGGTGGGAAGGGTGTAAAGCAACTTAATGTGTTTCTTAAGTATTTTGGAAATAATGGGGAGGATTGGGTTAAAGTCAAGTACAAGGGGATAAACCTTTTTTGTGATTTGGGATTTAGGTTTGAGTAAGTCATCCTGAGATAGACTAGTGGCTCGGTGAAATTGTTTATCAATAAGCTTAGGATTATAACCTTGCTGTAAAAGGTAATGTTTATATTCTTGACAACGTTTCATATAGGTATCATCCACGGAACATATTCTACGTAAACGTAATCCAACGCTATAAGGTATTGAAGTCTTTCTTAAGAACTTACGTGCTGACATTCTAAATCCCGAAAACACAAGAGCCCCGAAAGATAACCTTAGCAGAGAGGAGAGAAAGGCAATTCATAAGCTTAAAGAGGATGACAGAGTTATTAGAATCCAAGATAAGGGCTCCCGATTTGTCATCATGGACAAAAATGACTACCAAACTAAGATGGAACAACAACTCACCAACCCCTTGCATTACAACATAATGACGGAAGATCCTTCTAACAAATTCCACCAGGAGGTGACCCATTGGGCTTATAAGTGGTTAAGGAGACAACAAATAAGTGAAGAAATTTTTAATTGGATAACTGAAGTGGTCCCAAAACCAGGCGTTGCTTACGGTAATGTGAAAACTCACAAAGACGGTAATCCAGTTAGGCTGATAACCTCTTGTTGCGGAACTGCCATTGAACGCCTATCTGCTTTCACTGAATTTTACCTCAAACCACTCGCCCAAAACTTACCATCATTCTTGAAGGATACCTCTGACCTCCTTAATAAAATTAAGGCAGTCAATAACTCAGGACCCTTGCCTGCAAATACCATTCTTGTATCATGGGACGTTGTGGCCATGTTCCCCAATATCGACAATAAATTAGGCATATCCGCTGTTTCTAAATATCTTAACACCCGAGAAAACCAAATTCCCTCCACTGACTGCATTGTAGAAGCTGTTACCATTTGCTTAACGTCCAATAACAGCCAATTTAATGACGTTAACTATGTCCAAAAACATGGAACTACAATGGGCCCAAAAAACGCCTGCAGTTATGCAGACCTAGCTATGGGTATAATTGAAGAAAAGGCTAAGACCCAAGGTCCTGCCACTCCAAGATACTGGTGGCGTTACAGGGATGATATTGTCGATATTTGGACGCATGGCTTAACCAAACTTCATGATTTTACCAATTTCATTAATTCTTTGTATCCTACTATTAAGTTCGAATTGGTCTATTCTACCACTAAACTTAATGTGTTAGATGTTTCTATTCACTTAAAAGATGGTTATTTAACTACTGATATTTATTCTAAACCTACTGACAGTCATTTATACCTCCCGCATAGTAGTTCTCATCCGATCCACACAAAAAATGCAATACCTTATAGCGTTGGATTACGTTTACGTAGAATATGTTCCGTGGATGATACCTATATGAAACGTTGTCAAGAATATAAACATTACCTTTTACAGCAAAGTTATAATCCTAAGCTTATTGATAAACAATTTCACCGAGCCACTAGTCTATCTCAGGATGACTTACTCAAACCTAAATCCCAAATCACAAAAAAGGTTTATCCCCTTGTACTTGACTTTAACCCAATCCTCCCCAATATTTCCAAAATACTTAAGAAACACATTAAGTTGCTTTACACCCTTCCCACCCTCAAAGAAATTTTCCCAGAGGGTTCCATCATACCTGCCTACAGAAGAACTAAAAATTTGAAAGAATTAGTGGCGCCCTCAAAATTTAAGAATAAGTGCCCCCTTCCTGATCTTACCTCCCCCGGTTTTTTTACTTGTAACAACAAATGCGACCTCTGTCAAAACTACTCATCTTCTTCTCGTATTTTCTACTGTGCCGCCACAGGTCGCTCATACTACATTAAGCAGTACATCACTTGTACCACTAAGAATGTTATTTATCTGTTAACTTGTTCGAAATGTAATGTCCAGTATATTGGTTCTACCTCTACTGAATTTAAAGTTAGATTTCGTAATCACAAATCCCACATGCTTACTAATAAGAAAACTTGCGTTGTAGCTACCCATTTCAACCACACTCCCCATGAATTAACTGACTTAGCTTTTCTCCCGATTGAACGCATCACCGATACCATAGAAACCAACAAGAAACTCCTCAGCCGTGAAATCTACTGGACTGCCCAATTGCGTACTATTTTCCCCTATGGCCTTAACAAAAGAAATGAACTTAATTCCAAAAAGCGTATCAATTTTGCCCCGTAGGCCCTCTGTTGTGTGTTTATCACCAGTGTACTGTGTTTGTTCAACTGAGGAAGGTCGAATGACCGAAACGTATTGAATTATACATATTATAGTGGAGCAGCAAAAGTTGTGTTTCTTGCTATTATTTTTGCTTATACTTTCTATATATATATATATATATATATTATATATATATATATATATATATATATATATATATATATATATATATATATATATATATATATATATAGATATATATATATATATATATATATATATATATATATATATATATATATATATATATATATATATATATATATATATATATATATATATATATTCATGTGTTGCAATTTAATTTGACGAAAACCGACTAATAACAGATAGGGCATTACAACCTGTTTTTCTGTTCCTTAAGTTTTCGCAATGAATTTGATCGTGTGTAGGATTTAGTTTTCAGAAGGAAGTTACCAAGGGGTTGGCGAAGAGTGAAGGGGCCAGCTAACGTATGGGCCCACCTGAAGAGAAGCCACCGATCAATGTCAAGCTGTCAAAGTCATGCAAGACAACCTCTTCCTCTTCCTCAGTAGCTTGGGTATGGCATTTATAGACAGTTTGTGTGTGTGGGAGGAGGAGGGGCTAGCAAAAGTATAAAGTATTCGCAAATGTACATGATAGACCGAGAAGAATGTTGATGGCAAATTGCACAGAAGAATTGCACTATCAGTAACGTGCACAAATCACCTATGCAGCAAGATAAACGATATGAAAATATTTTCGTGGATAGATAGGTGCATCCTGAGAGGAGCCAGACTTTTACTAACTGAAGATTCAGCGCCGTACTGTGGGCGAAATCTCTAGGGGGCAGTTCACGACACTAGCCAAGCGGAGCACCAAGTGGCGTACCTACAGATAGTTGTCACCCGAGAGGACCTTTCTTTTCCACCTGTCATTGAGTGCCATCTTGGGGGAGGGTTCTGAGGGGAGGGTACATATAAGGCCTGGCTTAGGCTTCTCCCTGTATAGCCCTCTTAGAACACCACTGGGGGAACCACCAATGGTTTGAGCGTAGTCGTAGCATACACAGGCATGCAAGAAAATGTTCTGTCGAAATGTCTCCCGGATGGAGGAAAATGACCCATTTTAGACCTTAAAGTTGCACCTAAACAGTCTTTACTTGTAGATTTCATGCTTTAGAAACAAATTTCGATTTCACAGAAGAAAAGTTAGATTTGATTGAAAGGGAAAATTCAGTCATCCCAATTTGAATGAGTGTACCCAGGTATCCTATTTCATGAATGGCCTTTGATAATCATTTTACAGTATGTTTCTCACTGAGTTGTAAAATTTACGTATAGAGTAACTCCTTAGTTAACTTGAATATGCAATATTTATGTTCTAACTTATTCTGGAAGATACTAGAAAGGAAATGAGAGGACATATGTGAGATCTAGATGTCGTTTGAAAATAAGTTTGCGGCGACTGCTTATGCCCCTTAATTGAAAGCTTCTTTACCAGCTCATTGGGGTTAGCAAATGATAAAAGGTAATGAAAGGTTTTGTTATAATCTTTAGCCAGCGCGTATGCTGGTGTATTGAAGCCATGTGTCTTGTAGGAGGAAGATTTATTCGCCAGGAGAAGAAACCCAGTGGCGGAGGTAGGGAATTCGGTCAGACGGGGCGAGAATGACCTGTAGGGGAGCTTTGAAGTAGGCAGATACCCAATGCATTAACACGATCTAAGTCATGGCCTTTCAACATTTTCTTTTAGATTGCCCCACCTGGTAGAAAACTGCCTTCCCATTCCTCCGCCCCAAGTATTTCTATTAAACATGTTTCGATTTTCAATCCCTTCCTTTCACATTGTAGTATAAAGGAGACTATTGTAATTCACTTAATGGTCATGTTTTCGTCAGGTCCAGATTCAAGATTTAACGTAAAACAAACTTACTTTGTGAGGATGAAGATTAAATCTGCTAAAGCCAAAGGCAAGAAACCTGGGGGGGGGGCAAAGTTCATCGCTGTTAGAACCATACGTTTTCATCAAATCGTATATCATTATGTATATCATTATGTGACGGCTTTGTACTAGCAAGTAATTAAGCGCATTGTTGGAAATGGCCAAGACGGCAGGTCTGCCTGGCCCTCTAAAGTACCTTCTCAGCGGCGTAGCTACAGGGGGCCCGGGGGAGCCTAGGCCCCCAGATATTTGTCAGCCCCCCCCCAGATTTTTTGGTGTCCTAATAAAATGTGTAAGAACTAAGAAAAAATAAATGTTTGGACGGAAATAAACTTTGAAGTATTTCCTTCAAAAATTTAATAAATAAATGAAATGTGTAAGAATCAAGAAAAAGTAAATGAAAAGAACGTACCAAAGACTACTTCGGGTGTGACATTGTCAGGTTTAGACCCTTTCTGCCTTTCAGACGGCTGTTTGATTTACTAAAATATGGCAACCATACACTGAAGACCATTCTTACACGACCATTCCTATATGGTATCATACACAAATTATACCGTACGGTAAGGTACTGCGTTCGAATAATTCTTAACAAGTACGTCGTGTCTCTCTCCTTGCCCATGACAAGTGTACTGTAGAACTATTGTTTTCGACAAGTCCTCTTTTTAGTAGTTCGCACTGGCGTCACGGTCCGGACGGATTTGTAAAATTGTCAACAAGGTCCGGATTTCATGTGTTTCCCACATGATCCCTACTTCTGCTTTGAGGGTTAAATAGTTCGAAAGATTTACTGGTGATATTATAGTTCTGACCAAGTAATATACCGATGACTTGAGTCCGTGAACAAATACAGCACCATTTTGCATCTAGGCACCATTGAAAACAGGAAAATTTCCAAAGGGAAAGGGACACCGTTAGATCCCTACATCAGGACAGTGATCTATGTCCTCCTTGCTAGAAAATAAATATGGTAACCCTAGGTTAGAGACAAATGGTATGATCTAGGGGATATGTAATTGAGTAGTGGACATGTAGCCTATGGGTAGGGTGATGGACAAATGTAACAGAGGTATACTAGAAGGTGAATATGAGAGAATTGCAGGCAGAATAAATGAAAAGCGATGCATAATTCAGTATGATTCTTGTATTATCTCAGCTCAATATGATATCCACGGCTGTACACAGCGAGGGGCGGGCAATTACCAGCAGAAATTTTCAAAGTGCATATACAGAGAAACGTAGTAAAAATATAAGAAATGACTGTGATCGTAATGATAGAACTTAAACAATTTCAAGGAGATCAATATTTTCATGCCTATATCTGTACACATCACCAATCATTTACAGCTCTATTAGGATGTATTTCTAGCCTACTTTTCTAAAATACTCGCGCTATGCGCGATTATGCATAGTTATAATGTTGTTGTTGTTGTTGTTGTTGTTGTTGTTGTTGTTGTTGTTGTTATTGTTGTTGTTGCTGTTCTTGTTGTTGCTGTTGCTGAAGGTAGCTTCAATCATCAATGGCTTGAAAACGATTTTAAACCGTGCCAGTTTAGTCATAACCAAAGACACTATAGCGCCGTAGGCGCAAGACCGCTTACTCTGCCTCTAAAACCGTAGTACGTCATGGGGCGAAGTATCCGCCATTTTAGTAAGCAAACGCCGGGACGCTGATATGTACGTAACGTACCGAGACAGTGTGTACGAGTAAGTCATAGACGACTGATTGGTCAAAATTGCAAAAATGGAAGAAAAATTAGTCACCTAAATGTAATGAAAATTATAAGCTATTGTTGACGAAAGTTTAACCGTGATGTCAGAGAGTTGATGCTAAACATTGTTTATTTGATACGTTGATAACTAATCAAAGGGAGATAACTCCAAAACCAGTAGCGTAGCCAGGATTGTGTCATGGGGAGGGTTTTGGAGTACGACACGAGGGAAAGGTCTAAGGGGAGGGAGAAAAACGGCTATTTTAGGTCTCCAGATGCAAAATGGTGCAATGTTTGTGCCTCAAATGTAATAACGTTTATAGTGATCATGTTTTTTTGCAATTATTTTTTTCAAGGTTGGGTCATGGGGGGGGGGAGGGGTTTCAACCCCCAAAACCCTCCCCGTGGCTACGCCACTGTCCAAAACTACCGGACGGATTCATGCGCGGTTTTCAGCTACTGGTAGTGGAAATTTGCTCCATAATAGGAGCAGGCCATGGGCCAGCGGCACCCACGGGCAACCCCCCCCCTCGCACAAATCTTTGACCCAATATTTTTTGGAAACCTTATGGGTCCCCTGAACACGAATCAAGAAGTAACAGCAAACACTTTCGATTTCACTCATTCAAAATGGCTCTAAAAAATGGCGGCAAAAATTATATTTTGTATTAAATAATAATAAGTAAATATTCCTAAAAATATTTTCAAGGCATCGAATGTTAAAACTTGATCATATTTTATGACAAAAATTCCAAAATTAATTTTTGAGACTATTTTGGTGAGGTTTCGGTTAACCAAGATGGCGGAAAAACCAAATAGCGGCCAATGCAATAATTATGCCATTATAAAATAATAATAATAAAAATATTCATTGAAAATACTTTTGAACACAGGCAAAGTTAACCTGTGTCCATTTCCTGTTGTAAATATGCAAAAAGTTTTTCTGGACATTTATTTAGGATCTGAGTCAACCAAGATGACGGATATAGCAAAATGACCTCTAATGTTAAAATTTCTATATATCACAATCATAGGGAAAATCATCCTTAAAATTATATTTGTGACAGTTGCTCGATTTATACTTGGCCATATTTTGTGCCAATTAATTTGAACGTATTTTTCAAAACATTTTCTTGGAATTTAGGTCAATCAAGATGGAGGAAAAAGCAAAATGGCAGCCAGTGATATTTTATAAAAATAAGGCAAATCATCCTTAAAAAATATTTGTAACACCTTTAAACCTAAAATCTATCCATACACTTTAGAGTTTAGATGTAAATGTGTTGAAAATATTTTTAATGATTACAAGTTATTATCTATTATTATGCTACATTGTTACTATACCATAAGCGGCCATTTTGCTTTTTCCGCCATCTTGGTTGACCTGAATTCCAACAAAAATGTTCTAAAAAATATTTAATTATTTGGCATGAAGCATGACCATATTTTAAGAGTCGGTGCGTCCAACATATTTTTCATGAATATTTTTCACATTATTTCAATATATTATAATAATTACATGGACAGTCATTTTGGAAATTCCACCATCTTGGTTACCTGCATCTCACTAAAACAGTCTTAAAAATTAATTTGGGAATTTTTGTCATAAAATATGACCAAATTTTAACAGTCGATGCCTCAAAATATTTTCAGGAATATATTTAGTTTTAATATATTTTAATACAAAATATCCATAAATTTTGCCACCATTTTGTTTTTGGCAGTAATTTTGAATAAGTGAGACCCAAAATATTTACTGTTACCACTTGATTCTGCGTTCAGGGGACCCTAAGGTTTCCAAAAAAATATTGGGTCGGAGAGTTGCGGGTTGGGGTGCCTTGAGGTGCTTCTTGCCCGTGGCCTATAATATGTGTAGTTTTCATTTAGTGTTGGACTATTCTTTGAACTAGTATTTAAAAGAAAAGTCTTAAGCCGCGTTCACACTACAACGAATTCGGATCGGATTCCGATCCGATTTTTGTGAGTTTTTATTAAAATCTTCTCCATTTCGGGTCGAAAAGAACCCAAAATTTGCCAACCAGTGTAAATATATGTTTTGCATCAGAGGTCTATGAAAATAAAATGTTAACTGATTTTTTTCGTGACGTCACACCGACAAACAGCTTTTATCGGACACGCGTAGTCCGATAAAAGCTGTCTGTCGATGTGACGTCACGAAATAATTCGTATAAATTTAATTTTCGTAGTCCTGCGATAAAAATCATATAATTACACAGGATGGCAAATTTTGGGTTCTTTCCGACCCGAAATGGAGAAGATTTTAATAAAAACTCACAAAAATCGGATCGGAATCCGATCCGAATTCGCTGTAGTGTGACCGCGGCTTAACACTGAATGAAAATACCAAACCCAACAGTGAAACTCCCATTGACGTAGCATCGTTGGTTATCGAGATCTCGACTTTATGAATGTCAGGTCAACGCATATGCCGCCTTCCATTCGTTAGGTGCGCTCGGTATGCACCACTTCACTACTTGTGAAAAGCGTTTCATTCGGTATTAAGTGGTGAAACGGATAGCTATACACTATTCAACAATAACATCGTTACGTAGCCTGTACGTTTGACGTACACGTAAATGAGACGAAGTTCGACGAACAGGAAAATGGCGTAAGAATCGATCATTAAAACAACGACAGAACTGTCGCATTGAGTAATAATCATGAATACTGAACATTTAAATTTGATTTGCGTCTTCAGATTTACAATCTAGAAGAGCTGTGTATCAATTTTACTGGCTGAAAGGTAAAATCGGAACGTAACTTCATTCTTTATCTGCCTTCGCTACGTCCGCCATTTTGTCCCAAGTGGGTAACTCGAGTTGCTTTGAAAATTCCCAGCGCACCGCACAGTTCACAAGTTGTGAGGGCTATGAAACGCTTTTCATGCTTAAATGACCAGCTCACCGACCCAATGGAACGCCCTAATAGACCTTTTTCCAAAAAGCAGTTACAAAGGATTGTGGGATAGAGTTTTTGTGTGCATTATTTTAATCAGTGGCATTTTACAGTGGACAGGAATGATGCAGACCAAAACATTATCCCACAATCCTTTGTAATTGCTATTTGGAAAAGGGTCTATTGACAACAAGCACTGTTTTTCGCGTTCCATACGATGCATCAAAGCTGCTTACTAAAATGGCGGACGCTCTGCTCCATTGCATACTACGAAGATTTGTGTGCACTTTCGAGTGAGTAACCGGTCTTGCGCCTTACGGCGCTATACTGTCTTTGGTCATAACAACGTTTTATAACCAATAACACTCCCTCCACTCCCTTAAATCCTCCCCCTCAACAGAGTTCAGTGGCTGAGGTCATTCTTCACATCATATCCACCACGCTCTCAAAAATGACTTTTGTCGCACTCAGTCACAACTACTTTTCGTTTTCCTTTTAAAGCTGAAATCCCTCAAGTATTGCACCATTTGCTATCTATACGTTCTCCTGAAATTACAAATTTTTGCCAAGGGGGAGGGAGACACCCGCTCCCTTAAGTCGCCCCCCCCCCCGGCCACAGATCAGTAATGCCTACTTTTTGCCCCCTAGCAAAAAAGTGTATGTGCCGTCTTACGTATTACCATTTTTCATGGACTGACTTTTTCCCATTATTTTTGAGAAATGGCAGACATGAAATTCGAATTTCAAGGCTAGGTACATGCAGCTTAAAACAGGTGGGAAGTGCCGTTTCCGGGCATCTGGGGGGTTGGTAAAGCCAAAAATTTTCTAGCACGCTACGCCCAACGATGGTGGCTATACGCTAAGATAGTCTTGACAAGCCTGACCCTCGGCGGTGCCGGCCTCCCATTTAATACCTAGGCCCCCCTAAAAATTTCATCCTAGCTACGCCCCTGATGCCTGCTACCTGACTTATTAAAAATGTTCCTACTTGGTCAAAATGAATTGATTGTTCAGGAAATTTCATTAAACAGCTATAGCAAGAAAATAATTACTGTCATTAACTTTTTATGTTAGATTTTTTAGTGAATAAATGATGGGTATTGTTTTTTTCACTGTGTCACTCAAAGATAGCGTCTGGCATGAATTCATAGACATATCTAAATTTGAAATAGAAAACGAACTCCGTATACAAGAAAAATCTGTGACAATTAAGAAGAGAAAGTATTCTTACTTTTGCGAGTGGAATTAATTACGCATGACCCCAATTTTAGGGGGTATCAAATTTCAAAGTTGATGATTATCTTGAAATGGCTTCAAATCTCAAGAGGTCACGTGGTACAACGCCTTGTCGGCTGGCAATATGAAACATAAAGTTTGCTTGAAACATCATAAATCAGGTAGACCAATTCTTTTGAAATTTATTCGTGGTGAAATCTAGGTGACAAACATTTGCATCACCGAGAAATGGCATCTTGAAAATGAGGTCACGTCTCGGAGTGCTCAGGCCGTATGTGCCTATACAAACTTTGTACAGTGTTTTGCCTGCTAGAATCAGCCGTTGAAATGTCATGTCTGCTAACTCTGAAACTGTTTTTTTAATTCGTGTCACGTTTTCATTTTGATGATTTTTCTGGTTTGTTACTTCAAGCAATTCCTAATGGCGATGATTTCGAAATAGCCGGGGGAGAGGTTGAGTTTTTGCCCTCGGGCTACAACGGTAGTCACAACCATCCGCCTTAAATTTGCCAAGTGACCCCTTCCAGTGGCGTACCCAGATTTTTCTCAAGGGGGGGGGTATGCAGCATTATGTGCGATCACAGGCCTGGGGGAGGGGTGTCCCTCCCCTTTGCAAATATCTGAAAAAATAGGTGTCCTTACATGCAATCTGGTACCACATATGCTACATTTCGAAGTAAAATTTGTGTTAAAATTCTTACGTTATTGTTGGAACTAAAAAAAGAATCGCTTAGCTGGGGGAGGGTAGTAAGGGGAGGGGGTGCCCCCTCATACACTTTGAAAATTTTTGAAAAATTGGGTGTCCTTCCATACAATCTGGTGCTACATATGCTACCTTTTTGAAGTAAAATTGGTGTTAAAATATTTACGTATTTTAAGGAAGATAAAAAGAATCGCCGGCCTGCCTGAGGGAGGGGTGTAAGCGGAGGTCCCCTCCCCTTTGTAAATTTTTGAAAGATGAGGTGTCCTTACATGCAATCTGGTGCCAGATATGCTACCTTTCTGAAGTAAAATTGTGTTAAAATATTTACGTATTTTAAGGAAGAAAAAAGAATCGCCGGTCTGGGGGAGGGGTCTGAGTGGAGCCCCTCCTCTTTGAAAATTTTTGAAAAATTAGGTGTCCTTAGATGCAATCTGATGCCACATATGCTACCTTTTGAAGTAAAATTTGTGTTAAAAAATGTACGTATATTTAGGAACTCAAAAAAAATCGGCATCTGTGAGGGGGGCCATGGCCCAATGGCCCTGCTTAAGTCCACTGGCCTTCCCGTCATATTACTATCACCAGAATCAGTCGAATGTAAACAGAACCGCTCTTTGATTAATTACAGTTAGTTACTCCATTTGTTGTCCAATGCGCACAATATATTCAAACATTTATTAATAAATATATACGCCTGAGGCTTATCATTTTCACTTTCGTTACTGAGTTCACGACCCTGCACGAATGCCACGATCATCTTGTCTATTTGAGATACCGCACTTTGCCAATTTCGTTTTCGCTCGCCTGCCTGTTGTTCACGTGACTTATATATGTAGAAATAGTGTGGAGTTTTGCCTGTTAGGTTTGCCTACTGCCTTCAGCCCGGTTATGAAGCGTAACAGGCATTTGTGAAGGAGCTTTCGTCATGTGACGGTGAACAGTTCATGGTTTTCATTCAACCTTAACTTAAAGGGGAAATGTGGATAGTGCACAGCCAGTTACTTATTCATTCATCTTTAGGGCAAACAAAATGCTTCGGGTACAGCATCTACAGCCCTTCATAAGTTCAAAGCCGTTAACTGAATACCATCAGCAAGCCCGGCATTTCCTTGGATTTAATTAGCAAGCTTTTTGCATACTAGTCGCGAGATTTTTGGATTTCCATTTACACTATGGGCATGAAAATTTAAAGCTTTTCTCACTCCGCCTCTAACTTTAGCTCCAGCTTCGGTCAAGTTCTTAAACAAATTTGCGGGAAGCGGTTGAAGCAAAAGAAGCTAAAGGCATTCCCATGAGAGACACCTTCACTTCGGAATGTCCACAGTCGGTAGATGACCCATAGCTTACTACTCTCTGAAAACAGCCTTGTCAAAACCGTGAACGTTTATGCATGAATTTTCTTCCAAACGTCTCTAGAAGACGCCCTGCTTTCTCCAATAAAATCCATTTGTAGCCTAACTACAATGTTACATTTTTTATTTTCCCTAACTTCGCCGCATTTTTAGGCCCTACCACTCGCCGTAAACTTAGTGTCTAGCACCGGACTACCTGTTACCAAATATAGGCTTATTTCAAACTTCAAGATAGGCCTAATGCCCTTCAATGGAATGGATGGAGGAATAAACTTGCTTTTACGCTCATGGCCAGCCCGTGAGAGAGATGTCCCCAAATTCGATTTTGCAAGCTCTGAATCCCTTAATGTTATATAGTTCTAATACCTGAATGTATGATAACGCCCCCTCCCCACTCAACTAAAATTCTTACCTGGCCCGTAGCCA
>CM055970.1:39660000-39662500 GCA_029531755.1 Holothuria leucospilota
TAAACTTAGCATGAGGAATACATTATACAAAACACACGAAAATGAATGCGAGTGGTCTACATTATGATGATAAGTGTATTGTAAGGGACTCCGTGTAAACTGAACCAGTTGATGCTGATCCAGTTTGTCAACCAACGAACACACCATAAATTCATACCAGTGAAAGCACTTACGTAGCTTAGTTATTGTGAAGTGTTGCACAGAAATGTGTGAATAAATGACTTGCCATACAAATTAGTTGACTGGAAATCCCCATACAAGAAATACAGGTGACGACATCAGTAAACATAAGATAGCTTACCTTAAAGAGATGGTACACTTATAAAGTTGCACAAAATATTTGCCCAAAGCTAAAGTAGGCTTTGGATTAGGGTGCATTACAAATAAATAGCCTCCATTTGTATAGTAACTTCTTGTTGTAGAATGATGTCACACATTTTCTACGCAATAATTCAGATAAGAGACCTTACTTTGTCATCAAAGTATGTATACAGAGATGCAACCAATTGAATCGCTCTTTTTGTAGCAAGTCAACCACGCTTAGTCAAGCTTGAAGCTGTTTCTATGTCGTTGTGCCATTAGGGCAGCATTCCCGTTAAGCAGTTGCGGCTTTATTCTAACGTTTGGAGTGCGGATTTTTTCCTTTGGCCGAAGTCAACCTTTGTTACTAATATAATTTTCATCGTTTGGTCGGCCAACAGAATTCCTTGGCTTTTTATCAACAACACTTTGAATCAAGGGGAACGGTCTTCAGTAAAAGATAAAGTATCAATTCTAAGCCATGATTCGAATGAATGAATAGTTTACTTACCTTTAATTTATAAGGTGCAAACTTCGGTAAGAGTAGGTCTAATGCTTTATATACTGGAATAAAGCTAGATTTTAAAGCAAATACTCAACACCAATCGTGTGCTTTTGAATCATAAAAACATAAGCATGACAGACAGTGGTAACAAGGAGCAGTAGGTAGAAATATCACACTATTTGGCGAAATCCATAGTCATCTAGTTGGGAACGCCATTAGAGCTAACGAAGGGAGCAAGCTTATTGAAGACAATTTGAAACAGTATGTACACGTATTTTACTAGTTTTTTTATAACACATTATTAACAGAGGCGAGAGCTTTTCGTTTCCTGCACACTGGTTGAATAACATTTCAAAATACATTAGGGTTTAAAGAGATTCATTAAAAAGCAAACAGAATTTAGTTTAATACCCATCAAAAGTTGGAATGTTTCAAATATTCTCCTTTGTGCAATCTTTTCTTTTTTTTCAATTCCAGGGTCGTAGCACAGTAAAAAAGTCACAGTTTTGTGGTATTACACTTTAAGTGTGTAGATTTATCAGATGACATTTGATATTCAACAAACGGAAAGGTCACACATGCAAATTACTTCTGATGCAAAAATCTAAAACACCTCATTCTAAGTCATTTTGAGGTACCGTACTGCATGGAATTACTGCATTTGACCAGGAGGTTGTAACAGACAACTTCCTGATTTCACGCTTGCGGGCTTTGCATTTTTCACTTTCATCGACAACATGATTCCTGCTATAACACACATTGACGTACTAATTATGATAAAGACACGTGTGGTTCCTATCTTTGCATGTTGCGCTCGCAACCTATTCACATGGATATCAAGCGCACTCGCGTGTACACATACATACACATATGCATACGCATACACAATCTTGTAACATTAAGGTTGCATTACCTGGACTCCATACCTTCCATGGATATGCTTATCTTTGTATAACGTAACGGTATGTATATTATGATGACTTGGCGTCCCCCAAACGGTCCTGTTTCTTTGAAATGCTTTTTGCCCAGTCAAGATAACATGTCAATAACGCTTATGCGTAACCTTATGTAGGAAACACTCATCTTGTTGTCCTGAAAAACATGTGAAAATCATTTGAGAAGGCCTGGGAAAATCTTTGTGTAGCTACTTGAATAACTTACCATCCAACCAGTAGCGTGTTCAAAGGGGGGGGGGCCAGGGGGGCACTGCCCCCCCCCCACCTCTGAAGCCAGTCGGGGGAAAATCTCTTAGTCGGGGGATTTAAGGGTTAGGGGAAGAGAAAAAGATTGAAGAGACACTGAGCACTCAACAGGGATGACGCCAGGTGGGGGCGGGGAGCCCCATCGGGGAGTCTTAATCATACGATAGAGTATGCAGGCAGTCTCCGACGGCGAATGAGGGAGGACAATTTCTCAAATAAGAACCCAAATTTTTCGGCGCGCTACGCGCGCTGTATAGTTACTCCAGGATCTTCAGCAGTTCCATTCCACATTGCTAGAAAGCACATGTCCTGCCAACCTTACTACAAAACATGTAGGCAGAGAACACTGTTCATGTGGAGGTCGAAAATTTCATCGCATGTCGCTAAGCCTAGTTACTGTTCTCTAATGTGTGTCATGCGGTACGGTCAGTTTGTGAGCGACTCACGGACCAAAGTTTGGCTGTTTCATAGGGTAGTCCAAGTGTTTCGATAA
>CM055970.1:39667500-39672500 GCA_029531755.1 Holothuria leucospilota
TAAAGTAAAAATAGTGTCGTCTGCATACTGCAGCAATTTTGTTTCTAAGCCATTAACAGAGATACCTCTTATAACATTGTTACAATTAACTTTCATAGCCAGGATCTCAGAGCATAAAATAAATAAATAAGGACTCAGTGGGCATCCTTGCCTCACGCCTCTTTGAACTTGAAAAAAACCAGTAGTATATCCATTGTTACAAACACACGCCTCACTGTTGGCATACAAAACATCAACCCATCTTTTAAACAAGGTTCCAAAATTGAAAAAAGATAGAGTATATTGAATAAAGGACCATTCGATTTTATCGAAAGCCTTTTCGAAGTCAATGAGAAATAAGAAGCCTGGAATCTGCTTTTGAGAAGTATAATCAATTAAATCTAAAACATATCTAATATTTTCACCAATATATCTTCCTTTAATAAAACCTGTTTGAGTTGTACATATAAGCTTAGGGATCACAGTTTTAAGTCTAGTAGCAATGGCTTTTGCTCCAATTTTATAATCAACATTCAGGAGTGTAATAGGACGATAGTTTGAAGGAATTCTGTATTTTTACCTGGCTTAGCAATTAAAGTAATAACACCTCGTGACTGTTCAGTGGAGAGATAACCTCTTTCAAAGCCATGTTTTAAACTCTCTAAAACAATGGGACTAATAAGGTCCCAGAATTTCTTTTAAAAAATTAACTGAAAGACCATCAGAGCCAGGGGATTTATCATAATGCATAGACTTAATAGCTTGAGAACATTCACCCAATGTGAGAGCATCTTCACAATACAAAGACTCATCATCGTCAAGTTTACAGTTCGGCAGATGTTGGAAAAATATACGTGGGCCACAATCAGAAGAAGCATATAAACTCTTGTAAAGTTCTTCAGTTTCGTTCAAAATAAGTTTATTTTCGACCAAAAGTTCCCGCATGGCGTTCCGGATTTAAAAATTGTATTACTTGTTCTATTTCTTGTTTTCCAAATTTAAAAAAATATTTTGAGTTTTTCTCCCCCTCTAACACCTATCTGGCCCGCGACCTAATGATAGTGCCTTGAAGCTTATAGTTGTGGTACAGTAACAGTCCACTGTGCTTCACGTAACTGAGCACGAGTCTCGGCCGTTTCACATACAAAAAGAGATTGTTCTAAAGAAGCAACTCGATTCAAAATAGTTTCTTCTTTACGAGTTCTTTCTCTGGCTTTTTGCTTTGAGAATTTGATACAGGCTTGACGGATTTTAAACTTGATGAAGCCCCAGCGGATACAGGGATCAAAAACGCTTACACTGGAATGTGGCAATTCGTCCTCAATGAGGCCAGTAATAAGGACAATAAAATTAGAGTCATTCAACAGAGAGTTGTTTAACTTCCACAACCCCGGTCTCTGCGAAAAGACTGGTGGCTAATAGTTAAATGAACGAAAGAATGGTCAGACTGAATTCCAGGGGAGACACTTATATTACTTATGGCATGACCCAAATGTTTTGAAACATGGAAAAAATCCAATCGACAACGGATGCAGGGTGTAATGTTAGAGCCCCAAGTAAAATGTTTTAAAACGGATTTCTCTCCCTCCAATTGTCAAGAAGATGATGAGAAGTCATTAGGGCTAGACATTAAGTCGGGCTTTAAAATTTGTATTACTATTACCATCCTTTTTATCGAGCTCTAAATTAAAAACAAAATTAAAATCCCTTGCTAGGACGATATTGTCTCCTCTGAAAGACAAGAGTTGACTAGAAATATTGGAGAAAAAACTGGAGTATCGTTATTTGGACAATAAGGACAAACTAAATTATAAACCTACCTGTTCATTTAGTAAAACATCGATAAATATGTATTTTCCAAACGGATGAATATCCAGTTTAATGATTTCATAGTTAAGACTTGGCTTGAGCAGTATAAACACCCCACGGCTATTAGTATCACTGTGACAAAATAAGACCTTCCCGCCCCATTCATTTTCCAATACTTCTCTTCAGGGAAGCTACTATTCGTTTCTTGGATGCAACAAATATCAAAATTACGATGATGTAAATAAGCAAACAGCTGTCTGCGTTTTTTATTTTTACCTGTCTTAGACCTCTGGCGTTATAAGAAACAAAGGTCAGGTCTGCAGACATCCTAACAATTTAAATAACAAGGAACAGAGGTCGCATGCACAACAGTTAAAGTTAATACAGTGTGTTAAACATTGACTTAGCATTATAGAACAATATTGAGGATAATAAGTAAAGAGAAAGAACAAGAAGGGAAGTTTGGGGAAAGGGGAACAGAAAGGGAGAGGGCAATAAGGGAAAAGAAAAACAATCAAAACTACTGACAGGATTGATAAGGGACAGGTTACCACACCCGGAGCCCCTAACATAATCAGCAGTAAAAGCCCTTAAAGGCTGATGGAAGGAGCCTCTCATGGCATTAGGGCTGTTAAAGCATGACGAAAAAATGTACAGATAGCACACATATTTACATTATGAAATAAATACCAAAAGGGTACCAGATAGACATGAAAGTCCCGATGTTTTTAGGACTGGGAGCTGCGGAAGGTGTATGGTTTCCCGTCTGAAGACCTCCAACGTCCCCCAAAGAAACGTAGTTTGGTGCCACTCCGATAAAGCTCGGCAACTTCTCTTGAGTACTTTCTCTTTTCTTTGAGATCAATCAGAGTGAGATCGTCAGTCAAATAATACCCCTCTTGGGAAAGATGCGAGCGAGAATTTCGAAGGAGGGTAACCTTATCCATATAAAAAGAAACCTTAACGAGAATATGACGATTCCTTCCCTCTACCACACGACCATCTCGATGAGCCCTCTCAATTCGACAATTTTCCACCCCGGCTTTTGTGAACACCTCCTTTGCAATTTCGATGGGGTTTTCCTCAGCTTCGGTCTTGAAACCCACAATTCTTAAATTGTTCCTTCTGGAAAATCTTTCCTGTTTGTTAATCTGGTCGGCATGGGATTCTTTTTCTCTCTGCAAATCCTGAATTTTTTCTTCCAAAGTAGACACCCTCTCAGCTAGCCTTTTATTTTTGGTCTGAAGATCCTTAATTTGCTTAGTATGATTATCAATAACTCCTCTCACCTCGTCGTCGAGATCCTTCAGATCTTGTGAAATTTTTCTCATGGCTCGTTCTAGAATCTTACTGAACTTGGAGGTAAGATCCTCTACCTCCACATCACTGTCAACGGGCCTCTGTATCAGACATGTTCTACATGCCGAAGGTGCTTACTTCAGACTGTGATTGTGTAAGGTGTGTCTGCTGAGAAAAGCGTTCAAGTTCTTCAAGCTTTTTTCGCTCATAAGAAACCTTTGGACGGCCACGTTGGTCCGGATTTTACTTGGATATCATTCAAAAAGCAGAGCTGTCAAAGAAAACACGGCCATAATTACGTTGAAACTATCAATGACAAGAACGTCGAGAGCCCATGTAGACTACAACTACTCCGTCGCCATGATAGGCTCGAACCTATTTATTTATTTATTTATTTATTTATTTATTTATTTATTTATTTATTTATTTATTTATTTATTTATTTATTTATTTATTTATTTATTTATTTATTTATTTATTTATTTATTTATTTATTTATTTATTTATTTATTTATTTATTTATTTATTTATTTATTTATTTATTTATTTATTTATTTATTTATTTATTTATTTATTTATTTATTTATTTATTTATTTATTTATTTATTTATTTATTTATTTATTTAATTATTTATTTATTTATTTATTTATTTATTTAATTATTTATTTATTTATTTATTTATTTATTTATTTATTTATTTATTTATTTATTTATTTTCATCCATCGCATTATCTAGGGATGTAGCCAGATTCTCAGTTGTAAACTCTTCCTCGCTGTCATCGTAGGCCTCTTCGGTAGGCTCCCTGCTGTTACGTAGAGTAGTTGTAAGGCTGGAGCCTAGGCTACGCAAAGTCCCTTGGGAAGCAATCTCATCACGTTTTTTCTTCCCCAAACTGCCTGGAGGCCTACCTCGCTGGGGCATTTTTACAGCTCACAGTGTGAAGGAGGGTACAAAGATATGCTGCACCTCACCTGCAATTCCGATGGAATATCTAAAGGTCGAAAATAAGATGAAAAATCTAGAGCCAAACGAGAGGTTATGTTACTAGGCCGCCATCACAGGCTCGTCCCCAATGAAGAACGATAAGTCCCCAGGCTGTGATGGCCTTTCTGTTAATTTTTACAAGAAATTCTGGCACTCTATCGGTAAGTTGATGCTAGATTCATTAAACTATGGTTACTGTAAAGGGGAACTTTCACCAGAACAAAATAGAGGTATAATTACTTTAATCTTAAAGCCAAATAAGGAACGCACCCTGCTTCAAAATTACCGTCCCATTACTCTCCTGAATACAGATTATAAAATTGGAGCAAAGGCGATCGCTTTAAGACTTAAAAATATCATTCAAGACTTGATTGGTCCTCAACAAACAGGGTTCTTGAAAAACAGATTTATTGGTGAAAATATAAGGTTCGTGTTAGATTTAATTGACTTTTCTAGACAAAAGGAGATTCCTGGCTTTCTACTTTTAGTAGATTTTGAGAAAGCGTTCGATAGAATTGAATGGTCTTTTATTCATAGAACTCTCAATTACTTTAAGTTTGGTATTAGCTTTAGAAACTGGATTAATGCATTTTACAATAAGAGTACTACTGCCATTTGTAACAATGGATATTCTACAGGTTTCTTCCCCATTCAAAGGGGAGTACGTCAAGGGTGCCCACTGAGCCCCTACCTATTTCTACTTGTTGCGGAGATTCTGGCACTGAAAATTAAGATGAATGGTAACATTAGGGGTATTAGGATAGGTAATAAGGAAGTTAAACTTATGCAATATGCCGATGATACAACTATTTTTCTCGATGGTAGTAGAACTTCTGTAATTGAGACTATTCATACTTTTAACTTATTGAAAGAGGCCTCTGGCCTATCCATTAATCTTGGTAAGTCGAATTTATTTCTGTTAGGACC
>CM055970.1:39677500-39855000 GCA_029531755.1 Holothuria leucospilota
AATTTAAAACTTTCTAACTTTTCATGGGACTCAATCATATTAGCAGGTGATTTCAATTTTGTTTTTAATTTAGACCTAGATAAGTTGGGCGGGAATCAACGTACAAATTTTAAAGCGAGGGATAAATGTTATGATATTATGACTGCTTATGATTTAGTGGACATTTGGAGAGAGAGAAACCCTAGCGATAGATCTTTTACATGGACCTCAAACATTTCCTCTGATATATATTGTAGACTAGACTTCTTTTTGATTTCACGTACTTTATCTCATACAGTTAGTCGTGTTAATACCTCCGCCAGCCTCTGTTCAGATCACTCGATTGTGAACCTGGATATTAATGTTAGTAACGTACAAAGAGGTCCTGGTTTTTGGAAATTTAACAACTCACTTTTGAAAGATCAGCAATTTTTAGCTCTTATTACTGATGTTATCAATAATGTTAAATGTGTGTATACCAACACGGGTGCAGATAATACTTGGGAGTATATGAAATACTCAATTCGAAAATTTACTGTTGCTTATAGTAAAAATAGGGCTAAAGAAAGACGTAAATCTGAAAGAGACCTCCTTAAGGAGATCAGTCATTTAGAAAGGGATCTTTACAGCTCACATTCCGATTACACTCGTAACAAGCTTTTAGAGGCAAGAAGCAAGCTCCAGGCGATTTATGATTTCAAAATTCGTGGTATTATTGTTCGCTCACGGGCCCGGTGGGTTGAAGAAGGGGAGAGGAATACTAATTATTTCTTGAATCTAGAAAAAGGAACAAAAGTTATAATGTTATTAGAAAACTGATTGGAAACGATTGGTAGGGAGATTTTTGAGAATCAAAGTATCCTGGATGAACTCACACACTTTTACCATTCACTTTACACTAGCGATAATTGTAGTTCAGTCACCTTTTGTAGTAGTATTGATAACTCTAATAAACTCTCTGAGGAGAATGCTAGGTCTTGTGATGGCTGGCTTAGTGATGAGGAGTGCCGAACAGCCCTTTTTTCTTTAAAGAATGGTAAGAGTCCAGAAAGCGATGGACTCACGGTCGAATTTTATAAACATTTTTGGCCTTTAATTGGTGATACAGTTGTTAACTCCTTAAATTGTGCATATTCAAATACTAAAATGTCTGACGAACAGGGTAGAGCTGTTATTACATTAATTCCAAAGCCCAACAAGGATCCAGCCCTCGTTAAAAATTATAGGCCTATTTCGTTGTTAAATGTTGATTACAAAATTTGTTCAAAAGCCCTTGCTTCTAGAATTAAAAATGTTATTTCGTTCATTATTAATGATAATCAAACTGGTTTTATAAAGAATAGGTTCATAGGTGAAAACGTTCGTTATATATTAGACTCTATTGATTACTGTAAAGATAATAATGTACCAGGCTTTCTCCTTTTAGTTGATTTTGAAAAAGCCTTTGATAGACTGGAGTGGGGATTTATCTACAGGTGCCTACACTTTTTTAATTTTAACAGAAGCTTCATCCAGTGGATCTCTACTTTATATTCAAATGCAACATCTTGTGTGTGTAATAATGGTTTTTTCCTCAACCTTCTTTAAAGTTTCTAGAGGAGTTAGGCAAGGATGTCCCATTAGTCCTTATCTTTTCATTTTGTGTGCCGAAGTACTCGCCTTACGAATCAATTTGTCACCAGATATTAAAGGTTTATCAATCGCTAATCACGAAACACGCATTATTCAATACGCCGATGACACTTGTATTTTTCTTGATGGTTCCCACTCGTCAGTGAAAGCAGTCGTTGATATTTTTGAAGAACTTCATACGTCTTCAGGACTAAGAGTAAATTTTGAAAAGTCGAATATTTTTCCTTTAGGACCTTTGTTAAACAGTAAACCCAATTTTCTGCATAACTATGGTTTTAGTTGGACTGTTAGTCCGGTCACGGCCTTAGGCATTACTTTTGACCACTGTAAAGACAATTTGTTTCGCTTGAATTATCCTCCAAAGTTGTCACGCCTTAAAAATGTGTTAAATTTATGGTCACAGCGTGACCTCTCCCCCATTGGAAAAATAACTCTTGTTAAGTCTTTTGGTCTCTCTCAATTAGTTTATCTCTTTCAGATATTGCCGAATCCACCTCAAAACTTCGTCAAGGAATTAGAAAATTATATTTTTAATTTTATTTGGTCGGGCAAACCGGACAAAGTTAAGCGTAGAACTTTAATTGCACCTATTTCAGAGGGCGGACTCAAAGCTACTCATGTTTCATCTTTCATCAATAGTTTAAAATGCTCTTGGGTAAACAGATATTTAAATGATACCAAAGGTTCATGGAAAGATTTTTTTGATTTCTATCTAAAAAGCAATGGAAAATCCTTTTTATTCCATTGCAATTTTGAAGCAAAGGACATCAAAACCGATAATGTTTTTCATAAATGACGTATGTGCGGCATGGGCACAGTTTAATTTTAAGCAACCTTTAGATCCTTATAACAATCAAATTTTATGGAATAATTCTTATATTAAGGTCAATAATAAGTTAATATTCTATAAACATCTGTTCGAGAAAGGAGTGACCTACGTAAAAGATATTTTTGATGATGACAATCAAATACTTCCGTATAATTCTTTTGTAAGGAAATTTGGCGTACGGTTTTGCCCATTCACCATTTATTACGGTATTATCAAAGCAGTTCCTGGGCTTTGGAAGCAAAGTATTACTGAGGGGGTAGCAATGCCAATTGATTCAGGTTACAGAGAGAATCTTCTTGCTGTTTCTAGTATGTCACGAATTGTCTATAAGCAGATAGTGACTAAGTTTTATTCCCCCCACCTGTTGTACAAAATGGAATAATAGCTTCCCAGAACTGATGAACCGTTGGCAATTAATTTTTAGGATTCCTTTTATTTCTCTCCGGGAAACCAAGTTACAATACTTTCAGTATAGGTTCCTACACAGAATACTGGGGACTAATGAATTACGACATAGAATGAAAATTATTGAGAGCCCTTGTTGTACTTTTTGTGGGGACCAGACTGAAACAATTGATCACCTTTTCTGGGAATGTCGGGTTACTTCTTCCTTTATTTAGACGTGGAGCAATGCATTTTGGGAAGGCAATTCTTCTTTACAAAAGAAGACATTTTCTTCGGTTACAAACTTCTGTTGAAGCACCCCTATAATTTCCTAATTTTTCATATGAAATATTATATTTTCGGTAAAAAGATTAATGAAGATATTCCATGTTTGATGAATTTCTGTATAAGTTTAAATTTCATATTAAGGTTGAAAAACATATCTCAAATCAAATCAATTCACGTAAAGGTTTATCTTTTAAAGAGTACGCGGAGGCTTTTAGTGAGTGTCCGATGTTATTTGATTGATTCGTATTGTTAAGAATTATGTAATACACCATGTATATTGAAGAGAACGACCGTTTCATCTACACAGATGTATTATACAAGTTTTGATGAGAAGATACTTGTATTTCATGTGTAATTAAGACACTTGCTTAAAGTATGTTGTTTTAAATTATGTTATAGCAAGAAGAAATTCATACCTGTGGAATAAGATAACGTAAAGAGAATCACAGTTTTGCATAACGTTGATATTTTGCAAAAAAGAAAACAAAGATATTTACGAAGAGAACAATAAAGATGGAGACAAAAAAAAAAAAAAAAAAAAATATTTATTTATTTATTTATTTATTTATTTATTTATTTATTTATTTATTTATTTATTTATTTATTTATTTATTTATTTATTTATTTATTTATTTATTTATTTATTTATTTATTTATTTATTTATTTATTTATTTATTTATTTATTTATTTATTTATTTATTTATTTATTTATTTATTTATTTATTTATTTATTTATTTATTCATTTATTCATTTATTCATTTATTCATTTATTCATTTATTCATTTATTCATTTATTCATTTATTTATTTATTTATTTATTTATTTATTTATTTATTTATTTATTTATTTATTTATTTATTTATTTATTTATTTATTTATTTATTTATTTATTTATTTATTTATTTATTTATTTATTTATTTATTTATTTATTTATTTATTTTGGGGGACGAGCCTGTGATGTTGGCCTAGTAAGTTCACAAGCCGAAGGGCTCTGGTAAATTTTACTTAACGTATTACATTCCAGTGAATTTTTTCAACGTAATTTTCGTCAACCGGCTTTATTATTGTTGAAGATGAGCGATTCTGGTGCAAAAAGAGGTAGAGGAAGGCCACCTGGCAGTTTTAAAAAGAAGAAAGATGCACTGGACAACGCCCAACAAAAATTGACCAGCCTAACTCGCAGCCTACCGAATGTTGCAACTGCTTATACTGAGGAGGACAGTGATGTGGAGAGCTTTTCTGAAGCACTCACCGAGAACTTAGATTCCGCAATTGAAAGAATTTTCACTGAGCTAAATAAAATTCGCAATGAGTTTAAGAAAGCTATTGACCGACATACAAAGGAAATTGAGAGTTTAAAATTAGAGAACACTGAACTTAAAGATATGTACGAAACGTTGCAACTGAAAATAGTAGACCTCGAAACCTCACGCGACAAGCAAGCAGAGGAAATTAACAAAAAATGAACGTTTTTCGAGGAGGAATAATCTGAGAATTGTCGGAATCAAGTATGCAAACGATGAAAACTGTCTGGATATTGCACGTGAAGTGTTTCGTAAAGCTGGGGTTGCTGATTGCCGGATTGAGCGGGCCCACCGTGATGGGAGGGCCGTCAACGGTAGGGACAGACACATATTGGTAAAACTTTCTTTTTGTCAAGATAAAGTAACAGTGCTTAGAAACAAGAGACACGCTCTGCAAAATGAATCTTATTACGTGGTTGAAGACCTTACCAAGGTTGACTTGGCCGAAAAGCGTAAATGGTCAAAGAAGGCAGCGGAGCTTTACCAACAAGGTACCCGGCTTCATTTTTCAGCAGGTCGATGGCGTTCCTCGAACGGCAAACCTCACATTTTTACAGTTTAATCCAGCCGTCTTTTGGCCATCTTTGCTCTTTTGTTCCGTTAGAAACAAATCAGGATACCGTTTTTTCTACTGTTTTATCCGGTTTGGCGTCTACTTGTCGTATTACGTGTTGGAAGTTGATGTTAAAAACATCATACTCTCAGCTGTTTATGAGTTACTGGAATTCATATTCTTAATAATTTTTGCCAGCCCGGGCTTTTTGTCCTTTAATTTCAACACAATCTTGTGTTGAGCTTTTCCCGATGGAGAGGGATCGTTTTTTCCCACGTGGACTAACTTTCTTTTCATCCATTTGGATTGGATTCTTTTTATTTCCTTATTTATCTCCTTTGAACATTATGGATATATCCGTATATTCACTGTGTAAGTACTATGGTATATATGCTTGTTCCAGTTTGTTTATCTACTTCGATCGTGATGCCCCTTTAATGTTTATCTATTCGTTTTTCTATAATAGTATTACATGGCAACCTTAAAATTTCTTTCATTCAATGCTAGAGGTTTAAGACAATCAAAAAAACGTAGACGGCTGTTCGCATACCTTCATATACGCAAGTCGGATATTATTTTACTCCAAGAATCTCACAGCTGTCTTAGCGATGAAAAATATTGGATCAATGAATGGGGCGGCAAAATTCTTTTCTCTCACGGATCCACAACTAGTCGAGGTGTTTGTTTACTTTTTAACCCGTATTTACATGTCGATATTTTAAAACAAGCTGTTAATATGTATGGCAGGTATATGATTGTCGATTTAAAGTTTGCAGATAGTATAATAACTATTGTTGCAATTTATGGCCCTAATGTAGATAATCCATCTTTTTTCAAGGATGTAGCAAACGATTTGAGTAATTTTCAAAACGATATTATTATCATGGCTGGAGACTTCAACTTTGTTTTCAACTTAGATTTAGATAAAGTGGGTGGTTACATAAAACAAATTTTAAAGCTAGAGAAGAATGTTTTACGTTAATGTCTGTCTATAATTTAGTCGATATTTGGAGGGAAAAAAACCCATTTTCAAAGTATTTTACTTGGAGTTCCAATATTACCCCTGGAATTCACTGTAGACTCGATTTTTTCTTGATTTCTCGTTACATTGAACATAATGTTATTGATGCTTCTTTTTCCCCTGGTATCCAGTCAGATCATTCATTTATATCTTTATCTGTTATGATTACTCCCACTAAAAGAGGTCCAGGTTACTGGAAATTTAACAACTCCCTATTAAACGATACTTCTTTTAACAACATTATTGAAGACATCATTCGTGTTGATGCTGAAACTCCCAGTTCTTCAAACCCCTGTACTCGCTGGGAAAACCTTAAATTTAAGTTTCGTTTGGCTTCTATGAATTATTCTAAGCAGAAGGCGTCTGAAAGACGTTTTCATGAGGAATTACTTATATTGAAAATTTCAAGTTTAGAGCAACAACTCTTTCTCGCCGAGTCTAGCTATGTTCGTTCCCAGCTTGATACTGCTCGAAATGATTTACTTTCATGTTATGATTATAAACTTAGGGGTACTATTATTAGATCTAGGGTAAGGTGGGTCGAGGAAGGGGAAAAGAATACTAAGTATTTTTTGAACTTGGAAAAACGAAGTAAGCAAGTTAACCATATTTGTCGACTCAAATGCTTAGACGGTCGTCTTTTAGATGACGCAGGTGATATTTTGAAGGAAATTCGTTATTTTTATAGCTCTTTATACAGTTCCGACAACTCATCGGTGGGTTCTTTTCTTAATCATTTAGATCACCCCGAATTAAGTATTGACGACTCCAAGTTTTGTGATGGTGAAATTACTTTGGAAGAGTGTTCTTCTGCACTAAAAATTTTGAATAATGATAGAGCTCCTGGGAGCGATGGCTTAACAACGAATTTTTATAAGCATTTTTGGCATTTAATTGGTCATCTTGTGGTTGACTCTATTAATTATGGTTATCACCAAGGTTCCCTCTCTCCTGAACAGACACGTGGAGTCATTTCTCTCATCCTGAAGCCTGGAAAAGATCCTGCTTTGCTCACAAATTATCGACCCATATCCCTCTTAAACACTGACTATAAAATTGGGGCTAAAGCTATCGCTGCTAGGTTGAAGTTAGTTATACAGAATTTGATTGGCCCAAATCAGACTGGTTTCCTTAAAGGTAGATTTATTGGTGAAAATGTCAGATACGTTCTAGATTTAATTAATTATACGAGTGAATTTAATATACCAGGTTTTCTCTTCTTGATCGATTTTGAAAAAGCTTTTGATAAACTGGAATGGAATTTTATTTAGGCCGTACTAAATTTTTTCAATTTTGGAAACAGCTTTAAACAATGGGTTTACACATTATATAACAATGCTCAGGCGTGTGTTTGCAACAATGGCTATTCATCGGGCTTTTTTAAAATTCAGAGAGGAGTTAGACAGGGCTGCCCTTTGAGCCCATACCTTTTTATTCTTTGTGTAGAGACGCTTGCACTAAAGATTAACCAGTCTACTTGTATTAAAGGTATTTCAATCAACGGTTCGGAAACCCGTGTTCTTCAGTATGCCGATGACACTTCATTTATACTTGATGGAAGTAAAGAAACGTTAAGTGAGTTGCTATCTGTTCTTGATACTTTTAATCGGTCATCTGGGTTAAAAATTAACTTTTCCAAATCCCATTTGTTTCCATTAGGCTCTCTTGTGAGCAATAGGCCACTATTTTTAACTGAATTCAATATTGATGTTACTTTGGGTCCTGTTACTATGTTAGGTATTGCGTTTACTCATAATGGGGATGATTTATTTCGACTAAATTATCAGCCCAAACTTTCTCGACTTAAAAATACCCTGCGTGTTTGGGCAAGTAGGGACTTAACTCCTATTGGTCGTAACATTATAGTTTAAAACTTTTGGGCTCTCGCAATTAGTATACCTCTTCCTTGTTTTGCCTAAACCCCCCAAAGACTTTTATTAAGGAGCTCGATTGTACTATCTTCGATTTTATTTGGGGTGGAAATCCAGATAAGGTTAAACGCTCTGCGATTATCAACCCAGTTAGTTCTGGTGGCTAAAGGTTACACATATCTCTAGTTTTATAAATAGTCTTAAATGTACATGGATTCAGCGTTATTGCACTGTTTTGAATGGACCATGGAAAACTTTTTTTCATATTAGTTTAAAAAAGTACGGGTACGACTTCCTTTTTAAATGCAATTGTAAGCCGAATGACGTGAAAAATATTCGGAACACTTTTGTTAGAGAAATTGCACAGTCGTGGTGTAATATTTCATATGTATCGCCTAAGGATAACTACGGCTCTCAAATATTATGGAACAATTCTGACATTAGGATGAATGGTGAAGTTATTTTTTATAAATTTCTATTTGATAAGAATATAAGGTATGTTAATGATCTTTTTGATATACAGGGAAATCCTCTATCTTTTGAAAGATTTAAACGTAAATTTAATGTGACGAGTTTACCTTTTACTTTATATTATGGCTTAATACACAGCATTCCTGTTAATTAGCGTGATTCGATTTCTAGTGACGGCGAAATCCAGAATATTAATGAAGCTTTATTTGATAACTATTTGAATTCGCCCAAGTCTTCACAATTTGTTTACAACAAATATCTAAAAATTATTGCTGAAAACCCTACAGCCGTCCGAAAATGGGAGGTCCTCTTTGATGACTTAACGGACCAGGATTGGCCCCGTATTTATTGCACTCCTTGGGTTTCTGTCTCAGAAGCTAGATTACAATATTTTCAATTTAGATTTATTCACAGGATCCTCCCAACCAATAGATTGCTATGCTTAATGGGGAAGGCTGACTCCCCATATTGTACCTTCTGTGAGACTAACGACGAAACATTAAACCATTTGTTCTGGGATTGTAGTTATGTCTTCCAGTTCATTGAGGGAGTAGAAACCAAGTTATTTAATCATCGTCCTGTTTTCTCCAAGCAAAGTTTCTTTTTTAGTTTTGAGAAGGCCAGGCATCCTTTTAATTTCTTAGCGCTTTATATGAAACAGTATATCTTTAACTGCAAAATGATAAAAAGTAAGCCTGATGTTAATGAATTTTTCTATAAGTTCAAATTCATTGTTAAAGTGGAACAAAATAAGAAAGTAAGAAATAAGAAGATTGTAAATATTGATGATATTAGAAAGGCATTTGCCTCTTGTCCAAGTTTATTTGCCGATTAAGGGTTATAGAATTCAAATACTCTAGCATTATTTTCGAATCTCTTGCAGTATGAATCAGGTTATCAGAATATTTTGTTGACCATTTTGTATATAACATCACTTTTGTAAGTAAAATGTCTTAGTTTTGAAACATACAATAGACAACAATAAAAAGGAGACAAAAAAAAAATATTTATTTATTTATTTATTTATTTATTCATTCATTCATTCATTCATTCATTCATTCATTCATTCCTTCCTTCCTTCCTTCCTTCCTTCCTTTCCTTTCCTTTCTCTCTCTCTCTCTCTCTCTCTCTCTCTCTCTCTCTCTCTCTCTCTCTCTCTCTCTCTCTCTCTCTCTCTCTCTCTCTCTCTCTCTCTCTCTCTCTCTCTCTCTCTCTCTCTCTCTCTCTCTCTCTCTCTCTCTCTCTCTCTCTCTCTCTCTCCCTCCCTCCCTCCCTCCCTCCCTCCATCCCTCCATCCATCCATCCATTTATTTATTTATTTATTTATTTATTTATTTATTTATTTATTTATTTATTTATTTATTTATTTATTTATTTATTTATTTATTTATTTATTTGGTTTCGAGGCTGTGATGCTGTAGCGTGAGGACGTACCGAAGTTTGGCTCGTAGATATTTCTAATTTTTGATAGTATTTTCCGCTTTCTGTGAGAAGATTTTATTTTTCTGGTGAGCCTTTATTATCCTGTTCTTGTAACTATGGAGAAAAGGGGTCCAGGTAGACCGCCTGGGAGTAAAAATAAGAAAAAAGGAGTGGCAGAAGCTTCCCAGCCTAGACTATCACCTAGCCAGCTTAGGCCTACTGTAAGCCTATCTAACCTTGCTTCGACTGTGGAGGAAGACTCTGATGATGACGTGTCACTCAGTACCAGACTGCACAGCCTAGACACAGCTATACAAAATATCACTGTGGAACTTAGTAAAATTAGAAAGGAATTTGCTAAGGCCATTGGGGAGCACAGCAAGCTTATCTCTTCCCTTCGTAAGGACAACGAGTGTTTAACTAAAAAAGTGCTCAATTTGGAGAAACGTCAGGAGGAACTCTCACAACAACTTAACAAACAAGAACGCATCTCAAGAAGAAGCAACTTTCGAATTGTGGGAATTAAGCAAGAAAGAGGTGAAGACTGTCTTAAAACTGTAACAGATATTCTCACTAACATGGGTCTTCCAGACCCCCAGATTGAAAGGGCCCACCGGAATGGCAGAGGAGCTGAGGGGCGTCATAGACATATTTTGGTAAAGATGTCTTTTTATCAAGATAAGGTTAGAGTTATGAAAGCGGCGAGAAGGGCGTTGGCCGATAAAGATTTCTATATCATAGACGACTTGACTAAGTTGGACTTACAGGAGAAACGGCGCTGGAAAAACCAAGTAAATGAGCTCTACCAGCAAGGAACGCGACTTCGATTTGGAGGGGGCTGTTGGAGGGGCGTTGACGGCAAGCCCTACAACTTTAATTAAACATTTTGTGGCCGAGACGTTCATTTTGAAGCTTTTGGATTTTTCATAAAGGAGGACTATACAGTTATCGATCAGTATTATTTTCACTCTAAGTAGCCATTCTTCAGTTGTGAATCTTGTTAGACCATTTTGTCGTTTTTCTTTTGGAAGTTACTTATGTCCCCTATTGGGGCCATGTGGGGCTGGTGTTTTTTGTTTTCTTCCCTTGGATTGATGTTTATTTTGTTTTTTAAACCTCCTGTGGGTATGAAATATTTGATTCTTGCAATGCATGTTAATTCTGTCTCTACTGTCACTTTGATTGCCTTTGATCATTGCTATTTCTGTTTGTCATTCTTAAGATGGCATCCACCTTAAGCTTTGTAACATACAATGGGAGAGGTCTAAGGCAATCTAAAAAGAGAAGACGTTTTTTTCGCATTCCTACACCGTAATAAGTATGATGTGTGCCTTATACAAGAAACTCATAGCTGTATCCAGGATGAACCTTACTGGAAAAACGAATGGGGTGGAACTGTTATCTTCTGCCATGGATCTAAGGACAGTTGTGGTGTTTGCCTGCTTATCAAACCCTCTCTTGCTGTTAATATTCATAAGGAGTGTATTGATGCTTACGGTAGGTTTATTATTCTTGATGTAGAGATAAATAATGTTATTTTTACCTTGTCAGGGGTCTATGGACCAAATATTGACACCCCTGCTTTTTATACCGATCTTTTTGACAAGATGGACAATTTCTTGTGTGAATCAATTATTATGGCAGGAGACTTTAACTTTGTATTTTCATTGGACTTGGATAAGACGGGAGGCCAGGCTAAGACTAATTTTAAAGCCCGGGATGATTGTTTATCTTTGATGTCAGTTTACAGTTTAATTGATATCTGGCGTGACTTGAATCCGTTTGGTAAATGTTACACTTGGAGTTCGAATATAACTCCGGGTATACATTGTAGATTAGATTTTTTTCTATTTTCTCATCACTTAAGCTATTTAGTTCATTCTGTATATTTTTCACCTGGATTACAGTCTGATCACTGTTTTTGTATTCTTGCATTAGCTCCTGTTAAAATGGCCAGGGGCCCAGGAATATGGAAATTTAACAATTCTCTTTTAGATGATTCAATGTATGTTTCTAATATGCATGATTATCTTATTGAACTTTTGGATGATGTTGATCCTGGAAACCCCGGTGTATCTTGGGACTTTGTAAAATATAAAGTACGTAATTATTCTATGGCTTATGCCAAGGAGAAGGCCAGGAAAAGGCGTCTTAAAGAAAATGAATTACTTAAGATTATCTCCACTTTGGAACAACAAATATATGTTAACCCGTCTGCTTCAGTAAATTCCCAGCTAAAGGAAGCAAGGCTGGAGCTTCTTGATTATTATGATTTCAAATTACGTGGTACCATTATAAGTTCAAGGGCGAGATGGGTAGAAGATGGTGAGAAGAATAGTAAATATTTTTTAAATCTCGAAAAGAGGAATAAGTTACTCAATACCATAACCTTACTTGAAAATGACTCAGGTAGGATAATTGATCATCATAAAGGAATTTTGGAGGAAATTTTTAAGTTCTATTCAAATTTATATAGTTCGCATTCCTGCTCCTCTAATTCCTTTTTTAATACTCTCCCGGATTTTAATTCATTTGATTGTGACCAAACAGCTTGTGAGGGGGAACTCACATTACAGGAATGTTCTGCGGCCTTATTTTCTATGAGCAATGATAAAACTCCAGGCTCCGATGGTCTATCGACAAATTTTTACAAAAAGTTTTGGCACTTGATAGGTCCTCATGTGGTTTCAAGTTTGAATTATGCATTTCGTTCAGGCTATCTAGCGACTGAACAGTCTCGGGGGTGATTTCTTTAATTTTAAAGCCTGCTAAAGATTCCAATAAATTAGAAAATTATCGCCCAATTACCCTACTTAACACAGACTACAAGATCGGAGCCAAAGCTTTGGCAACTCGACTTAAATCTTGTATTGCTTCCCTTATAGGCCCTACCCAAACTGGTTTTGTCAAAGGTCGCTTTATTGGCGAGAATATTAGATACGTTTTAGACTTAATAGATTTCACTAGTCAAAATGAAATTCCGGGGTTTTTACTTTTTGTGGATTTCCAAAAAGCATTTGACAAAATTGAATGGAGTTTTATTCAAAAGACTCTTACTTATTTTAACTTTGGAGAGGATTTTAAGAAATGGGTTTCTGTGTTGTATAACAATAGTAATGCGTGTGTTATCAATAATGGTTTCTCCACTGGCTATTTTCATATTTGTCGAGGGGTCAGACAGGGTTGCCCCCTCAGCCCTTACTTGTTTATTTTATGTTCGGAACTCTTATCTATTAGTGTATTACATAATAAGGAAATACGAGGTATTCGTGTGGGGAACTTTAATTATAAACTTTTGCAATACGCCGATGATACGGTTTTTCTCTTAGATAATTCTATTAATTCCTTACGGGAAACAATACAAACTCTGAAAGATTTGTCGGAGGTGTCAGGGTTGACCATAAACTATTCCAAATCTGTCCTGTTTCCCTTAGGTCCCTTTGTAAGAGATTGTCCGTTAACGTCCTTTTGTGATATTGTTGTTAGTAGTGGTCCTGTTACTTATTTGGGCATTTCTTTCACCAATAACAGAGAGGACCTTTTTGAACTCAATTATACTCCGAAGTTGTCTCGGTAAAAATCTTGTCTTCGCTCGTGGTCTTTTAGGGACATGACCCCAATTGGTCGTAATGTCATAGTGAAGTCATTTGCCCTTTCCCAACTTGTATATTTATTCCTGGTCTTACCTGATCCCCCAACGTACTTTGTAAAAGATCTTGAAAGATTAATTTTCGATTTTATTTGGTGCAGACGCCCTGATAAAGTTAAAAGGAGTACTATGGTTAATCAGATTGATAATGGTGGATTAAAGGTAATACATATTAATAGTTTTATTAAATCTTTAAAATGCTCTTGGGTGCGTCGTTACCTCTCTGATACTGCGAGTCCATGGAAAATTTTGTTTGATATCTCTTTAAAATCTTATGGATCTACCTTCTTCTTCTATTGCAATTGTGCTAAGATTGATGTTAAGGTATAAAGAACATGTTTCTTCGTCAAGTTGTTGAAGCATGGTGTGATGTTTCTTTTGCTACACCTGAACTAAATTTTGGAAATGAGTACATTTGGAATAACTCTAATATTAAAATTGATGGTAAAATTGTGTTTTATGATAACTTATATAAAAAAGGAGTTATGAAAATCAGTGACCTGTTTAATGTTAACAATGTACCCCTAGACTACTTAACTTTTACCAGGAATTACAATGTATTAAATTTTCCATTTACTTCTTATTGGGGTTTAATAAAAGCTATTCCTATGCATTGGAGATTTAATGTAAATGATACTGTTATTGAACCAACTAAGTCCGAACTTTTAATAGAGAAAATTATGGTGAGAAAATTTTCAGTTTCTCACGTCATCTACCCTATTTTACTAATGAGGGTGGCTACCTTGCCTACCTCTCACTCCAAGTGGAACAACATTGTTCAGGAAAGTGAAGATCGGTGGACTACTTACTTTAGAATGCCTTTTAAAAGTATCTCTGAAGCACGTTTACAATATTTTCAGTTTCAATTCCTACACAGAATTATTCCAACTAGAAAATTGCTTTTTTATATGAAAAAGGTGGATTCTCCATTGTGTTCATTTTGTAACATACATGAGGAATCAATCGAACACTTATTTTGGGACTGTAGCTTGGTTTCAAATTTTATTTTAGAAATGGAAAGACGGTTTCTCAACAAGCAATTCTTTTTTTCAAAACATGATATTTTCTTTGGGTTTCACCATAAAGAGTACAGCCCGTATAATTTTTTGATTTTGCACATGAAGTACTATATTTATGTTTGCTCAAAGAAAAATGAGCAGTTAGATAAAGAAGTATTTTTTTACAAATTTAAGTTTGCTGTAAATGTTTTACAACACTGTAAGAACCAAAAGCTTTACCATGATGTTAAGAGGACTTTTATACTCGATTAATTTTTGTACATATTGACAGTGTTAACACAACATGTTTATACCAAGTTTGGAACAATACTGAATAAACAGGAGGAAAAAAAAATATTTATTTATTTATTTATTTATTTGTTTGTTTGTTTGTTTGTTTGTTTGTTTGTTTGTTTGTTTGTTTGTTTGTTTGTTTGTTTGTTTGTTTGTTTGTTTATTTTTTTATTTTTTTATTTTTTTATTTTTTTATTTTTTTATTTTTTTATTTATTTATTTATTTCTGCAGATTTGAGAAGCTTAAAGAAGGAATTAAAAGAGGAACTTAAATCTCATGTTCGAAGAATAACCAAACTCGAAAAAGTAAATGAGGAACTCAAAAACAGATGTCAATCGCTACATGAGAAAGTTGCTAAGCTTGAAAATGAAAATTCTGAGCAATATACCCTCTTGAACAAACAGGAGCGTTTCTCTAGACGGAACAACCTTCGCCTGGTAGGTGTCAAGTTTACAGAACAAGAAGATTGTATTCAATTAGCTAAAGCGACCTTTGCTGAGATCGGATTGCAAGATTGCAAGATAGAGAGAGCCCACAGGGACGGGAAATTAGTTCCAGGTAGGGATCGTCATATATTAGTCAAAGTATCGTTCTACCAGGATAAACTTTTTCTGTTACGAAATGCAAGAAGTAAACTGCAAAATAAACCATATTTCATAACAGATGATCTAACAATTCAGGATCTTAAGGAGAAGCGGCGATGGACCACCCAAGTGACGGCCCTTTATCAAGCAGGGACCAGGCTTCGTTTTTCTGGAGGCGCTTGGCGTGGGGCGGATGGCAGACCCTATAAGTTTGCTGAATAATTACCTGTCTATTCCCTCAACTTTAACTTGTGTGTAGACGGACGGTTCTTTCACCCCCTTTTTGGATTATAAGCATGAAAGCCTGACAAGTTATAGGGGATTTCAATTTTTGTTGATTGAGCGAATTTGTCTTCGTAAAAGTATTTTAACCTAGACGTGATTGTTAGCCGATTTCTGCATTAACGAAGAAGTTGTGATTTCGCAAACATCTTAAAAACACGGACGATACCACTCTTTATATTCTCATTTCTCAACGTGCTCTGCAGGGATTATTATGTATGTATCGTCCTTTTGTTAAAGGCTTTTTAAAACTTCTTTGATATTTTCAGCCCTACAAACTGCCATGACAGTTACAGATTCCAGCCCTTTTGTATGGGTCTTTACGGCTGGATTGTATTTCAGGTACTGGGGTTTGTTCCCCATGGCCCTTGCAAACCTTTCAGTTGCTTTGATTTTTTTTATTTTTTTTTTTTTTTTTGCTGTTTATTCTCCATCACATGTTCTTTGTACTCTTATAAGTTGTAATCTATGTCGCCTACCAGGTTGCGACTTTTCTTATCATCAGCCAAAAGCAGCCGCCATATTTGTCTTCTGCTGCTATAGGTACATTGAATTCTCGAAATTGCAGTTATCAGCTGTACAGTTCCTGCTTTTGTATTACGAAATTTGTTCCAGGGATGAGGCAGCGAAAAAAGAGAGTCAGGTATTTACATTCTTTCACACTGAGAAGAGAGACATTCAAAAGCGTTTAGAATTTACTCAACGAAGGCACATACTCGATTCTAAAAGCTCAATGGTCCTGCTCTGCCATATTATCGTAATTTTTATGAGTTACACACAACTTTTGCAAGTATTTAATTTCTTGTATGGCAAATTTAAATATCTGTACATATAATGCGAGAGGCTTAAGGCAGAGCAAAAAGAGACGTCAAGTTTTTACATACCTTCTTAGAAGTAAAAAAGACGTTTATTTGCTTCAAGAAACTCATAGTATTTTAAGAGATGAAAATTACTGGCAAAATGAATGGGGTGGGAAAATTATTTTTTGCCACGGCTCTTCCAAAAGTCGTGGAGTTTGCATTTTATTTCATCCCACTTTTGACTTTACTGTTCATCGTTACGATTCCTGTAATAATGGTCGTTTACTTATTGTTGAAGCGACTATAAGGAAAAAGTTTTTGACCCTAGTTTGCTTGTATGGCCCGAACAATGATGATTCTATCTTTTTTGATTCTCTTCTGCATAAATTATGTGATTTTCATTGGGACTCACTTTTTATTGGTGGAGATTTTAATTTTGTGTTTAATTTGGACCTTGATAAGGCTGGAGGTAATCCTCACACAAACTTTAATGCAAGGGACAAATGCCTAGAAATTATGTCGTCCTTAAACGTAGTTGATATCTGGCGTGAAAGAAATCCTTATCAAAAAAGTTTCACGTGGTCCTCTAATATTACTCCGGGCATACATTGCAGACTTGATTTTTTCCTCATCTCTAGAAATTTGATTAATTTTGTTGTGAAAAGTAATGTTACTACCGGTTTAAATTCAGATCATTCTATTGTTAGTCTTGAAGTGAAAATTTGTGATGAGAAAAAAGGTCCCGGCTTCTGGAAACTTAATAATTCTCTCTTGCATGATACTCATTATGTTGATATGATCAATGACTTAATTATAGAGGTTACGAACCAGAATAGTACCTTGAATGATAGACAGAAGTGGGATTATGTGAAGTATGCCATCCGCATGGCTTCCATTAATTATAGTAAATCTAAAGCCAGGGAAAGAAGACAGAAGGAGCAAAATCTTATCAAAGATATTGCCCGTCTGGAACAAAGATATTTCATTTCTAATGCCGATGATGATCTCAATCTTTTGAGGCAAGCTAGAAACGATCTTCAGCATATTTATGACTATAAGCTCCAGGGAATTGTAATACGCTCCAGAGCTCGATGGGTTGAAGAAGGGGAGAAATCTACTAAATATTTTTTAAATTTGGAAAATCGTCATAAAAGCTGCAATGTTATTAGGAAATTAAAATCTAGTGATGGTACTGAAAAACAAAAGAACTCTGATATTATTAAAATTTTGTCAGAATTTTACCAGTCACTTTATAAGTGTGAAAACTGCTGTCCAAATGCTATTTTAGATGACATTTATTGTAATAACCCTCTTTCTCAGGAGCAGGCAGATAGTTGCGATGGTAAACTCACCTTGAAAGAGTGTTGGGATGCCTTTGAATCTTTTGCAAATGGTAAAAGTCCTGGAAGTGACGGGCTTTCAGCTGAATTTTACAAAAAGTTTTGGCCCACTATTGGTAATTTGGTTCACAACTCACTTAATTTTGCGTACGATAGCGTAGACTTGTCTAATGAACAAGGAAGAAGTATTATTTCTCTAATTCCAAAACCGAACAAAGACCATACTTTAGTGAAAAACTATCGCCCTATTTCTTTATTAAACGTCGATTATAAAATTGCAGCTAAGGCTCTGGCTTCCAGGACAAAGAAAGTTTTATCCACTATAATAAACCCAAATCAAACTGGTTTTGTTAAAAACAGATTTATCGGCGAAAATATTCGTTTTGTTCTAGACTGTATTAATTATTGCCAAGACCATGATAAGCCTGGTTTTCTTCTCCTTGTTGATTTTGAAAAGGCGTTCGATCGCCTAGAATGGAATTTTATTTTCAGTTGCTTACACTTTTTCAAGTTTAATGATGATTTTATAAGATGGGTTCGTACATTATATTCAAATGCCACTGCTTGTGTCCTTAACAATGGTGTTTCCTCAGCTTTTTTTACAATTTCGAGAGGTGTTAGACAGGGCTGTCCTCTAAGTCCTTACATTTTTATAATTTGTGCTGAGATTTTAGCTATTCGTATTAATAGTTCCCCTTTAATTCGTGGAATCACCATTTTGGATAAAGAGGTTAAAATCTTTCAGTATGCTGACGATACTACTATTTGTTTAGATGGTTCTGAAGAAAGTTTACGTCAGACTGTAACTGTTTTTCACTTATTGATGATCTCCTCGGGGTTGAAAGTAAACTATGATAAGACCAATATTTTTCCACTGGGACCATTGGCTAGTAGGAAACCGCAGTTTCTGTTAAAGTTTGAGTTTGCTTGGACATTGGGACCAGTTACCGTTTTGGGCATTACTTTTGATAACCAAAGAGAACATCTCTTTCGTCTGAATTATACCCCAAAGTTGTCCCGACTTAAAAGTAGGTTAAATTTGTGGTCAACAAGAGATTTGACACCTGTAGGTCGGATCACTATTGTGAAAACGTTAGCTATTTCGCAGTTGGTTTTTCTATTCCAGGTTTTGCCAGACCCTCCACGGTCTTTTATCAAGGAGCTCGAGACTGTCATTTTTCGTTTTATATGGGCAGGTCGCCAAGATAAAATTAAACGTAGTACTTTAATTGGTTCATTTGAGCAGGGAGGTTTAAAGGCCCCGGATATTAAGTCATTTATTAAAAGTCTCAAATGCACATGGGTTAAAAGATATATTGATGATGCCCCTGCCGATTGGAAAATGTTTTTCGACTTTTATCTCCAAAGTTTTGGAAAGTGTTTTTTATTTTAATGTAATTTTCAGATCAATGACATTTCTCTTGACAATGTATTTTTGAGGGATGTGTGTAAGGCTTGGTCTAGTTATTCTTACAGGTATCCTACAGATAACTTCAAGAATGAAATTATTTGGAATAATTCCTCAATCAAAATAGATGGTAAACTGTTGTTTTATAAATTTATGTATGAAAAAGGAGTAGTGAAGGTTTGTGATTTACTGGATGACACTAACTATCCATTATCACTTATCAATTTTAAGAGGAAATTTTCACTTCATGCGTTCCCCTTTACTTTGTATTACGGTATCATCTCAGCAATTCCTAGACATTGGAAAGAAAATTTTTCTAATGAGAATGTTAATTTGACCGAGAACAATGTTATGGATGACGTTTATCAAGCTTCTCCCCTTTCTAGGCATATTTATAAGTCACTAATTAACGATATCATTGTGCCGCCTGTTGCAATAAGTAAGTGGAACAATGAGTATCAGTTCGATGATGTGCAGTGGCAAACAATATTTCGTATTCCGTTTGCATCATGTGCTGAGAGTAAGATCCGTTATTTTCAGTTCCGCTTTCTCCACCGCATTTTAGGGACTAACTATTTACTTTGTCGAATGAACATTATTGAAAATCCACGGTGTACGTTCTGCGGTACTAATGATGAAACAATAGATCACCTGTTTTGGGAGTGTACCTATACTTCTACTTTTATCTTAGATGTTGAACAATCGGTTCTAGGTAGGCAGTTTGTTTTGAGTAAGAAAGATTTATTTTTTGGTTACAATCTTCTTTTATGCCACCCATTCAATTTTCTCATTCTACATTTGAAGTATTATGTCTTTAGTCAGAAACTTAACAACGATATTCCAAGAGTAAATCAGTTTTTAAACAAATTCAAGTTCGCTTTGCAGGTGGAAAATTATCTTGAAAGTACGAAAGGTCATCGCAGAATCACATATGAAAATTTTTGTGCTGTTTTTCGTCATTGTAAATACTTGTTTGATTGATTATGCTATGTTTACACGTTACATATATTTTTTTGAAAGATTGTCTTTAAACCGGAAAGTGAAGTAAATGAATAAGAGACTTCACAGAAAAAGGGATTAAGTAAGAAAACGTGTAACAATGTAAATCCAAGATTCCATGTTGTATATTTAGCTGATTTTTGTTGTGAACCTGTGGACAACAAAGAAAATTTCAAGACAAAGAATGAGTGAAAGCATCAAAGAACAATAAAGATGGAGTTAAAAAAAAAAATATTTATTTATTTATTTATTTATTTATTTATTCATTCATTCATTCATTCATTCATTCATTCATTCATTCATTCATTCATTCATTCATTCATTCATTCATTCATTCATTCATTCATTCATTCATTCATTCATTCATTCATTCATTCATTCATTCATTCATTCATTCATTCATTCATTCATTCATTCATTCATTCATTCATTCATTCATTCATTCATTCATTCATTCATTCATTCATTCATTCATTCATTCATTCATTCATTTTCATTCATTTTCATTCTTTCATTCTTTCATTCTTTCATTCTTTCATTCTTTCATTCTTTCATTCTTTCATTCTTTCATTCTTTCATTCATTCTTTCATTCATTCTTTCATTCATTCTTTCATTCATTCTTTCATTCATTCTTTCATTCATTCTTTCATTCATTCTTTCATTCATTCTTTCATTCTTTCATTCTTTCATTCTTTCATTCTTTCATTCTTTCATTCATTCATTCATTCATTCATTCATTCATTCCTCCATTCATCCATCCGTCCGTCCGTCCGTCCGTCCGTCCGTCCGTCCGTCCGTCCATCCATCCATCCATCCATCAATCTATTTATTTACTTTTTATTTATTTATTTATTTGTTTATTTATTTATTTATTGCTGTTTCTAGTATGTCACGAATTGTCTGTAAGCAGATAGTGACTAAGTTTTATTCTCCCTCCACCTGTTGTACAAAATGGAATAATAGCTTCCCAGAACTGATGAACCTTTGGCAATTAATTTTTAGGATTCCTTTTACTTCTCTCCGGGAAACCAAGCTACAATACTTTCAGTATAGGTTACTACACAGAATACTGGAGACTAATGAATTACGACATCGAATGAAAATTATGGAGAACCCTTGTTGTACTTTTTGTGGGGAACATAATTGATCACCTTTTCTGGGAATTTCGGGTTACTTCTTCCTTTATTTTAGACGTGGAGCAATGCATTTTGGGTAGGCAATTCTTCTTTACAAAAGAAGACATTTTCTTTGGTTACAAACTTCTGTTGAAGCACCCCTATAATTTCCTAATTTTTCATATGAAATATTATATTTTCGGTAAAATGATTAATGAAGATATTCCATTGTTTGATGAATTTCTGTATAAGTTTAAATTTCATATTAAGGTTGAAAAACATATCTTAAATCAAATCAATTCACGTAAAAATTTATCTTTTAAAGAGTACGCGGAGGCTTTTAGTGAGTGTCCGATGTTATTTGATTGATTCGTTAAGAATTATGTAATACACCATGTATATTAAAGAGAACGACCGTTTCATCTACACAGATATATTATATAGGTTTTGATGAGAAGATACTTATATTTTATGTGTAATTAAGACACTTGCTTAAATTATGTTATAGCAAGAAGAAAATCATACCTGTGGAATAAGATAACGTAAAAAGAATTAAAGTTTTGTATAAAGTTGATATTTTGCAAAAAAGAAAACAAAGATATTTACGAAGAGAACAATAAAGATGGAGACAATTTATTTATTTATTTATTTATTTGTTTGTTTGTTTGTTTGTTTGTTTATTTATTTATTTAGATCTGGCAACAACATGGCGGACAAGTAAGAAGTAACGGATACGTCGCACTGCCAACATTTTAGCTTTCTGCTGGTCCTGACTGCTTTATGACGTCTACAATCTCAGTAAGTCTCTCATTCACCTGATTCTGCTAGATTTGTTTCAATTGTTCAACGATGGGCCGCAAAAAAAGGCGGAAAAAATCGACCTAAGGATCAACTCACCTTACCAGAATTAACTCCCTAAGTACCTACACAGTCTAAACGACGCTCAGTAAATGTATTGAGTGATAGTTCGGACACAGAGAGTGAGGCGGGAGCCGCGAGCCCTCTTGTTACGCTTCAAGCTTCGTTTAAGGCTAGTCTCAGAAAGGTGGAAAAAGAACTGAATCGGGTACATAAGCAACTTCAAACTTTGGAGGAAAACTTTAATGAGGTTATAGAGGTTTTATCAAAGAGAGTTGAAGATGTTGAACACAAGCAGAAACGACATTCCGACAAAATTACTGAACTAGAGAAGAAACTAGAGAAACTTGAGAAGTTAAATTCAGAGCAGGACCGAAAATTAAACATTCAAGAAAGATTTTCGAGAAGAAGTAATATTAGAATTGTGCGATATCCAGCCTCTGAAGGGGAAAATTGTGAGGAGATTGTGAAAGCCGTTATGGAACAGGTAGGGGTAACTAACGTTAAAATAGAGAGAGCCCACAGGGATGGAAGGCCTACCAATGACAGACCCCGGCACATCCTGGCCAAACTATCTTTTTATGCAGATAAGGTTGTAGCAATGAAGAATCAGCGTCGAGCATTGGCAAATCAGGAATATTTCATCACTGATGATCTCACAAAAACTGATTTACAGGAAAAAAGGAAGTGGTCGGCGCAGGTGTCCCAGCTATACACGCAAGGAGTCAAACTGAGATTTTCCGCTGGAAGGTGGAGAGATGGTACTGGAAAGCCGTATTCCTTCCCCCATTGAAGCCCCTTGTACTTGTTGCCCTTGGAGTGTGGCGTTTGACGGCTGTTGTTTTATAGTATGTACTTTCTTGCATTTTCGGCAGATGTTGTTCCAGTTTTCTTGATGACGAAAGTGGGGCTCTTTGATCTTGTTGGCTTCTGTTTTGTAGAAGCTGATTGGAGTTTCTTTTTGTTTTTTTTTTCAATGTTCCATCTCTTGTCATGTAAATATGAATGTTTACATTACTCAAGTATTAACATTTTTAATTTTTCACATGTATGACGATCTATAAATTTTTGTCGTTTAACACAAGAGGCATTAGGGATAGTACTAAACGCAGAAAATTATTTTCTCTTTTGCACAAAAGTAAGTATAGTTCCATACTTTTACAGGAAACTCATTCCGTTGAAACTGATCAGAATTATTAGCTGAGTGAATGGGGTGGGAAAGGTTTCTTTTCCCACGGGACTAGGTTAAGTAGGGGTGTTGTCATTCTCTGCAAACCTACTATTTCTTACTTGGTTAATGATACTATTATTGATACAGACGGTCGTTACATTATTTTAAACATTACCATTGAAAATGTTACTTTAGAACTTATCAACATTTATTCTCATAACGTTGACAGAAATGATCTGATTTCTATAATTGGCAGGTATATTGGTACTCATAAGTGGGACTCGGTCATTTGGGGAGGGGATTTCAATGTGGTTTTTAATCTTGAACTTGATAAAACTGGTGGAGTACAGCATACAAACTTTAGAGCAAGGGAGAAGTTACTCATGGTGATGGGGGAACATGGGTTAATTGACATTTGGCGTGAGCGCAATCCAAAGTGTAAGATGTATACCTGGCATTCTAATATTGATCGTGCTATTCATTTTAGACTGGATTTCTTTGTTGTATCCAGACACCTTAGAACATCTGTACTGAATAGTAGTATTATCTCTCTCATCGACTCTGATCATTCAGGTGTATCCCTGGAATTACAAATAGGTGTTGCCCGGGGTAAGGGTACATGGAAGTTAAATACTGCTCTCCTGGATGACCCCATTTATATTGAAACTATTAATAGTGCAATCCATAGTACTGTAAATTCTTGCAGGGATAAAGATCCGAGTTTCGTATGGGAGGCTTGCAAGCTTAGCATTCGGTCTGCCTCGATCGCCTATTCAAAGTATCTTGTTATCCAGCGTGATTGTTATGAGCGCTTTTTAATTGACCGTATTTCCCATTTGGAGCAAATACAGGCAAACTCTCCTTCTGAGCAGTGTAAGGATCAGCTTTCGGATGCGAGGTCTGCACTTAATATCATTTACGATTTTAAACTTAAGGGTATAATTATCCCTCTCGTGCACGTTGGACTGAAGATGGAGAAAAAAGTACTCAGTATTTTCTTAATTTGGAAAAAAGAAATAACTAAAGACTTTAAATACTATTAATGAATTGGTTTTAGAAAATAATGAAGTTATTAAGAATCCAACAGACATTTTGCAAGAATTAGAGCAGTTTTATAAAAAGTTGTATACTAAGCGTAGCGACGTCATGTCAGAAAATTTTTTCATTAATACTACTCTGAATCATTTTAAGCTTTCTTCTGAGCAACAACGTAGTTGTGAGGGTAAAATCAGTTTGGAGGAATGTTATATTTCTTAACATTCTATGCCTACTCAAAAGTCTCCTGGTTCAGATGGTTTGCCAGTTGAATTTTATAAGGTTTTTTGGGAGGAAATTGGGATCCTGATGGTAAATTCCCTTAATTACGCATTCCAGCGAGGTTTTATCTCGGATGAGCAAGGCAGAGCATGCATCACTCTTATTCCAAAGCACTCTAAAGATCCCCGTTATCTTAAAAACTGGCGTCCTATTTCTTTACTTAATACAGATTACAAAATCTGACCAAGTGTTTAGCTCGTCGTCTGAAGGGTGTTTTACCAGATTTAATAAGTCGTGAACAAACAGGTTATTTAAAGGAGCGTTACATTGGGGAAAACATTCGACTAATACTAGATCTTATCAACTTTTGTGAAAAAAATGCAGTTCCTGGAGCTTTACTCTTCTTAGATTTTGAGAAGGCTTTTGATTGCTTGGATTGGGAGTTTTTGAATAATACCCTAACTTTTTTCAACTTTGGGAATGATTTTCTCACTTGGATTCGTTCTCTTTATAGTAATATGTCTACATGTGTTTTAAATAATGGGTATGCCACGAATTATTTTAGAGTTACAAGAGGAGTGCGACAAGGATGCCCACTCAGCTCTTACCTTTGTATTATTTGTACAGAACTATTAAATTTGCTTATTAACTCAAGTAGTAACATTAGGGGTATTTCCATTTCTGGTGAAAGTATTAAGATTTCCAATTATACTGATGATTCAGTTATAATAACTAATGGTGCTGAAAACTCAATTAAAGAGGTAATTACAGTGTTGAAAACATTTTCGTCGATTTCCGGTTTGAATATCGAGCTAAGTAAAAGTCATTTATTTCCATTAGGACCACTGCATAAGAATATAACTTTTTTGATGATGAAGGTACCGCTTTAGAGTATACCGCATTCATTAACAAGTTTGGCATTGAAAACAATTTCCCATTCACTGTTTACTGTGGTACTCTTTCGGCCATTCTTAGAAATTGGAAGCAAAATATTGAACCAGTTCACTGCCTTAGCGAAAGTAATTCTCTATTAACATCTTACATTTCCTGCACCAGCCCCACCAAGAAAGCTTATAATTACTTTATTATGAATAAGTGTCAGACTCCTAAGGCTATATACAAATGGGAGCAATCTTCAAATAATGATTATGATTGGATCAGTGTTTTCAATATGCCTTTTCTAGCAGTTCGTGGCTAAAATTCAGTTTTTCCAGTTCCGTTTTATTCACAGACTTGTTGCTACTAATGTTTTTTTACATAAAATTAAGTACATAGACTCTTCTTTGTGCACCTTTTGTAAAACTGAGCCAGAAACCCTAGAACATCTTTTTTGCTCATGTATTGTTACCCAGCAGTTTTGGCAGAGCGCTGTGAACTTGTGTCTTAAAAATGTCTTCCTTGTTGACTGGGAGTTTATAAAGTTTGGGTTATTAGATGACTTGAAAGATCCCATTAATTTCTTTTTACTACACGCTAAATACTACATTTTCAGTTCTAAATTAGACAATAAAAAACCTGATGCAGAGATTTTTCACAAAAAATTTAAGTTTCTTACAAATGTGGAGCTTTATATATTGAGTAAGAACCAGAACGACATGAAAATTTTAAGATACAAGGAAACTTTCCTATAGGAAATTTTAAGTGTGTTATGTTTTTGATGAATCAGCAATGAATGCTGTTATGTTATGACTAATCTTTTGTTCCAGATGTTATTGATATTTTGGTAAATTTCATGCTGTACTGTAACTCGGTTGTGTTAAAAGTAGTAAATCCACATTGAAATGATTGTGTTTAATTTTACCAGTGACTCCACTGTTCAGCTACAACAAAATGTACACAAGACGGTTTTGTATACAAACAATTAACACAAAAGTGCTGCTGGGAAAATATTGGTTATTGAAGTGTAAATATGTATTTATCTTACTATTCTGTAAATACTTGTATATTATATCGTCAATCTAAAATTGAAAGGATTAATTATTGAGACAAAATGTGAAAAGCAAATCATGTATATGTTTATAGTTCATCAAGAACAAATTTGTATATATCAAATGACAGTATCTTATGAGAACAAAAGATAATTGAATAAAAGAGATGGCAAAAAAAAATATTTGTTTATTTATTTGTTTGTTCGTTCGTTCGTTCGTTCGTTAGTTCGTTCGTTCGTTCGTTCGATCGTTCGTTCGTTCGTTCGTTCGTTCGTTCGTTCGTTCGTTCGTTCGTTCGTTCATTCATTCATTCATTCATTCATTCATTCATTCATTCATTCATTCATTCATTCATTCATTCATTCATTTATTTATTTATTTATTTATTTGGGGTTCGAGCCTAACATGGCGGAGGAGTAGTTGTAGTCTACTTGGGCTCTCGACGTTCTTATTACTTTTGATAGTTTCGACGTTAGTTTTACCGTGTTTTCTCTGACAACTTGCTCTTTGAATGATGGCGGAGAAAAATCCTGTAAAACGTGGCCGTCCAGTAGGTACTTATGGGCGAAAAAAGCGTGAAGAACTTGAACGACTTTCTCAGCAGACACGCCTTACACAATCACAGCCTGATGTCAGCACCTTCGACGTGTACAACATGTCTGATACAGAGCCCGTTGACAGTGATGTTGAGGTAGAGGATCTTACCTCCAAGTTTAGTAAAATTCTGGAACGAGCCATGAAGAAAATCTCACAAGATTTGAAGGATCTCGACGATGAGGTGAGAGGAGTTATAGAGAACCATACTAAGCAAATTAAGGATCTTCAGATCAAAAATAAAAGGTTAGCTGAGAGGGTGTCTACTTTGGAAGAAAAAATTCAGTATTTACAGAGAGAAAAAGAATCTCATGCCGACCAGATTAATAAACAGGAAAGATTTTCCAGAAGAAATAATTTAAGAATTGTGGGTTTCAAGACCGAAGCTGAGGAAAACCCCATCGAAATTGCAAAGGAGGTGTTTACAAAAGCCGGGGTCGAAAATTGTCGAATTGAGAGGGCTCATCGAGATGGTCGTGTGGTGGAGGGAAGGAATCGACATATTCCTGTTAAGGTCTCTTTTTATATGGATAAGGTTACCCTCCTTCGAAATTCCCGTTCTCATCTTTCCCAAGAGGAGTATTACTTGACGGACGATTTGACTCTGATCGATCTCAAAGAAAAGAGCAAGTACTCAAGAGAAGTTGCCGAACTTTACCGGAGTGGCACTAAACTACGCTTTTTTGGGGGGACGTTGGAGATCTTCAGACGGGAAACCATACACCTTCCGCAACTCCCAGTCCTAAAAACCACCGAGAACTTCATGCCTAATTGGTATTTATTTTGTATGTAATTCATTTGTACATTTGTATGCTATCTGTACATTTTTAACCATGTTTCAACAGACCTAATGCCATGTGGGGCTCCTTCCATCTGCCTTTTAGGGCTTTTACTGCTGATCATGTTAGGGGCTTCGGGTGTGGTTACCTGTCCCTTATCAACCCTGTCAGTAGTTTTGATTACTTTTCTTTTCCCTTATTGCCCTTTCCCTTTTTGTCCCCTTTTCTCTAAACTTTCTTTCTTGTTTTTTCTCTTTACTTATTAACCTCAATATTGTTCTATGATGCTAACGCAATGTTTAACACACTGTATTTACTATAACTGTTGTGCCTACGACCTCTATTCCTTGTTATTCACATTGTTGAGATGTCTGCAGACCTGACCTTTGTTTCTTTTAACGCCTGAGGTCTAAGGCAGGTAAAAAAACGCAGACAGCTGTTTGCTTATTTACATCGTCGTAATTTTGATATCTGTTGCATTCAAGAAACGCATAGTAGTTTCTCTGACGAGAAGTATTGGGAAAATGAATGGGGCGGGAAGGTCTTTTTTAGTCACGGTGATACCAATAGCCGTGGCGTGTGTATACTGCTTAAGCCAAGTCTCAACTATGAAATCATTAAACAAGATACTCATCCGTTTGGAAGATACATATTTATCGATGTTTTACTCAATGAACAGGTTTATACTTTAGTTTGTCTGTATGGGCCAAATAATGATACTCCAATCTTCTTCTCCAATTTTCCTAGTAAACGTTTGTCTTTTAGAGGAGACACTATCGTCCAAGCAGGAGATTTCAATTTTGTTTTTAATTTAGAGCTCGATAAAAAGGGTGGTAATAGTAATACGAATTTCAAAGCCCGGGCTGAATGTTTAGCTCTTATGAATTCTCATCATCTTATTGATATTTGGAGGGAGAGAAATCCCTGTTTAAAACATTTTACTTGGAGCTCTAACATTACACCCGGCATCCATTGCCGATTGGATTTTTTTCCTTGTTGCAAAACATTTGTGTCATGCTATAAGTAATGTAAGTATCTCCCCTGGTATTCAGTCTGAACATTCTTTCGTTCAGTTAACTATTAGTCATCAGTCTTTTCGCAGAGGCCCAGGGTTGTGGAAATTAAACAACTCTCTGTTGAATGACCCTGATTTTATTGTTCTTATTACTGACCTTATTGAGGACGAATTGTCACATTCCAGTGTTATCGTTTTCGATCCCTGTATTCGCTGGGACTTCATCAAGTTTAAAATTCGTCAAGCTTGTATCAAATTCTCCAAGCAAAAAGCCAGAGAAAGAACTCGCAAAGAAGAAACTATTTTGAATCGAGTTGCTTCTTTAGAACAATCTCTTTATGTATCTGAAACGGCCGAGACTCGTGCTCAGTTACGTGAAGCACAAAGTGAACTCTTATTGTTCTACAACTATAAGCTCCAGGGCACGATCATTAGGTCGAGGGCCAGATGGGTGGAAGAGGGGGAGAAAAACTCAAAATATTTTTTAATTTTGGAAAAAAGAAATAGAACCAGTAATGCAATTTTTAAAATCCGGAACGCCATGGGGGAATTGTTGATCGATAACAAACTTATTTTGAATGAAATTAAAGAATTTTACAAGAGTTTATATGCTTCTTCTGATTGTGACCCACACATGTTTTTTCAAGATCTGCCGAATTGTAAACTTGACGATGATGAGTCTTTATGCTGTGAAGGTACACTCACATTGGATGAATGTTCTCAAGCTATTAAGTCTATGTATAATGATAAATCGCCTGGCTCTGATGGTCTTTCAGTTAATTTTTATAAGAAATTCTGGGACCTCATTGGTCCCATTGTTTTAGAGAGTTTAAATCATGGCTTTGAAAGAGGTTATCTTTCCACTGAACAGTCACGAGGTGTCATTTCTTTAATTGCTAAGCCAGGAAAAAATACAGAATTGCTTCATAACTATCGTCCTATTACACTCTTGAATGTTGACTATAAAATTGGAGCAAAAGCCATCGCAACTAGAATTAAAAGTGTGATCCCTAAGCTTATATGTACAACTCAAACAGGTTTTATTAAAGGAAGATATATTGGTGAAAATATTAGATATGTTTTAGATTTTAATTGATTATACTTCTCAAAAGCAGATTCCAGGTTTCTTATTTCTCATTGACTTCGATAAGGCTTCGATAAGATCGAATGGCCCTTTATTCAATATATTATATCTTTTTTCAATTTTGGAACATTGTTTAAAAGATGGGTTGATGTTTTGTATACCAACAGTGAGGCGTGTGTTTGTAACAATGGATATACTACTGGTTTTTTTTTCACGTTCAAAGAGGCGTGAGGCAAGGATGCCCACTGAGTCCTTATTTATTTATTTATTTAATGCGCTGAGATCCTGGCTATGAAAGTTAATTGTAACAATATTATAAGAGGTATGTCTGTTACTGGCTTAGAAACAAAATTGCTGCAGTATGCAGACGACACTATTTTTACTTTAAGTAGCAATGAGGAATCTTTAAATGAAACTATTCAGGTTCTGAGCAATTTTAGATCTGCCTCAGGTCTTACAATTAATATTAATAAGTCAAGCCTGTTTCCTCTAGGTCCCTTTGTCCACTCTGAGCCTGCCTTTGTTCATGACTTTAATCTAAATATTACGAATGGTCCAATTAACTTTCTCGGCATTAGCTTCACACATAATGGTGACGATCTCTTTTCCCTAAATTATATGCCGAGACTCCCTTGTCTGAAAATTTGTTTAAGGTCATGGTCCACAAGGGACATGACACCTATTGGTCGTAATGCTGTAGTAAAATCGCTTGGCCTTTCACAACTCGTTTTTCTTTTTACAGTACTTCCCAGCCCACCTGCTCATTTTTATAAAAGACGTGGAGGTTATTTATGATTTTATCTGGGCAGGTAATCCTGACAAAATTAAACGTACTCCTATGATTAATAACATTTGTGATGGGGGTTTAAGGGTAACACATACTGCAAGTTTTATGAAAAGTTTAAAATGTTCATGTGACGACACTAATGGGCCATGGAAAGTTTTCTTCGATATTCATTTGAAACATTACGGCCGGAAGCTTTTGTTTAAGTGTAATTGCAGACCGAACGATGTAAAAGTTATTTGCAGTCGTTTCCTTCATGATGTGGTAGGAGCCTGGTGTGAAGCTTCGTTCAAACAACCAACTCAGAATTATGGTGATGAAATTATTTGGAATAATTCCAATATCCTTTTAGACAATAATACCGTTTTTTATGATTCCATGTTTGACAAGGGGATTTTGTTTGTTGGTGACCTTTTTGGTCAAAGCGGAAAACCCCTTACTTTTATTGCCTTCAAGCGTAAATTTCACTTGTCGTCTATACCGTTTACTTTATATTGGGTTTAATTAAGGCCATCCCTTTAACGTGGAGGCAGGTGGGCTGTAGATCAGTAAATCATTCGAATCATAATACTCTTTTTTATGATAAAATTACTAAGGGGACTTCTGTTTCAAAGACCGTATATGAGATTCATTGTGATGTATTATGTAAGAAACCTACAGCTATTGCAAAGTGGAGTATATATTACAATTTTGAAGATGATGATTGGCATGATATTTTAATGTACCTTGGAAGAGTGTATCAGAGACGAAATTAAAATACTTTCAGTTTAAATTTATACATCGAATTCTTCCTACAAATAAGCTACTATTTTATATGAAAAAAGTCGAAAGCCCATTTTGTTCCTTTTGTGAGTTAGAAGAGGAGTCACTCGAACAATTATTTTGGGCGTGTAATTTTACTTCAAATTTTATACTGGAGGTGGAGCAAAGATTTCTTAACAAACAGTTCTTTTTTTCTAAAGAAGACATTTTGTTTGGCTATCGTAATTCTGATGCATTTTCTTTAAATTTTTTGATTCTTCACATGAAGTATTTCATCTTTAATTGTAAAAGGCAAACTTTACAACTAGATATTAATAGTTTCTTTTACAAAATGAAATTTGCTTTACAGGTGGAACAGTATAATTATTTTAAAAAAAGTAGAGTGAGTAAATCCAAAGTTAGTTTCCCTGATTTACAAAAAAACTTTTGCCACATGTTTCTGATGGTTCATTTAATTTAAATTATGATATCAACAGATTTGCAGTGAACATGGCACGAATTTGGTTTAATCACATTATTGTATATACTACTGTAAATAAATGATAAGATTTATGAGATTTGTTACACTAAAGTGAATTTTGCCAGATTTGTAAAAAAAATTTTGCTTTTTGTATCTTTGACTTTCTTCTAAGGAGTGAAATGTCTTAAGTATGCAAGACTTTTTTTCTTTTATTATTCATTCTTTCCAAAAGAGCATTATTTTAAATTTATCATTCAACCTTTATTTGAAATGTCTGCGAACTTTGTTACATATGTGTTATGCAGTGTACTAAAACCTTAATTTCATGACGAAAATTCATTGAAAGAACAATAAAGAGGAAAAAAAATATTTACTTATTTATTCATTCATTCATTCATTCATCCATCCATCCATCCATCCATCCATCCATCTATTCATTCATTCATTCATTCAGTCAGTCAGTCAGTCAGTCAGTCAGTCAGTCAGTCAGTCAGTCAGTCAGTCAGTCAGTCAGTCAGTCAGTCAGTCAGTCAGTCAGTCATTCATTCATTCATTCATTCATTTATTCTTTCATTCATTCATTCATTCATTCATTCATTCTTTCATTCATTCATTCATTCATTCATTTATTTACTCTCTCTCTCTGTTCGATTCTCTCTCTGTTCGATCTGTTCGATCTCTCTCTCTCTCTCTGTTCGATTCTCTCTCTGTTCGATCTGTTCGATCTGCCTGTTCTGCCTGTCTGTTCTGTCTGTCTGTCTGTCTGTCTGTCTGTCTGTCTGTCTATCTAATCCATCCATCCGTCCGTCCGTCCGTCCGTCCGTCCGTCCGTCCGTCCGTCCGTCCGTCCGTCCGTCCGTTCGTCCGTCCGTCCGTCCGTCCGTCCGTTCGTTCATTCATTCATTCATTTATTTATTTATTTATTTATTATTTCTTTAGTTTTCTTTTTCCTCTTTATTGTTCTTTCAATCAATTCTCGTCATGAAATTAAGGTTAAGTACACTGCATAACACATATATAACAACGTAAGCAGACATTTCAAATAAAGGTTGAATGATCGTTAAGTGTTGATCGATGATTAAAAATTGTTGTTTGGCTGCGTAGTGACCTCTCTCGGCCCGGTGTAAAAGATCACCTTCAACGCGATTCAAGTGTATTTAAGCATTCCTTACCAGGCGCGGAAAGAGATTCTTATGAGGAGGGAGGGGGGAGCGGGGGCCTTGGATAATGTTCAATGCACCGAAGGTCCACCACGAGGGTGAAGCGTGAGTATGCAATTGTAAAGTCGAGGGGCCGCGTTGGGGAACCTGGGTATGTCCAGGGTACGAGTCCAGCCTTTGCCGCGTAGAAGTCCAGTAATCAAAGCCCCTAGGAGCTCTCGCACATTTCTGAAACAATTATTTATTTCAATTTCGTTCATGGCAGTTTACAAATGTACATTTTATGTAAGTGTAGTATTGTTTTATAGATAGTTTAATAATGCCCAAGTTAAGTTTCTCTTTTCTCTGTCCCTTTTTGCTACATATATATAATAATATCCTACACATTATAAAGTTAACTTTTGTGTAATTCACATACACAAAAAGAAAAAAAAATAACATTGAACAATGTGACAATAAGTTGTAGAATAATACTAGCCCATTCTTAGATTTGCACGACTATATCATGCATTTTTCATTTGTCAAACAGGCACTTGTGAAAATCAAAGCTGAAGCAATAGTGCAATAACAGAAAGCATGCTTCAAAGTCTGTATTAAAAATTGAATATCGAGGAGTACTTTTTCCGTATAGGTAAAATATTAATGACTTTTACTGATGATTAAAGTAATATTATATGCAAGAGAGAAATGTTGTTTAGAAAAATAAACAGAGTTCTTAAAAGAAATATTCGGTATCTAAAATAAAATTTGAAACAATACGATAATCCTGAAATTAATGCTCAATGGTCACTTTACTCTCACAGTGAAAGTTATGTAGGAGACTGTCTTTAATATTTATTTTAAATTTTCTGTCCTGTAAATTATATGTATAAAGTGATTTTAAAAGTAGCGGACCTCACTGTCGCTTAAAGAGTTCAAAAGATTCTCAAAACTCGACCGCCACTAGACGTCTGTGAACTGAAACTCTAGTTAAATATTCAACTAGGCCGAGAAATAAGTTTTCGAACAAGGTGTTTATACATATAACGAGAAGTCAACGAGACTTCCAGGAGCAAGTGATGCATCGTGGGTTTAATTATCACTATGGCCATTTAACTTTTTACTAATAACAACAATGATCCCGTAATATAAGGTAAGTGCAAGGCTAGGGATAATAACTTTTTTGGAACTTAATGGTAGATTGTCCCCAACGAAAAGATTGTTAAGAATTTTACACCATTTTTATGTCATTGGTCTTAAAAACACCTCTTTTGTATCTATTTTTATGTGAGAATTATTCCAAATGACCCAACGGTTCTGAATCCTGGCTTATGGATGCACTATGACCAAACATGAAAACATTTATTATAAAATCGATTTAATAAGCGTATGATCTGAACTTTTAAAAGTGCAATAAAAAGGCCATCTTTACCATAGTTTCGAAGAAAATAGTCACAGAACAGTTTCCTGGTGCTCTTGATTCATCAGTATAACACTTGACCCAAGTTCATTCCAAGCCCCAAAAACTAGACGGATGAATAGTCTTGGGTCCACCTTGAGATTACTGATATACAGATCTTCTGATTTCGTCCTGCTTACCTTTCCAAATGATGTTAGAGATATCCCTCACCCTATTTGAAAATAAAACACCCTTTTTTTGCCTCATGCCAGTATTGTAGTTCAAACTCTTCAAAATGGGGCAGCTGAAAGTCATTTGGACTCATCTCAACCACTCTGAAGAAATACAGGAGAAAATGCGTTCGGATGACATGGCATGGCATACAAACTGTATCACAGGCGTTAAAAAGGGGTGAATTGTGAACAGTATTACTTTGAAAACTGAAAACTATATGTAGATAATTATGTCTTGTAAAAGAAATATATATAATAGTTGGGATATTCTTGACCAGAAGAGAATTTTGATTCTTCTTGCATACAGTCCTTTAAATGTTCTCGAAAGCTGTGAACGATGTTGCAATGGTCCATACTTCCTTCTTGCCAACAAGAACAACTGTGACAAAATGTTTGATGGTTAACACGTAAATAATTGAAGTGTGTGCTATTATATGACATTTGTTAAGTGAGTAAATTTCTTGAAGTGAAGGCGAATTTTCATTTGCTTCACAGACTATGAACGGTTTCGCCATGAAAACCTAAAGAAGTATTTTTCCAGACGATGTTGAGGTAGTTTTTAGATTTTTCCAGTCTTCTCAAGTTATTGTACGTTGCATTTGCAACATTCTAATCCGGTATGTAAAAGGTTCATGTCACTTGCACATCTGGGACATAAGGCTATTCGTTAAATAGGGAGCGGTAGAATACCGATAAATGGCAATAGGGTCTAATCTATATAGCCACCTACTCGTACAAGTATATAGATAGTTCTGTATTTCATTAGTTATCGATCCCAAGTGTAGCTGTTACCATCCATACCGATTGTAAACGTCGCACACTTGTAGATCACATACGAATTATGTTGCGACCATAGTCATTGCAATGGTAACTACATTGATCACTTGGCCTATTCACCCATACGTAAGGCTTCGTATATCAAATATTACCAGTTTCACATACGCAGAGGTACAGCTAAACGTTAAACATACACCATGCACCCAGCTTTGTACATAGAATACATATTTTTTCATTTATCTACATACACGCAGTCATACTTTTAAAGACTTCGAACATTCATACATAATCGTTCGCGTCATTAGATAAACACGTTACGGTAATGCTCAGTTTGTAAGTACCAACATTAAGAGGATAGCGATATTGCATGCACAATGTGCAGGTCGCCCACGTAAAGTACTTGTAGACTAGGTAATCATATAGAGTTAGAGTTAGTTGAGGTTTTACGGCTCAGTTTCTAACCAATTGGTTTTAGTCGGGCCGGCCACGGTCATTTTACTGTTGTGGCTCACTGTCTTGGTCACAAAGTACCTCTCCGGGTCTAGATGGATATGCCATGGAATTTTTTGCTTATGATTATAATGACTTATTGAGAGACTATATTCGTAGGACACTGAATGATTGCTACGAAACAAGCTCACTCTCAATCACCTCCCTCGGGGTATTTGCACCCAATCCAAAGCCAAACAAGAAGGCAATCCATGAAGTTGCAAATCCCATCTTACTGATATTATGTTCATATTTTATGGTTAAAAAAGTTTCGCAACATGTTGGTTTGCAAATAATGAGGAAAGTTTACTTCTTGGTCATGTAACATTTGATCTTGACCCATAATAACAAAAAAAAAACTCTATTTAAATATTGTTTGATTTGTCTCACTACCCTCTGCATGTCATCTGGTTTGGGGATATTTTTCAACATACTAATTTGGAAACAATGACCAAAACACAACTTTCAGCTCATTTGATTTTTGACCATGACGTCATTGATGGTACATGTGTTACAGCTAGGTACACTACACAGAACCGAAACAGCGAAAAGATGCAGAAGAAGATTCCAAACTGATTATTATTAAGCCCCCTTTTCCTTAATTTCTACAAAATACACTAAGGTCTATGTTTACAATACTTAATCCATATACTTATCACAAAGCTTTGCTCGGCAGAGTCACTCGTCCAGGATGGTCTTGGCTCCTCCAAAGGAGACGGTGATATCGGCTATTCAAAGATAGCGAAGGCTGATAGTCCCGGAAACCTACCGATAACGATTATAGACTAGGCTTAGCTGGTTTGCAGAGTCCATTAGTCGGCTACAGCAATGGGCGAAACATAGACCTCCGTTACAGGTAACATACAACGTTCGGGTCGTCTGTCATCTCCTCTCGAATACAGCAAAGCCAGCCGTACACTACACGACTTTGCACACCGCAACTCAACTCGATCTTCGGATCTCCAACAGTCGTGTAGTGTGCATGAGTTGATGACTGCGACTGGAAGTTTTAGGACTAGTTTTAAGTCGCGCCGACGAAGAACGAACGAACATGTTGGTTCTTCCCGACCGAAGTCGGCGTGACTTAAAACTGATCTTAAAACTGCCAATCGCAGTCTTAAACTCTTGCACACCTCACGACTGTTGGCGACCCGACGATCGAGTTGGGTTGCGGTGTGCTAAGTCGTGTAGTGTACGGCTACCTTAAGAGTTGTGAATACTCGATTAAGTTATGGGCTCTCTCTCTCTCTCTCTCTCTCTCTCTCTCTCTCTCTCTCTCTCTCTCTCTCTCTCTCTCTCTCTCTCTCTCTCTCTCGAGATCTCTCTCACTCTCTCTCTCACTTTCTCTCTCTCCCTCTCTCTCTCTCTCGAGTAGTTTTTCTCTTGGACGGGTATATATATATATTTATATATATTATATAATATATATTAGTATATCATATATATATATATAGATATATATATATATTATATATATAACCGCTAATTTCCCACCTTAAGGGGAAATTGTTATATCTGCTTGTACATAGGGCGAAAAAAGATAATAACAATACATAAAAAAATAAATTCGCCCTAACGTCTAAAACATATAATTAACGTTTATTTCAATGGTCCAGGCAATCCGTTCGTCGTGCTTAAACAGCTAGGTGTCCGTAAATTTGACAACTTTGAAGTACTGGCCATCTAGGTTGTAAATCTAAGAGGGCGCCCTTGTAAGTTTACGTATTAGCTATAAGAAAATGTGTGTGGAAACGTTAAGGCGAAACTTATATTTCACCCGAAAAATTTTTTTCCCCTTAAGGTCGACTTTTCAACAACAACCTTTCCCCCTAAGTCTGCCGGATTAGAGAAATATAATAATATATATATATATATATATATTATATATATATTATATATATATATATATATATATATATATATATATATATATATTATATATGATACATATACTATATATATAATACATATATATATATAATATATATATATATAAGTATTATATATATAATATATATATATATATATATATATATATTATATATATAGATATAATATATATATATATAAAAGAAAGAAAGGACATGGCAATAATGATGCATAACTGGTTGATTTTAAGGGAGTATAAAAGTTACACAAATGTATTTCGACATTTTCGGTCCCCCTGGGACCTTCGTCAGCGGAGATTTTAAAGGCAAAAAATGAGTACCAATAGATATGCACAAGAAGCTGCATGTAATAACCAACAAAAGAAGGGATTAAAATTGTTTGCTGAACGTGTACTGATTTAGAAGAGCCAAGGGTCTTTGTTAAGTCCGGTGATGTGTGATTTAAGGCTTCAGTATCCAAACAAGTTCGGAACGCTTTCGTTGTTCCTGACGCAAATAAAGTTTATTTGCCAATTGAGGATTACTTTGAGATTTTTCGATGGACTGGTGGAGGAAGGTTAAAGTGCTCTGCTACTGGGAATCCAAGAGTATTGTCACGGATTGACTGGCTTGTGGTTATTGAATCTTAGCACGGAAGGAAGGTCCCAGTTTCCACCCACGTAGAGCTTGTCTTTAAAATAGATTACAAAGGAAATATAAACAAAACAACATTACAGGAATCCACAAATTAAGGTTAGGAGGAATGATCGGAAAATTTATGTTAGGGATGTTGATACGTTCTTCAGTCGTGATATACTTGCAGATTTGGCAGCGGTCTTTTGTTGCAGTGAGTGTTCCCCTTAGAGGCGTTAGTCTAAGGGTCAGTAATTTGGAGGGGAAGTAAGAAGTCTCCTAAGGTTAGGGGGCTGGCGCGCAAGGCTAGGAGAGGGGGGTCCCCCGGGAAAAAAATGCCTGAAGAGGACTGGATCGTCTTTAAGGGAGACAAAAAGTTTGTTTTAAGAGTGCTTGCAAGGATTGGGAATTAGGGGATTGGTACTTAAACACAAGGGGTATACGTCGTATTGGGGGTTTTAATTTTATAGGATAAAAGGTCCCCTGGCGATTAATTGAAGCAGCGTTTAAGTATAACTTGTTTGATAAATGTGGATGAGGTAGGCCGTTTCGTTAGAAAGTAACCGGCGAAGGGAAGAAACCGAAAACGATCGTAGTCAGCGGGGTCACGAGCCAAATACGTTTGGTTGGAGAACGTACATTGACTATAAACTATTGACTTTTTCTGTTTCCTGAGGGTGCGACACTATCGAAATGTAGCAAGGAGATGTTTTGTCTGTGGTTGGGTTTGCCAATTATTGGAAGTCGAAGATGGTTCCTGTGCGTCTAGTTTTACCAGTACGTCAAGGAAAGCTATATGATGGTTTGAAACCTCAAAAGGTAAACTTAATACTGTTCAAATGAAGGGGAAGTTTAAACATGGTCCGTTTAAAAAGTGTCAAGGGTGGCAATCTTTCTACCATGTAGGTCAAATGAAAAAAAAAAAAAAATTTAACATCGTCAGATGTAAGCGGATAGTAATTTGGGGATTGTTTTCAAAGGGGGAAAGCTAGAATAAGGCATTCCAGCCTCGGAGGTTTTTTATGCCTATGGAAAAAATATTGGCCATAAAAACTTCGGTTGCCATTTTTGGTTTGGGGGTGCCCATGGCGGTTGGGCCCTTGATTTGGATGGGAAGGGGAAGTTTCGCCATTGGGAGAAAAAGTAAAAAAAATAAATTGTTTTGAAGGATTTGGGGAAAGTTGAAAAACCATTTTTGGAAAAGGGTCGCACTGAGAGGGTTTTTCCTATTTCTGAAGTGTGATCCAAAAAAAACCAAAACAGTTCTCGGGCATGCTAAAGACCGCCCCTTACCTCATGTGGGGAATAATTAGTAAAACCAAAACTTAAACCACTGTCTGTTTTTTTTCCTAAACAGTTTTTACCGTGGGGGCCCCAATTCCTTTAGGTGTGTTTTTTTAAAAGGTTTTACCGGTTTGGGGCCGTCGGGTTCAAAAACAAATTCCAGTGTGCTATTTGTTTTGCCAAACCTGATGAAGGGGCTCTTAAAAAAAACCCGGAAAACCAACGTCGTGGGAATTTTTCACTAAAAACTCTTTTCAAGCCCCCCCACCAACCTATTTTACTACTTCTTTTTTTACCTCCTCACTTCATAAGATGCTACCGAAAAGCACCTTTCACCTTTATTTTTTATTCGGAGAGTCTTTGATTTTCCTTTTTTTTTTGCGGGATTTTAAGACCACCATAGGCCTCACAATGGGGCGTAAGTGGTCAAAAGAGGGCATTACGGCACTTGTGTTTGCGTGAGGGTTCGCTGGTTCCCCCCCCCCCCCCTGGAATCCTGCTTGAGGGGCTTTAAAGATCTTCCATTCAACAAATAAAACAAATTCCCTCTTTTCAGTATAGGCAAAAAGTCAAGTGCCTCTGTTGAGCAGGAAAAAAACAAAATGGGCCCTTAAGTTCTCTGTGTGGGACTGTTTAATTAATAGCGTGGACTTGGAACTCATGTCATAATAACAAAAAAGGTCGCTTGAACGTCCCACTCTACCTATCTAATAAAGTATATATATAATATATATATATATATATATATATATATATATAATTAATATATAATATATATATATATATATTATATATATATATATATAATATATACGGAAGTGTAGGATTGTTGGGGGACCGTTGCGGACTTCTAAATTTATAGGGAAGAAACTGAAGAATGGTGGGATGCGGGGACCAAAGTCGGGGCATAATTTTTTAAACCTGGTGGGGGACTTATATGTGTCTAACAATTTTGGGCAAATCTTTGGCCTTAGTAAGAAAAGGGGGTGGGGGGGACGGATACCACCCGAAATGGATGGAAAAACTGAGGGGTCCCCCTGAAAGCTGGGGTTTGAAACCAAACGGGGGGGGGGACCCTACTTCGGCTCAAACGTGCAGTTTACCGCTCTACCAAAAAAACTGTGGAAGCTATTCGGGGGAACAACCTCTGTGTGCTGGGAAAGTAAACACTTGGTCCAATTTAATTTTTCATATACCCAAGACGGGGTGGACAAAGTTTTTTTTCCATTCATTGTACGTCAACTTTGGAAAGCTCCGCCCAGCTGTTTGGTAAGATTTAAACGGAAAGTGTTTAGATGTGGACGTTGTTTGGCGGGACTTCTATTAATATAGGGAAACTGAACGAAATGGTGGGGATTGCGGACATAAAGTCGCCAGTAATATTTTTTAAACCTGTGGGCATATGCGTCTAACATTGGGCAAAACCTTTGCCCCCCTTAGTTAAGAAAAGGGACCGATACCACCAAATGATGAAGAAAAACCTATTATATATATATTAATAATTTTATATATATATATAATATATATTATATAATATATATTACATATTAATATATATATATATATTATAAAAAAACCATATACATGTAAAACCATGGACGTGACCCCTCATTTTATACACCCCCCAAAAACATCCCACATGACGGAAAAGGGGGGGGGGAGTGGAGGGGGTCCCTGCGGGCAAAAATTGTCTTGGGACTTCTTTCCCTGTGGAGGGAACCCGCCATCCCCACGGAACAGTGATTATGTTTTCCTTAATTTCGTTTCATATTTGGGACTCTATAATTTAATTTTGGTTTTTAATTTGGGGATTTAAGTGGGCTACGTAACAAGCAAGTGAGGCGGGGACGGGCCCCATTGGAAATAAACAGTTATGGCTCCCTTTGTTTTGGCCCAAAAACCTCTTTCATGGGCGGTTAATTGAGAACGCAAAGGTTCAAAATCGACAAGAGCAGCTTTGAACCTCTGTTTTATGCCCGTTTCATCGATGACATATTTTTAGTCTGGACCCATGGCCGCCCCTCTCTCGACGATTTCATACATGAAGCAAACTCAAAACCTCCCTTTACAGGAAACCTACAGATAGGCCTACCTACCTTAAATACAGCAGCTTCCACCCATCCCACATTAAAAGATCGATTATTTTCAGTCAACTGCTCAGATTTAAACGTATATGCTCGGACCATGCCGATTACGAGAAAGCCGTTAGGCATTTGGTTCAGTCCCTACTGGAGTGCGATTACCCTTACAAGCTTATTTCTAAAGAAATTAATCGAGCTTCCCACCTCTCCCGTGACTCGGTATTAAGCCAGAAAAGAAATGATATGACGGCACAGCCCCAACGCATTCCTTTTGTAACCCGTTTAAGCCCCTCTACTACCCCCTTCCTGCAAAAAGTGAAATGCGATTGGAAGACCCTAAAGAACAACCCATCCCTACCCCCACCTTTTTCTCACCCCCCTGTTCTGGTCAAGAAACAACCACCCAGCTTACATCGGTTCCTTCCTACATTATACGTCATATTGCTACCAGCAAAGGTACAGTATCAATGATGTAACATGTCTGCATAATTTGAAGTGCATGACAATTCTTGCTGATACATGATTAAAATAACTTTTGAAAGCTTGAAATCACAATGCAACTAGCATAGAATCACAAATTTTTCAATATAAGATAAATTTCAACTACATAAATCAAATTCTTGACAATGTGTCAGGGGTATGCTATCTTTCCCTTTTATACCCTCTTCCCCTTATATTCCCTTAATACACAAATCATAAGACCATAAGAACAAACTCTATCTTATTAATCTCTGATTCTTATTTTTCATCTTGGACAGAAATGTTAAAGAATTATGATTGTTATATACAATGACAGGGAAACTAGTGGTTCCCAAATAGACAACAAAATGCTAAAGTAATAATAACAAAGCTAATGTTTCTTTCTCAATGGCTGAATAATTTTTCTGATGCTTGTCAAATTTCTTTGAATAGTAACATACAGGTTGATCAGCACTGTCCTCATCATCTTGTAACAAATCAGCTCCACTCTAAAAGCATCCTGGTGAAATTTTACCAGGATAGGGGTCAATAGCTATCCATACATTTCCTGGTTTAAGTTACGAGGAGATCCTGTTCAAATTTAATCAGGAAAATGTCAGATTTGACCAAGATGTTATAAAGAGTAGTTTCTTTAACCAGAAACATTACAGATTTCGTCAGCTTGAACGCTGGAAATTTACACTTTGACCTTGGATTCCGAATCCAGCGGTGTAATGGCGTATTTTTGTGGTTAACTTTAAGAGATTGGGCATCTATCTTCAAAAGAGTTTTAAGGATCGATTTGCATTTCCACGTATGATGTGACTAGAATCGGATTCCGCCGCTAAATTAGTTACCAAATGAATCTTGAACCATGAAAATCGGTTCAGATTTAGTGAAGGTATGTACGGAAATAAATATCAGCAATCTGTCCAAAAAATTCAAAAATCTGTCAAATTATTGATATTTGAGACATAAAGCATATCAAATAGGTACTTCATGTTCCGAAATTAACGAAGAGCGTGCTCAGAAGACGAGCATTATTTCTTGAAATTTTTAGCAAAGAGGTACACCCCTAGTCTTTGTTTGGGCTATGAATACCTGTTAGAAATACCAAGGTCAGTTTGATATTTGCGGTTTTCTGTCGTTAAAAAATCAGCCAAGTCGTGACGCTATCAGCCAAGTCATGACGCCCAGTTTCGAGGAGAAAATTTTTCTAATGAAACGTTCCTCTGACCAGGATTCCGTGGTCACTTCCAACCAGGAAATTTATGGACAACTATTGACCCCCAACCCTGGTTAAATTTAACCAGGATGTTTTTAGAGTGTGCCATAAGCACTGGCGTCAATAGCCAACTTAAAGTGTTTGTCAAAATCTGGAGCCATTAAGACAGGTGAACTCATTAACGTATTCTTTAGAGTAACAAAATGCTGTCTGACAACAATCAGTGGCGACATATTTTCATTTTTCTTCAGCAATTTTTTAAAGGTGCAGCTGTATCTGACAAATTTAGATAAAAACGCTTGTTATAACCAGCCATGCCAAGGAAGCGCATGAGCTTCTTCTTATTAGTTGGAACAGGGAATTTGTCAATGCCATCACCCTTGGTTTTAATCGGCTTAACTTCACCCTGACTAACCACATGGCCTTAGAATACTACACGAGCACAAGTAATTTCATTTTTGACCAAATTTCCGGTCAAATCAGCATCAGAGTGAGCTTTTCGAACAATGCATTTATGTGTTGTACATATATGTGCTGGTTCCATGAGTTGCTGTACACAATAAGGTCATCTATATACAATTCACAATTTTCTAAGTTTGAGGTAAGGTCATTTACCAAACGTTTTCCACAAGTCTTTACAGAAGTAGGCGAGCTCAGCGCTCTAAGCAAGACTATACACATGTTGCGCCAGAATAAAGTTACCACTAATAGAATTCTACTTTCGGTGCAGCAATTAAGCAGTTTTAGCCAACGTTTTACGTCGATTGCATAGAAGGGTATTGTTTCTAAGTGTTTTCCTTACCCCGGACTCAAACGCCATCTCAGGAAAACAACCACCAGGTACCGTCCGTTCCTTTGGGTAATTTCTGAGGTCATCCCTAAATTTGCCCAGTTGAAGACTAGGAAAATTGTAACAACTTGGTATTTAAGAGTTACGTGAATGTATATATATATATATATATATATATATATATATATATATATATATATATATATATATATATATATATATATATATATATATATATACATATATATATATTAAGTGGAGTGAAAAACCTGTATACCAACAATATTTCTCAAAACAGCAAGTAGGATCCAAAGAGGATTCACAGACATCACCAGAGAATGAATATAATAAGAGTAAAGTAAATGGTGAAAGTCAACAACATGCTAAAAAGATGGACAAAAAGCACCGGGCTTGCAAGCTTTCGGTTTTTAATCAACCTTCTTCAGCCAAACTGATAAAAAGCAAGCATACAAACTGTTAAAAGAGGCAAACGTACGACTTGAGCAAGTAAAAGCTTAAAAAATGCCTGAGCGTTACAGTGATAAAAGGTAAGAATCTGAAAGCGAATAAAGGCTTTATTCGCTTTCAAATTCTTACCTTTTATCATATTTGCATAAATAATGAGATTAGTTTACAAAAATAAAATGTTCATTCAAATTCCCCTTCTTTTTTCTTTACAATGATACATAGATTTTTACAGATAATATATTATTCTAAGTTCACCAAAATATTCCTGAAAATTTTCTCTTTAAATGCAGTAAAAATAACTTATGGAAAAGAGTTAAATTAAAATTTTAAGCTCGAAATTACTACAGCTTTAAAAATGTTTGCCCAATGGTGTATTCGCTTATAACCACGGTGTCTGATCCTAGGCTCCCTCCTGTCTCACCCACATACTGCTTTTTGCAATCCAGGCAGTTAACTAAATACACCAAGCCTTGAGTACAGCAAGTGATGGAATGGAATATATTGAATTTTTGGCCGGTCATAGAGAAGCTACGAACCCATTTGGTTTCTTTGAGCGAGGCACAAGTAACACACCGAGCGGAATGTTTCTTGAAACACCCCTTAATCTCACTTCCTGAATGATTAGGTAACTTTCCTCTGACTAGCAGGGACCTCAGGTTAGGGGGCTGTCTAAAATTCAGACAGGTATCAGACATCTGCAAATGCAGGAATGCTTTTTATTGATTTGGGCCAAAGGAGGCAAACGTGGGTTACGACTGGTAACAAAAGAGCAACAATCTACCTATGCTTTTTCATTTCTGTTCTAGGATGAAGCAATTTGTCACGGTGGACATTCTTAGCTTTACTTATTTTACTTCTAACTTTGCAAGCGGGATAACCACATTTCGCTAAATTTTGTTGGAGGTTATCAAGATTCCTATTAAGGTCCCTCTCATCAGTACAAATAGCTTTGATCCTAAGAGCCTGGCCATAGGCTGAATTATCAAAGGTGGATTTATTATAGTAAGAACCATATTATAGGTAAAGATTCTTAAAAGTAGGCTTCCCAAATAAATCTGTACTTAAAAACGCTTCCCCGGTTCGACTTATAGACAAAACAAGAAAGGTGACTGAATTAAAGTTAAAACCAAAAGTAAATTGCAGTTCTAATGGGTACAAGTTATTTAAGATCTCCATGAAAGAACGAAAGGCGTATTTACCATGTGACAATATACCCCATATGTCATCTATATACCGACACCAATCAGTAGGTTTCAAAGGACAAGTCTCCCATAGTTTTTCTTCCACAAATCCCATACCCCAACATGCATAGCCAGGTGCCATTTAGGTCGTATGGAGGTTCCATTCATTTATGTGATTTTCATTTAGACAGATTGTAAGACACTCAATTAAATTACTAGTGGATGAAACCCTAGTGTTTATAGCTTCCATATATATATATATATATATATATATTATATATATATATCTATATATATATATATATATATATATATATATATATATACATATACATATACATATACATATATATATAATATATATATATATACATATATATATATAAATATATATATATATATATATATATATATATATAATATATATTATATATATATATATATATATATATATAGGTAAAAATGAAGTAGTAAATAGTGCTAAAAGTTTGTGAAAAATTCCACGACGTTTCGGGTTTAAACCCTTCATCAGGTGGCAAAAATGCAACTGATCGTTGACACGGCCAAACGTACAATTTAAAAAAATACGCAATAAAATTGGGCACGGTAAACCTCGGCTAGGAAAACAGACAGTGTTAAGTGGTTACCACAAGTCAAAAAAAAATGCAGGAATTGCTGCGTTATAACAGTTCAAGTCTAACGTTCAGACCATGTGGGGACAGGGTTCCAAGTTTCATGATTAGGCGGTTTTCGGCAGCTAGGCGGTCATGATCGGAACCTCGACACGAGATGGCCGCCGAAACCATCAAGTCACGGATCGAGCATGTTGACGGGGGATTGAAGTGGGTGGCTACCGGGAACCCTGGGAGGTTCTGTTTGATTGACCTCAGATGCTCAGTGACTCGGTCAGCAAGACGATGTTTTGTTTCTCCCACATACAGTACATTACAGCGTTGCTGATGAATGTTTAACCGGTTGTTGTTGGGACCTACAATGGAAAGGATTTGGTCATAACTGACCACCGGGTAAGTACTGCATCTCCTACGGTTTCATGGAAAAGTTCCTTGGGTGTTAGCCACTACTGCTAGAGGTTGGGACTTGGGAGGCACGGAAAAAGTGCTAAGATATGTTGTTTTCAATTCTGAATGCTGTGATGGGGGGTTCAAGGAAATGGTCACGGGTGGATGGGTCATGACGGAGGGTTTCTACATTCCTGTAAATGGCACGTGATGGGAGTTACAGATGGATGAAAGGATACGACCGACGGAATACGTCTGGTGGGTGTTTGGTCAGTTTTGAGGGCAAGGGCAGAGGCTATATCAATTCCTTTATGTGCATTAGAGAGCACTCTTTGTGGATACTGGCGTTGTTCAAAGAAAGAAATTATCTGCTTGGAAATGGTAGCGAAATGCAGGTCGTTGGAACAAATCCGTCTGGCCTGCGAACGTTGTGAATTAGGAATTGAGTTGGTACAAGATCTAGGGTGGTTGGAAGGGTACATGAGGTAGTTGTGAGAGTCAGTGGATTTAAAGTGGAGATAAGACTTGATTTTAGGGTCGGAGATGGATAATTCCGTGTCTAAAAACACTACTGAGGAGTTGGAAATACAGTGAGTGAATTTCAAAAACGGACAAAACGTTTCAGCAAAGTTAATGAACCTTTCCAAATCGTTTTGAGGACCCACTGCAACCCCAGAAATGTCGTCAATGTACCTTATATAAAGCATGGGCTTGATCCCGGTGAAACGAGAGAACATCTGCTTCTCAAAGTGACCCATGGTGGGGCAGGCGACAGAAGGTCCCGATTTAGCACCTATAGCTACTTCTTTAATATGGCGGAAAAACGACCATTGAACTGAAAGCAATTTTGTGTGAGGACCAGTTCTGTCAAGCGAAGAAAGGTGGTGGTAGGGATGTTAGGGTCCTGGCGTTGATCAACGTGTATGGCTGCTAAAGCAGCGTGATGGGCTGAAGCATAGAGCCTTGTGACATCCATGGTGAATAAAGTTCGTTCACTGGGATTCTCAGGAAACTCAAAATTTTGAATTAACTTAAGGAAGTGAGGAGTATCCTGGATAAACGAAGGTAGGGTTGAAACTAATGGGGAAAGTACAGGGTCTACGTACTGTGAAATCAGAACCGTGGGGTAGCTGTGGGAAGACACAATGGGGCGACCAGGGTTATTGGCTTTTTGAATTTTGGGCAGTAGATAAAAATTGGACATTTGTCCAACAGCCACCCTCTTGTAGGTCAGTATTAACCACTATCAAACTACCCTTAACCAGACCCTCCCCGAAACAACCTTGCAATGGGCCCCGCTGCTTATAGTATGTAACCACATTGTAACAGAGAGTGTAGAGATCTCTCCCGGAACCGACATCAACTAACATCCAGGCCCTTTAACTGTTATTCCTCCAATGTAATTAACCTTATCTTCTGTAGCATGTGCCCATATAAACTACGTAGGGGTACGGAAGCTTAAAAATACCATCGAGATCACGATATCTTTTCCCATATAAGTTAACATTTTTCAGAAAAATGTCAAGATGGCAAGATAATCATTTCTGGTCAAAAAATGATGAATTGCCTAGTTCAAAGGATCTTGTGATTTCAACAAGTTTCTTCAAAAAGATGATTTAACTGTTTCCACTATCTCGTGATTTCAGCAATGTTTGCAACCTGTTTAAATCCACGCATTTTTCCAAGTATAAGCAAAGGAACAATTTTCTAAAGAAATAATAAAATAACAACTTTTGACATCTTCCCATTTAAACAATTTTCTGCAAAATGTTAAATTCCCCACATCTCTCCAAGTGTACAAGATAACAATTTTCTAAAAAATGCTAAAATAGCAACTTACCACATTTTGTCATTTCAACAATTTTCTGCAAAATGTTAAAACTCGCACCTCTTTCCAAGTGAGCAAATAAACAATTTTCTGGAAAATGTTGAAACTACAATTTATCTCATTCCATCATTTCAACAAATGTCTGCAGAATGTCGAATTCCTCACATCTGAAGTGTGCAAAGCAACAATTTCTGAAAAATGATGAAATGACGACTTATCACACCTCGTCATTTCAACAAATATCTGCAAAATGTTAAAATCCTTACATCTTTCCAAGTGAGCAAAGCAACAGTTTTCTGAAATATATTGAAATGACACCAGATCAGATCGTGTGATTTCGACAACTTTGTTCAAAATGACTTCATGATGGCCTAGCAATTTCTTGCATTTTATCGACTTTCTACGGTGATTCTGAGGGAACATCAAATTCTCTCTCTTCAAACAAGGGTTATTTTAATAGACATTGCTTAATTAACGAACTTTGCTCAATTGTAAGGTTTTAAGTTGCGGATTCTACGAGAACAGGACGAAATTATTAATTGTCGTCATGGTGTTTTCATAATTTGTTGAGCAGGTCTTGAAGTGAGGGAGTGGGGGGGGGGGGGCTAAACAGATTTGCAGCACTTATCCCAAATATCTGTGATGCATGGTCACCACAACATTTCGCCAATACAGAATCTGTAGCTCTGGACAAAAACTCAACGCCGAAGCCTAGGAAATCTCTAAAGGGGCAGTTCATGACACTACCTAAGCAAAGCACCAAGTGACGTGCTTATAGATAGTTTGCACACGAGCGGACCTTTTGTTTGACACTCATGCATGGATATCATCCTGAGTGAGGGTACCAAGGAAGGCTAACGTTTAAGGTGGATAACATGCAAATGATGTTATTGTCCATAGCCGGATTAACCCAGTAATCGAGGTAACCTACAGGGTACGGGCCCCCCGACTTTAAGGGGCCCCCGAAAATATCCGTATGGTCAGTCTTTTTAGCTTAGTTTTCAAATCTGCTTCTGAGTTAAAATAGAAATCTTTAACTTTCTCCCAACAAAAGTATGTACTCTGAAGCCCTAGTGGTATTAATACTGACAAGTGGTTATATATGAGTGCTTTAGAGGTTCGTTTAAACTTTTTCATATTCGCTGTATTATTGACATTTTTAAAGATTGAAGGTTTAGCCGTAATTTATAAGTCACGGAAAGTTCCATTTCTGACAAACGCGTAGCAAGCAGTGGCGTAACTCCTATGGGCTCGGACAGTGCTGAGCCGGGAGCCCCCGACCAAAAGAGGGCCCTGTTACTCTGATGCACAGAAAAAAAATCCATAAGGTCTAAAACCTGGAATTGTACCCGCAATATTACTTGCTTTAAGAATGGGAAGAACATTGAATTCTTTGGACATATCAGTACTTTGGGCATATCAGTAATCAAAGTATTAAAATTTTTGCGCTCTTCGCGCACATTCAGCTTTACCATTTAAGTCATCTTAAATTTACAGAAAATGCTCAAAAATGCACAATTTACACCGACCGTGTGGCCAGATGTATCTAGAGCATGCTTAAAGCACCATCTTCTACAGTGTCCCAACTGCCAACCTCTGGCAGCGCCACTGGACCTCCTGATAGGGAGCCCTTTGGGGTCCAGGAGCCGGGGGCCCCATGCTCATCGATATGCCGCTGGTCGCAAGGGAGGCAGGACAACCGTTCCGTCCTTAAGTGTATTTTTCTTTTTTTCTATAACCTTGGTCTCTAGAAATGTCTAAAAATGTCATTTTTCGGCGCGGTTCTCTTTCGGTGGGATTAATCCCCGGAAAATCTCGCAATAATCCAACCTCCCTTTCTTCCTCACTCTCTCTGTATCATCATTCCCTACTGAATGTTAATCAGAAGGAGTGAGACTACATTTCGGTCAAACAGCGTTTTTATTTCAACATTTTACTGGGAAGACCTGTGGCCCTCTTTTGGACACTTTTTGCAGTTTATCTTCACTCTCACGAAGTGAGCCATTAACTTTGCAACAACTTTTTGTTCAAAATCGTGTATCTGTACCCAACATTTAAATGAACATAAAGTGAATTGAATTTTTGCCTTAATTCTAGTATGGGAAAGAAAACGATTGAGAAAGAAGCATGATAAGATTTCGTTAATATATTCGGGGAAAGGGTAAGGAATAGTTTTCAACCACGTGGGAAATTAGCAAGACAAGTGGGAGATTAAAAAGAAAGGGTTTAGAAGCACTACCAGCTAGTTGGTGAAGTGCCGTCTATGCATTAGGCATCTATTTGCTATAAAGTTTCCCTAAATCCCATTCTCGACCCACCTGGTCAAACAGTCGAAATGATGTTCTTGATTCTTTTGAACATATTTTATAATCAACGTTTAATAATGAAATGGGTCGGTAGTTGTTAAAAAGAGTAAGATCTTTATTAGGCTTGGGATATCAAGATGATAACTCCCCGACACTGCTCCTCTGAAAGTTTTACATTAGTGTAGGCAAAGTTAAGAGAATTAGTTACAATATCACCTATAAGAGGCCAAAAATGCTTGTAAAACTCTACCGAGAGCCCATCGCTGCCTGGACTCCTACCATTCCCCAGAGAAAACAAAGCAAGCCTGCACTCCTCCAAAGTAAGCTGACCGTCGCAGGCAGCGGAATGTTCATCACTAAGGTTATTACTATTATGAATGTTGCTACAAAAAGAAGAGGGATTGCAACCTTCGCTAGTATAAAGCGATGCGTAGAATTCTTTTAGTTCCCTTAGAATATTATCACTTGATACAATTTCCCTTCCGTCGTCCCCAATAAGCTTACGTATAAATTAAAAAAAAAATTCAAAGAAAAAAAATGAATGAATGAATGAATAAAGAAAGAAAGAAAGAAAGAAGGAAAGAAAGAAGAAAAAGAAGAACGAAAGAGAAAGAAAGAAAGAGAAAGAAAGAAAAGATACAAAGAAACAAAGAAACAAACAATGAATGAAGGAAAAAGGAATCAATCAATCAATCAATCAATCCATCCATCCATCAATCCATCCATCCATCCTTCCATCCATCCATTAATCAATCAATCAATCAATCAATCGATCAATCAATCAGTCAAACAATCAATCAATCAATCAATCGATGAAACTACGAGTACTTCAGCAACTTCGGTTAACGTGGTCAGTCAAAAAGCTGTGTAGTTTCTCTTATGTCTGAGGATGTTTATACTCCAACCCTCAAACCTCCACCTGTAAGGACTATTTTAGTGGAACCTTAGTCTTAATATAAATTCTAATGCTACATTTGGTTGTAGCAGTAGTGCTAGTATGTCGTTAACCCTGCTCGACTATCTGGGCTTGTAGGTTGCACCATATAAAGAAGTTTGCACACTCATAGAGTATGTACACAAAGTCCTCGTTACCAGTACTTTAGTCTGTTCAGACTGTTCTATAAATCGGTTGACTGGAAGGATGAAGTAGGTTTTTGGCTTTGAACAAGTGGTTTGACTGCATAGAGGATACTTCTCTTTATGGAAATCTTCTGCTAATCATCTCAATCTAGGGCTGGAGAGTTTTGGCCCTCCTTATTTATACAAGACTACAGCTTATAGAAAGAGTAGTTTATATGACACTTAATATGTTCAATTAGTTCTATGCATTTTGCACTTACACACAGAAAAGAAACAGGAATCCCCCCCCCCCAAATAATTCCTTTAGTGTAACCCTTTCACTAGGATGGAATTAAGTAAGGATTAGAAGAGGGGTAGGCACTGCTATATTATTGTTTGTAACCTGTGTGGGAAAAACTCATAAAATGGCCCACGTGATGAAATTCGTTATAAAATAATACTTTCTTAAAACAAATGAAAGGTGGGGTTCGAGTTCAGTTTTTGAAGGGTATTGATGCATGGAAATACGTGCTGCTTTCGCACCACGTCTAGTCATTCTCGGTCTATGTATTCAGACCTCATTTTCTTGACTTTCTCTTAATGTTTGGCTATTTTGCCATCTTAAGTTTCATTGCTACGTAGGTAATTTTTTGGCAAACGTGTACGACCGTTTTCATTTATGTTGTTTGAAAAGTTTACTGCGGGGGGGGGGGGTCATCAACTGATTGCAGGTAGTAAGGCCTAGATGTCATTTATTACAAGTAAAAACAGATATGTGGGTGGCAGAGACTACCATTTTACTAACAAACAAGTTGGAAACATGTATAAACCATGTGTACGTTAATTAAACATTAACCTAAGGGGTGAAAAGAATGAAAGAAGGCCTGCGTTCTTTACAAGTGTGGCTTCTATCTTGGTTGAAGGTGATTGCAATTTGGTATCAACCAAAAATTCATTTTAATTGGGACATGTTAGTTACCGCTTAACACCAACCAGTGTGCTGTGCAGAAGACAGCTTCCCTTTACCGCCATTCTGGGAACTTGAAGCCTAAGACTGTATGGAGTAGTTTGTTGGATGGTAAGTTATTCAAGTAGCTAAACAAAGATTTTCCCAGGCCTTCTCAAATGATTTTCACATGTTTCTCAGGACAACAAGATGAGTGTTTCCTACATAAGGTTACGCATAAGCGTTATTGACATGTTATCTTGACTGGGCAAAAAGCATTTCAAAGAAACAGGACCGTTTGGGGGACGCCAAGTCATCATGATATACATACCGTTACGTTATACAAAGATAAGCATATCCATGGAAGGTATGGAGTCCAGGTAATGCAACCTTAATGTTATAAGATTGTGTATGCGTATGCATATGTGTATGTATGTGTACACGCGAGTGCGCTTGATATCCATGTGAATAGGTTGCGAGCGAAATATGCAAAGATAGGAACCACACGTGTGACTTAGAATGAGGTGTTTTAGATTTTTGCATCAGAAGTAATTTGCATGTGTGATCTTTCCGTTTGTTGAATATCAAATGTCATCTGATAAATCTACACACTTAAAGTGTAATACCACAAGACTGTGACTATTTTACTGTGCTACGACCCTGGAATTGAAAAAAAGAAAAGATTGCACAAAGGAGAATATTTGAAACATTCCAACTTTTGATGGGTATTAAACTAAATTCTGTTTGCTTATTAATGAATCTCTTTAAACCCTAATCTATTTTGAAATGTTATTCAACCAGTGTGCAGGAAACGAAAAGCTCTCGCCTCTGTTGATAATGTGTTATAAAAAACTAGTAAACTACGTGTACATACTGTTTCAAATTGTCTTCAATAAGCTTGCTCCCTTCGTTAGCTCTAATGGCGTTCCCAACTAGCTGACTATTGATTTCGCCAAATAGCGTGATATTTCTACCTACTGCTCCTTGTTACCACTCTCTGTCATGCTTATGTTTTTATGATTCAAAAGCACACGATTGGTGTTGAGTATTTGCTTTAAAATCTAGCTTTATTCCAGTATATAAAGCATTAGACCTACTCTTACCGAAGTTTGCACCTTATAAATTAAAGTTAAGTAATCTATTCATTCATTCGAATCATGGCTTAGAATTGATACTTTATCTTTTACTGAAGACCGTTTCCCTTGATTCAAAGTGTTGTTGATAAAAAGCCAAGGAATTCTGTTGGCCGACCAAACGATGAAAATTATATTAGTAACAAAGGTTGACTTCGGCCAAAGGAAAAAATCCGCACTCCAAACGTTAGAATAAAGCCGCAACTGCTTAACGGGAATGCTGCCCTAATAGCACAACGACATAGAAACAGCTTCAAGCTTGACTAAGCGTGGTTGACTTGCTACAAAAAGAGCGACTCAATTGGTTGCATCTCTGTATACATACTTTGATGACAAAGTAAGGTCTCTTATCTGAATTATTGCGTAGAAAATGTGTGACATCATTCTACAACAAGAAGTTACTATACAAATGGAGGCTATTTATTTGTAATGCACCCTAATCCAAAGCCTACTTTAGCTTTGGGCAAATATTTTGTGCAACTTCATAAGTGTACCATCTCTTTAAGGTAAGCTATCGTATGTTTACTGATGTCGTCACCTGTATTTCTTGTATGGGGATTTCCAGTCAACTAATTTGTATGGCAAGTCATTTATTCACACATTTCTGTGCAACACTTCACAATAACTAAGCTACGTAAGTGCTTTCACTGGTATGAATTTATGGTGTGTTCGTTGGTTGACAAACTGGATCAGCATCAACTGGTTCAGTTTACACGGAGTCCCTTACAATACACTTATCATCATAATGTAGACCACTCGCATTCATTTTCGTGTGTTTTGTATAATGTATTCCTCATGCTAAGTTTATTGTGACTAAGCTTCACAATACACTTAGCATGTACAATACATACTTATTGCAAATCACTGTATGAACGTGTTTTAGGTGTTCATGATCTTGGTAAGGTGTAGAGAGAGAGCGAGAGAGAGAGAGAGAGAGAGAGAGAGAGAGAGAGAGAGAGAGAGAGAGAGAGAGAGAGAGAGAGAGAGAGAGAGAGAGAGAGAGAGAGAGAGAGAGAGAGAGAGAGAGAGAGAGAGAGAGTGAGAGAGAGAGAAGAGAGAGAGAGAGAGAGAGAGAGAGAGAGAGAGAGAGAGAGAGAGAGAGAGAGAGAGAGAGAGAGAGAGAGAGAGAGAGAGAGAGAGGAGAGAGAGAGAGAGAGAGAGAGAGAGAGAGAGAGAGAGAGAGAGACTTAAAGACGCTTCCTTGTGGAGACCATTCAACAGAACTTGTGCATATGTAGGTAGGTAGTGATGGCCGTTCCCCCCCCCCCCCAGCCATGTCTTACAGGGATATCCTTCTACAATAAGGTAAAATCAAGTAAAATAAGGGTAGGCGGTGCCACCATCTGACGTCACCATAGTCAGTGAACTTTGAACATTTTTTAGGAAAGGCCCGAAATCATCCTGCGTGATTTCATGCAAAGATAAATAGGCGTTTTAAAGAAGCCGGGGTTTGAATGTAAAAAGTCTGGTTCTTATGACCAAGCTAGACCGGTTTCTGTTGTCATGCTCATATTGCTATAATATGGCAGCAACTTCATCAGTAGCAAACCGTCATACGCGGTTGTGGGTTAGAATTCAAAGCTTTATCGAGCAAAAAATTAAGTATCACAAAAGTTAACCTCTGTATAGAGTATATGGTTATGTCCTCAAACTTTTCGTAAGCCCTTAAATAACATTTATGAAATGTTTAGGCAGTGTTCCTATAGTAGACCCTTTAATGGGCACGGGCGGGTAAAGGGGGTGTATTAAAGATCGTTGTTTTGATCATTTGTAACAAAAGAGCCATATTTATAATTTTGACATATGGCGGGATCGTAAGCAATTTAAATTTGCAAAAACCTTTGAGTGTTTCACAGGGGATATATCAGCGCTAGCCATACTAGGGGTAGCGCTATTTAATGCCTCTCGTGAATCACTTAAGGGGTGTCAGGGGAAAGGTTTGAGCTTTCAGCTAAGCAAGAAATCTCACATTCCGCCTACGGCTGTATGTATGCATACGCCACGGAATGTGACTAACCTTTTTCTATAGGGTTTCCCAGACAAATATTTATTGTTACATTAATTAACTAAAAATATGTTCCTTTCGGACATATGTACCTCTAGAGGTTAACTGGACGTACTCAGGGGGGTCTTTCGCCTTTACATATGGTTATGGGCGTAGGGTGACTACGTGTAGTCTTCTTTCCTTTGGAAGAGACAAGAGATCAGTTGGAGGCTATCAATGAACTTTATCGATCGGATGAGCCCGCGTCTTTTGTTAGACAGACCAGAGGTTTCCATAGTTTCCTGCTAAATAAACCTATGCTCATGTTAAACAGTTGCTCGCCGTGTAAGGTCTTTGTAGACTGGGTATGGCGGTTTGTGCAACTGCAATGGCTGGCCAGCAAGAGGGTTTTATCTTTCGTCTTTTAGACGTGATAGAGAATAACCTCGATTCTGTTCGCTGATTGGTCCGTTTAGAAGGCGGCAAACCTTCGTAGGGACTAGTGTTAGATCTCAAGTCAAGTTGTGCTAGTTTTAAGGCTTCTCTTCGACTTTTTCTGCTTTTAAGTTTCTCCCTTACGGTGAGACAGGACTAAATATTGTGTCCTTTAGGTATACGTCAGAGATTCCGCGAAAGAATTCTCGGTGTATCTAACCTACGTCCCAATTTTCCGAAGAAAAGGGAAGCAAAATCAAGTAAAATAAGGGTAGGCGGTGAAAAAAAAAAAAACATTACTAAATTCTACTGCATGACGGTCATGTAATGGCAAAAGGAAAAAACGGGCTTGGCCTGTCACAGGTATGTCTCTTGTTCCTTCAGAATTTCAGTATAGTGAACCTTCGCGAGGTTTAAATCAACAAGAAATGACTCGAAACAACAAAATATTTAAACACTGCTTAATTACATTTACGTAGGGATTTCCATTTCCCTCTTCTTTCTTTCTTTCCTTCCTTCCTTTCATTTCTCTTCACGTACAAGTGTGTCCAGTACCAACATCCATAAACTTAGCGACTCGGCACACAAGCTTGCTTTCACCTCAAATAATTCTTACGTAAACTTCCCTGACATAACGAGTTCTCGGTAACTTTCTAAAAACAAATTTTTGTTTTCTTTGGCTTGTTTTGAGTTCGTAATTAACGTTCAATTTTCTTTTTGTAATTTAATATTTCGACTCATCTCTACCTTCTGGGCTCTATGGTCTATGTCTCCCTTTCCGTTCTACAAGGTGTGAGTATAGGGGGAACGGCTTTTAGCACGTAACCATCTACATTTCAAGAAAAAAAAAACAATAATCTGTCAGTTTTAATTTAAGTTTCCCCCATGCAGATACTCCTATTATTTGGTAGTTTTTTTTTTTTCGTACACCCCTTTTTTGTAAGGATTCTACTAACGGTCGTATTACGTTGATTTTGCCTTAGACACCACACTGTCTCCGTCGGGTTGACTTGATCGGAATCACAATCACAGTGATCCTCTTAACCGAAACGGAGAGACTTTCCACTAGGCGTACAGTGCTGTTGAATACTGAATTACATAATACAACAAATAGGTTCAACACAAACAATGCCGTAACCTTCTGTGGCTTTGATAAGAAAGTACTTCCTGCCACGTTTAAACCTTCTCGACAAATTCCGAATGCATTACAAGTTTTTGAGTTTGGTATTTGTAATACATAGACATCGCAAAGAACTTTTAATAAGCAAATAATTTGCAAGCAAGCACTCTTTTACCAATAATGTCCTACACTGCCTCGACATGGCCCGATTAATCATTTACACTCTTTAAATGTTGATAGTCTTTTTATGTATTAGAAGCAGTGTCCGCTTTCATTATTTATATGTAGTACAAACTATTCTTAGAGTAAAATTTTTAGACAAAAGCACTTAGTTTTGATTCTGAAGAAGGATGTTTATCACAAATACAAGGGAGGTTTGTAACAGAAGAAACTCTACCCAGGATTTTTAGCAAAGGAGGGGAGGGGGTGGGATGATTGAGCTGGGAACTCAGCTAGATGAGTTTGGAGACGGTTTAGACTTGGTAATATAGGTGTTCAAGTTGCCTTGTTCAGACGCACACTGATATATTGCAGCCTCTTGTTGCATTACATCCTTACATATAGGCCATTACTGGTGATCAAACCATTAATAAAATGGTTAAATTTACAATTTCAAAAAGGGTCTTACATTCATTGGGAACTATCATATGGAGGATAAAGTAGCTAATACTTTGAAATGTTGGAAACCTTTATACAGATTTAGCGGCTTCAAAATAAAGCAAAGGTTGTAGGTCAAAGAATTAATAATTAATAGTATTCTAATCATGGATTATATGATGTGGCTATTATAAATTGTAAAGTTATGCTGTGCAGTACAATTTCTTCAAATGCATCTGTTCAGTTTGTTGGACATCAGTGAAGGTTACTCTTGAATATAATAGCGTAGTTGAATCAAGTATAAGGTGACAAGGGTGGCAGCAGACAAGAGAAGAGAGAGACCATGACTTCCGTACCAATTTTATCTGAGAGCCTTACCGGGTACCATAAAATGTGTAATCGCCGACGGTGACCAGTCGCCCAGACAATGAATATGTTTTGCTTTCAAGGAGAGCAGATTTTTCAATAAGAGCACAGTTTTTCGAATTTTCTGCAGTAAATTCAGCAATATTTAAGTGTTTATCATTATAAACTCCCAAATTTCATACTTATTGCAACAAAAGCATAACCAACTTGGGGATTTTTCTTAGCAAACCTAGAAATTTTGACGCGTGATGTGCGCCCAAAGTCCTGGCTGTATCGTCTTTCTGGCAACAGGTCAAAGCTATCGAGGCTTCAGAAAATTGGTCTTCATTCTCGAAGCTTACCCCACCTCTTTGGGCCAATCCTAGGATCACTTCCTTAGGAGGAGTACGAAAATTTAACTGTAAAATTATTTAACCTGATACTGCCATTTGAGAATTCCTTTGATACCACTGCCATCTTAATTTTTACTGACTGCGGAAATGTGACACTCTTATGGAAGAGATAGCAGGCAATTTGACCCTGCGATGCGAATTATCCACGCTACTTTCTGTTACTACCCTTGAAGTAGCAGTTACGTAATACACATGGTTACGTTTCAGGCAAGTGACCTTCACATGTGCTCTGAAAGCGCCTGGCATGGAAGTCATAGCAGTTTGGCTAAAGGGGGCGGGATTCTCGAGGGTGGTATTCTGACCATATGTTTACATATCTTCTCTGTGCTCCTCTGAAAGCGAGAAGACTCGTCTGTATATTTCGAGTGCTAGTTGTATAACATCAACATTTTGGTTGCTAACTCTCACTTAAGATTTTAAGTTCAAAATGTATTTGTTGTTGTAAAGAACATTACATTTGCAAGCACGTTGCTTGCTATACTAGCGTGATATTGCTGAGATTACAGACCAGTTTAATAAATAAATAACAATAACTAAATGACTTAATACGGCAACGCCTCATAACATATGTTTAGTGGCAATTTACACAGAAAAAAAAAACCACACCAAACAAGTAACATTTAAGCTTAGATTTAAAAGATAGTAATTTGTGTGAATGCCTGATATCACCTCGGAATCTCTTCCACAGTGACGGAGCAGCACCAGAGAAGGCACGGTGACCAGCGTTAGTTCTGTAATGGGAGTCCGAAGCAGGTTGTTACCAGATGGAGAAGGGTACGAACGATTTGTAGAGAACAACCAATGTAGTCAGAGGCTAGGCTATTCAAAGCCTAACAAGCAACCAATAAAATCTTGTATTTTTCACGATGGGAAAACGTAGCCAATGCAAATCTTGTAATACAGGGGTTACCGTGATAGTGTTTAAGGGCACCAGTAATTAACCTAGCCGCCATATTCTGCACATTTTGGAGGGGGGAGGGGGTAAGGGGCTTACATAGACTGAGAAATGCCGTAGAATAAAGAATTATTAAAGTCCAACCTAGAAGTAACAAAGGTATGCACAAGCTTTTCAGTTTCATTTCGGGTAGCACATTACGAATAGCTCTGATATTGTTTATATGAAAGGAAGACTTTACGGACGGTATTAATATCGCGTTCCATGGAAGGGTTATACTGTCAAATACAACACTGATATTGCGTGCATATGGAGATGTTGGGAAATTAGTGTCACCACCATTAACTGACTAAATCAAATTACTGTGTTTGTAATAAGATGTAAAGTTTAATACCCCAGTCTTGTTTTCATTTAACTTTAGTTTGATTTCTGCCATTCACTACTTTATGTCCAAAAGACACAACTCCACTTGACTGACAGCACGCTTAGCATCTCCAGGATCTGCAATGTTGTAATGCAGATAAAGTTACCTGTCGTCCGAATGCAAATGAACATTTTTTCAATGTCTCCTACAAACAATGGCCAGAGGCTTTTTATATAGGATAAGCAGCAACAGACCCTTGTGGAATGCCAAAAGCAAGAATGGAGATTTGTGACAAATTCATTCCGTATGATGACACATTGTGACCTGGATACCATACACAAACGAAACCAGTCAAGGAGAGCACCATTTATTCCAAAGCTGTTCAGACTTTGAATGAGGATAGTATGATCGATGGTGTCAAAGGCTGCGATAGGATCTAATAATACAAGGATGGCAGCATTTTTCTGATCAATAGCTTGGGGTATATCAACAAGGACCTTAAATAAAGCTGTTTCAGTGCAATGGTACCTTTGAAAAGCAGATTTCAGCTTTTCATGAAGATTATTTTTTTTTTCATAAGGTGGTCATTTAACCGAGAGGTAGCCATCTTTTCAATAACTTTTGAAAGGAATGGTAAGTTAGAGACCGGGGGGTAGTTGCTCATATTTTCCTTATCCAGGAAGGCTTTCGTCAAAAGTTGTTTAACAATCGCTGTCTTCAGACTACATGGAAAAAGAAGAATTACAAGTTTCTGTACTGACTGAGTCTAGTTGGATGTTACATTCCTTTAGAAGAGAAGTAGGAATTTTATCCAAGTCACATGGAATTTGAGCAACAAGAAATAGCTGCAAGCACTTCATCAACACAAGTTGGTTTAATCTCCTTTAGAGATAAAATTGATTTATTACATTTCATTTGGCACAATTTCCTGATCAGTCTGCGTATGAAATTTAAGGTTACTTATCTTGTGCACAAGGAATAACTTCAGCTTTGTCAAGATATAACCAAAAGTACATGTTCCTTCTATGGTACTTGTAGCTTTAAATTTTATTCACAACTTTAGAGTGGGTCTGTTTGTCAAAATTTATGTCTTTTGGGATTCCAGATTCTTTTGGATGTTGTGTGTGTGTAAAGAGACCAAATTGCACATCAGAATTAAACAACCCTTTCAGTTTCTTCGCAGTTTTGAAATTACTTCAACCAGTACTGGAGATTCTCCCTTTTGGGAAAATCAACTTCTCCGAAAGTTCTCCCGATCGAGAGAAAAATTGGTCATGAGCACCACCATATTGCCTATTTTACCCAAAACGCCACGCGGACTTTGTGTAAATTGTTAGTGGCAAATGGGTTTCGAAGGTCCTTGCAAAATTTGCTGGTGTTATGTTATGGACTGAAAGTTCCGGTTGGTAGGTATATATTTTGTCATGCTTTCGAAAAGCCACATAAAAATCAGTCAATCACCACGTCATTTTTGAGAGAAACAAAAGTTCTTGAGTGGTCTTCATTCTTGATAAGCCTTATCTTTTGTAGACTAGGAAGCCTATACAATGTGTTGCATAAGTTTTCTCTCGGGAGAATTAAGGTTTCCCCAAAACGGAGGACTCTTCCCACTTTCAGTATTTACGTTACTGCGCAACGTTTAAATTCATTTAATAAATGATTTTTGTATTCATATAATGATCATAGCCAAATGATTGAATTTCGCTTGTACGATACATCCAGAAGCTATTTAATATATCCACCTTTGTTCCTGTTTAATAGTTTCAAAAAACTAAGATCAATGGACAGCTTCAAAGGATTAACATCAACGTACTTAATATTGGAGTGCTTGAAAGTAATTGGTTATTGATTTTCAAGTCTACAAATGTTGAGTATGTTCACATTAGTTCACATAAGTTAAGTGCTTACTATGCAACTCACTATGGCATGCGCGACGTTCACTGACGCATGAACATGAGTACTGCACTTACATTCAACATTCATCAAGTTTTTTTCACGTAAAACACAGTTACATTCTGCAATCAAAGCTGGCAGAAATACTTTAATAAATTGTGGGTATGGTAAACATGCAAAAGTTCTAGATCAGCGTTTACGTATGCCAGTGTTGTGCTGAACATAAATGATGGATTATAAAATTTGTCGTTTATGATAGGTCTAGGTTCACCATTGCTTAATAGAATTTAGTTGACCATGCTAATTCAAGTTGATCTAAATAAGTTGTTATTCCAAAATGGATTTCTATATCCTACGTTTATTCATCGTTTTTAGGAATGTGTCTGTTTGGGGGGGGGGGGGCATATGCCAAGAATGCCCGAGAAAATGTTATATTTGCCAACAACCCCCGGTTACTTGTCGCAGATAGCAGTTACCATCTTTGACAGTGCTCTTTTTCTCGGATGAAAGTAAGCGTAATGTTTTTTGTTTTGCTCCTTGACGAGAAATTCTGGTGCACATTACAGTTTATCAGCAAAAGAGACTCTGTACTGCAGCAGGTATAGTACCACGCCTCAAGGTTATATATTTCTTACTAAACATTGGAACTCTCACTTTGTACCCTTTTTATGAAATGGACAGTTTATAAGTGAAGTACAAAGCTTGTGACTGTCACTGTTTGATATTTAAAATATTAGCCTAAAATTTTCGTAGAGGATTTGGTAAGTATTTGGGAATACATGCATTTGAAAATGAGTCTAAGCCTCATATCTTTAGTTGCAGTATTTAGAGGGATTTACAAGAAAGACATTGGAAAACCACACATTCCTCATGTTCCGTTTAGTTCAGTATTGTTCAAATAAGTACAGAACGACAGCAAGGCAATTTCACTGAAAATGAATTGCTTTGTTTAAACATGGAGCTACTACCTGGACAAGTATTAGCTCCATGGTTTAAAATTCTTTGAAATGAATTAGTAGATAACATATAACTTCCAGTGTACTTTATATCCCAGTGAAAAGTTGCCAACAATTGATGAGAATAATTGTTCTCGAAGAAGCATGTGATTGCTTCATTTTTGAAGTGATATAAAGTAGAAGGCCCAATTCGAAAATAGATATTGAATCTTTAATAACCGCTTCATTTTTGAAGTGATAGAAAGTAGAAGGCCCAATTCGAAAATAGATATTGAATCTTTAATAACCGTTTGCAACCTTTCAACAGTATTTCACAAAAGGACACTTAATTTCAAAAATGTAAGTAATGATATTATTACCTTAAAATACGCTGTGTTCTGTGTCAACTTTGCACAGCCAATTAATTGTAACGATATTGGTACCTGTTGTTCGAGTACAAATAGCCTATTTATTTAGAGCATGTTTTAGTCATAACATGCCCTTCAATAGATAGGAAAAAACGCCTATACGGTCTCTGTAACTAAATCTATATGCACGTTTATACCTCATAAGAAATGTTTAGAATGGATATATACATGAGGATCTTTTTTAATTTACTTCATTGAATAGTAAAATACAGAATATAAATTTTTTGAAGCCTTTTGTGGTGGAAGGACAATTATGTCTTTAGTAAGATCATTCAGTGTTGCTTTCAAGCCTGGAACTTGCCCCTGAGAAAATTATTACTTAACTATTGATTTAATAGAATATTGTAGGATATGAATTTTTTTTACCGCGCTTGACGCAGTGGCTTTAGCAGTTTGCGGTACTCATGGGAGGAAGAGAGTTGAAAATTTATTAAAAGAATGCATGAGATATAAAGTGTCATTTGTTTGTACAAACGTGTGGGAATACAGTGATAAAGTATGCATCATCGTAAAAATGTCAGACCAATTCGCTTTCATCTTTAAATTTGTTTTGCAAGGTTTTGGTGTGGGAATTTAGAATTTCCAAAGAAGAACAAATACTCCTCTGCCATCCTTTTCCTCAGTATTTCCTCTTCCGTGTCTGATTTCTCTGACCCTGTTACCTCTGCTATACCTGGTTTTGTCGAGGTTTTTTGGGGGTGGGGTGGGGAAGGGTGGGGTGGATGAAAAGCTGATTCAGAGAAAACATGAATTCACATTTATCAACTAGTTGATAACTTATTTTATTTCATGGGTGCCCTGAATGATTTCAGTGATTTCATAGCCTGTACAGTTAAAACTGATAATGGTCCTTAAACTATGGCATGAATCGGTTAAGGTGGGTCAATATTTGTGCCTGTGAGGCTTAAAGTGATGAATGTTACTGTTAAGAAATTTCCAACTCCGATGCAATTCTTTGGGGCTACAAACTTAGACTACAGTGTTAAGATGGAGGGCTATCCCAACCTACTTCCTGGCCATTGCGAGTTATGTCTATCAAAATATCATAACAATGTTTGTTACTTTGTCTCATTAGGTCCAGCTATTATTTTAGTTTAAATTTAAGAGGTTCTTTTGTTGATTAACGTTTATTTGCACACTGACTAACCATGTGAGTCATGTGGTTTTGCAGTGTGACTGAATAGGTTTTATTTGATTTGTTTCGATTTCTGTGGGACTAAACTTGCTATAAAAAGTTTCTTTTATTCAGAGGGTACCCACTATGTACTGCAGTGATAGTGATAATTTCACTAAAACTATTGGTATTGTCGGTTTTTCGTCCAATGAGTTGTAAAGTCTTGAAAGAAAAGGGACTTTGACACAAAACCAAATGAAAACAAAAAAATATACAGTGATTCACTTTGAACAATCAAGGTACTAATGGTGTGTATGTGATTGTTTAAGTAAAGGTAACCCCTAAACAATGTCATTTTCTTTGTTGTGTAGAGAGGGTTTGTTGAAAGTGTAGTTTCATCTAGAGACACTTTTATTGTCGGAGTCCAGGAGACTTAGCCACTGAAACTGAGAATAATTGTGGTTATAAATACCAAATAATCTTTGCATGTGTTTAAGTGTTTCTCTAGATATACATTACCGTAACAGTTAGGTTCTGTTTGGCATCTAAAGAGTAGACTGAATAGGAAGAAAGATAAATGAACGTTGTACCTGTAGTGGTAGTAGTCGGGGAGAAAAGTGAATTCATTTGTGTTAATTTTTCATCTTACCCAAGTTTAAATAATGTAACTGAAGGAAGAGGATTTTCCCAAATTGTATACTTGCTCAGTAGCAGTTCCTAAGCCATGACCACTAGATATGTAATTTTACCTTGGAGCATTGGCCACAACTATCAAAAATGACCTGCCTGCTGCAGGCATGGTTTACTCCCCTTAACTTGACCTGGCCTTTGTGAAGTGTAACGAATATCTGAGAGGAATAGGAAAAAAGGTGGAGTGCTATTAATGTTTTTCTTCCTGTACCTTATTCCTTGGACTTTCTTCAAATGTTGATTATGGTCATTAAAAACGTTTTATATATATATATGATATATATATATATATATATATTATATAGTATATATAATATAATTTTTTATCATATATAGGTATATAATATATAGTATATTACTACTATATACTATATATGATATGTATATATATATATAATATTATAATATATAGTATATATGATATTGTATTATATATATATATATAGTATACTAATTGAATATATCATATATATAGTATATATATATTTTATATATCGGTATATAGTATATATTATATATATATTCCTATATAATTTCTTCAATAATTCGGTATTCGGTCACTTAGGGGGAGGGGGGTAGTTGTTGTTGAAAAGTCGAACCTTAAGGGGAAAAATAATTTTCGGGTGAAATATGAAGTTCAGGCTCTTATACGTTTCCACAGCACTTTTTCTATAGAAATACGTAAAACTACAAGGGCGTCGCCTCTGGTTAAGATTTATCGTAAACTAGTTATGCCATTATGTCAAAAGTTGTCAAAAATTTAACGGAAGCACGCTACCTTGTTAACACGAACAGGGATGGCTGGCCCTATTGAAAATAACGTTACAGTCATATGTTTAGACGTTAGGGGCGAAATTTATTTCTTATGTATTTTGATAATCATTTTTTTCGCCCTATGTACTTTAAGGCAGATATAACAATTTCCCCTTAAGCGTGGGGAATACGTAGGCGTTATATGATATATATATATAATATTATCTATTATCTACTCATACTAATATGTAGTAATATATTACTGATAGTATAGTCTAGTTGATATATATATATATATATAGATATATATCTATATAGTAATTATAGTAAAGTTATATATATATATAATTAATTTATATTATATATATATATATAATTACTATATACTATATATATAAAATGAAAAATGTTAAGTTGATGTGAGGGGGCATATTATGCTGGGGGGTATAAATAGATGACCAAATAATAAGAACTTACCTGATTTCTGAATCCAGTGGCAATGGCAGGACCACAACCTAGCAACCTAGTCTCACAGACTAAGGGTGGAATCAGTAGGGAGCACAAACTGTTAATGACTCATCCCTGTATGGAGGACAGCTCGGAAAATGCCTGGGTACGACTGGACTACAATGTACTTGGACCACGCAGGGGCAACTTACGGGCTCCGTTCCTTACCGGGGCAAATTAATTTTAGCATTAGCTTGGGATGGCTATATATTTAGAATGCCTTTTATGTAGAAAGCAAGCTACGCTTGAGACCGAAGTCTTTCCCCACGTACTAGTAACGAGAGAGAGACTTACGACCAATTTAATTTTTAATATTGACGTAGGATAAAATATGTGCTTAAAAGATTAACAAGCTTTAATTAATGGCTGGTGCCTCAAAATAATACCACCGTAGAAAGTTGCTAATTGCTCTCTTTTCTGTACAAATGCTTCTTCCCTTTCCAAGAAGAAGTCATATGGTCAAATGATCGCAAACAGGTATACAGGTATACATAGCTGAACAGCGAAAAAATCCAGGTGCACAGAGAGACATATCACCAATATCGTTCGTTACACTTGCCAAGAGGTATATTTACAATATCAAATGAATAATAAAGCTAATAAACAACTTGCAAAAGCAGTCCACTCTACTGTACTATGTCATTCTATTGTTAGTATGAACCTAGTCAATTGAAAGTTAGATTTATAGCCATCCTGTTAGTTGTATAACCTCATCAAAATGTTTTAATGACATCTTTCCAGGCTCCATAAAATCTTTTAAAGACTGGTGTTATATGTTTGGTAATATCTTATCTCATGAAATGCACCACTTTCAAGAGCAAAGGTGACCTTCACCTTTTCACCTTCCGTTTCAAAGTGGTGTCTGAGCTTCACCTGTAGTCTAAGGCTATTCATTTTCCAGGAGCAGAAGGACTTCATATATATTTATGGCACTATTTCATAATGATTTCCATTGACTCATATAGCAAATGAATAGGAAGAAATAGCAGTAACAACTTGTGCGGCAAGACGGAAGTGTAAAATATCAAGTTAATAATTAAATGATAATTAAATAAACGAGCCTCTTTGAAAAATCTTATTTCAAAGCTTTGATAAGTTTTATGAGTGATACGCTTTTCCTTTTATATCAGCATACTTATTTTGCTGAAGTACATACCATTTTAGTGACGCGATCTGTGAAAACAGAAAGTAAAACGATAATACTACGTTATAACGCATGTGTTGAGTTCGTTTTGATGCTGCAGCCACAACTTGAAGTAAACAACAAAAGCACTTCATTCTATAAAATCACTGTATAAATTAAGAATTGTCTGTCAAATTCGGTTTGTGTTCATGCAGTTACACGTTTAACTAGTAAATCTAGATTCAACACCAAAACGTTTGCATAGTGCCGGACGTATTGAATACAGTTGATGAAATTTCTTGTATTGTAAATGTATTTTGGCTTATAGATATCGTCCATTCTACAAGACTGTTGACAAGTTCTCAGGCAGTCTTAGGTTATGAAGTTACTTTTATGTTTCCATCACCCGAAAACACTGGAGGACCCCGGCAGAATCATTTTGCATAAGGTTTAAGGTCCAGGTCCATGTGTCCCAATAAGACTTCTGTTTCGGTCTAGGGACAACCTCCTGGCAAGACCAAGAGGATGAGGCCACTGAAGACATGAAATATTTCGACAACATCCAACATTAAAATAAAGCATGTGACTGTGCCATTGGATCCGTACTAAAAAGACCGCAAAAATCACAAACTGACCATTACGTCCTTCCAATAGCTTACATTTGACCAAAGTAGAAACGCTTTGATGTCACAGAGAGCTTGTAGGATTTAACCTGTGAAGAATGGAAGTCCTGTGCATGGCTCTGGAGCAACAATACTACTCCAGTTGTCCTTCGTGAAGTGAAAGTGGGCATAATCTGCTACATACGACGGATGCGAGCAGAGAGAGAAAAAAATACTACTTGTTTTCTTCCAATTATACATTGCAAAATAGTTTCCACTCTATTGATCAAATTCTCACCCCTGACGGTAGTGGGAGGACGCCCCTGAATCGCTGGGATGAGAATGAAATCAAATGGTGTCAGTTGTACCCTGGCGGAATTTTAGCATTTTCTTTATTAGCAATAGCTTAACTTAAACTATGACGTCCGGTCGAAGTCACGAACCTTAGTGCTTGGGAGTGGTAAGTATGGATAATAGTTAGTGGACAATTTTTGTTCGTGCAGGTTGTTATGCAAAATGGGAAAACGGGTTATACATTATGAGTGCGCTCAAAAAATAACATATTAGAGACATCTTGGTAATGTTTCTTGTCATATTACATTGCAAACATATTGCAATTATATCATGCTAATTTTTTCCTTATTTCTCGTTTCATTTTGTTTTGTTACATTGCTTTGGCCAGGTTTTTGTCCGGGGGGGGGGGGGGTAGGGCAGTGGGCAGCATATCTGTATCATATCCCATCCGCCCTACTTTGTTGAAGAGGATATACATCCTAGTCAGCAATATCCGGCGGTCCACCAGCGGCCATTGACGGTTCACGATCGGTTATGGATACGCGGTCTTTGTCTAGAGGGCCGATGGAGAGCCATCGGAGGTCTGCTGGCTGGGACACGACATTGCATGATGGGTAGAAGTTTTCAACCAATCATCATCACGCCCACTCGGCGGACCACTGGCGAACCACCGGACAGTTGGTTCGTCGACACCTGAAGTGGACGACAGCGACCGGTCCGTCGACAAGCCGACTAAATTTTGCTGACACGGATGCATGCCATATATTCCCGCTCACAAAACTTTGATAACAAAAGCTATAGTGTTATCCTGCATGTGCGTAAGCAATTCTTTATCAATATTATCCAGGCGCGTAGATACGGGGGGTGCTCGGGGGGTGCTGGGGGGTTGGCTTCCTCAGAAATTGTGTGCATCCTAATAAAATTTGTAAAAAATTAAGGGAGGCGATCAATGCCGTGACCCCCCCCCCCCCCCATTTCATACCAAGGCCTCCTAAAAAATTCATCCAGGCTACGCCCCTGATATTATCATAATAAATATTACGGTATATGAAGATTATCCACATTTTCCACGAAGTCATCCTTTAAATAAAAAGGTCGAGAAACTGGAAAAGATATCAAGCAATAAAGCCTAAAATCCCTCATAAATTCAGTCTGTTATCAAATTAAAAACTTCCATAACTAGAATACTAAGTATAAATGCCACAAGACGTTAAACGTGGAACGGTAGTACAATATAGGGCATCTGCATAAGCAATAGAATTATTCAGCTTATCACCAATCTTTAAAATACACGCACACACATGAATCTCCACAATGCCCCAGAAATAATAAACACAGCCCTTTAAATTCATCTGTGGTAATCCACGGCCGTTCAAAGGTCAAGTTTGTTTATTGTAATATGTACAGTACTGTAGAGTGTAATATGCTTCACATAAAATGGCGCAGGTAGCCTAACTCCGCAACTTGTGAGTTATACATAAGCTTTAACATATTTCGGACTACTTTGCGGGTAAGTGCGAAAAAATATCCGTTACCATTACTCTCAATACTTTTAAAGTGAAATCCCAGTTAAGTGACTGATACTATCGAAAATGATTTCTTTGTAAACAGAAGAACAACTAATTGTAGAATAGATTATTTATGCACACTTAAACGGCAACCGGCTGCATTTTTAGCTCAGCTGAAAGCTTCAGTTGAGCTATAGCTATCGTACGCGGCAAATGTCTGTTGATCAATTTCGACACCGTGTTTAAATGCTTAGCATTCGCTATTTCGTCATAGATTTAACTGAAATTTGGCCTGACGTGTAGGTGAGGAAAATATCTTAATGTTGCAACCATTTTCGATAAATATGAACGTCACTTGACGTCGGAAGAGGGTTTCCTTTGAAAACGTAAAATTCCCGACTTTCCGTTCAATTGTGCATTTAAAGTGCTGAAACGTTGCATACAGATAGTTTGGCTGAACCCCAGTGGTTGTCGTAATCATTTGAGGGCCCAAAACAGCATTTTGTGAAAACAAAACTTTACGAATACTGCACACATCGAAAAGTACAGTACATCGAGGCTCCCAGTTGTCGTTATCATTTGAGGCCGGAAACAGTACTTTGTGTAAGAAACAATCTCCTTACAAAGGTTTACTGTGCACACATAAATGTACAGGAAGTCGTGTGCTTAACACTGAAGAAGGAATTATACCGTACAGACATTCTTGTGAATAAAAGGCCTTGTGTGAAACAGTGGTAGGCCTGTAAGCTTCACCTTTTTGTGTTGGGGCAGAGACATACATCAGTACATATGTAACTTAGCCTGAGTCTTGCTGCTAATCCTGCTGCAAGCAAGGCTTCAAACGCGCTTTACAGAATGGTTTAAAGAGAATAAGCAGTAGTCTTAAGTTTATTTGTAAATAAAATATTACCTTAATCTTACAAATCTTTTCTTATCTCCTTTACAAGCAGCTTTGTTTTACATTTCTAGCCGAAACAAATGACTTGAGACGTACGAGGGTCTGGGAAACAGCCAACCTGGGCAAAAAAGTTTCTTTTACTAGGGCGAAAAGGTTGGCTAAATTCATGTCGTGATTGCTTGCCAGTCAAGGAAAATTTCATTATAAACACATTCCACCTCCTCGATAAATGTCTTCCCCTGCGCCTATGGTTGTGCCTGGGGAACAGAGGTGCCCTTTCTATTACCCACAAGTGTGCGGAGGCAACGAAACGTGTGATGCAGCTTTAATTTGCGACATATATCAATCATTCCAAATCTCAGTAATAGATAACTGATATTACATGAACCTCTCCATGTAGTTTCTTTATTGTGGCCATATACTGACAGATATGACAATTTATTAAAATAAAATATGGCTATGATTGGAGCAAAAGCCTTCTTCACCTTCCAGGAATGATTCCCTTGCCACAGAAGGGCGATATTTTTTATAAGTACCTGGCAATGTCACATAGAAGCAAGCACATAGACGCAACCAACAGCCGAACAGGCACGTTATTTATACAAGCACCAAAGAGAGACTGTCGCATATAAATATAGATACAGATGGAGACCATAGCCCTGGGACAGTTTTGCTGGTGGTGGGGGGGGGGGGGGGTCATGTTTCGCAATATCTGACCAAGGACCATAAGATTTCGTTCACTTGATCATGAAAATTCAGTTTCCGAGGCCGTTCGTGCCATATCTGTTTCTAATGGTTATTTAGACATATTTATGCACAATGTAAATAAATATAGACCTACAGGTCATTCAAATAAAACAGAGAATGCAGCTCACTAGGTTGAAGGAGCAGTCCTTCCTGGAATGGGAGGAGGGGGGGGGGGGCGGTATTAACAATAAAATTCTTGGCACGCTACGTGCCAGTTTAAGGGGCAGCAGTTTCGGAAATAACAATTGTTAAAAAACCTAAAACTAGGCTGGAAGCCATCATTATTAGTTATGCAGTAGTTGCGAAACAGGAAGTAAAAGACAAGTAAACTGCTTGTTTATGATAAACGTACTTACTGTCTTAACTTTGCGTGAAACAAGCGAGAAGCTGTAGAAAATAAACGAAGACGTTGTTGATCCTGATTCACATCAGTAATCAATACGGCACAGTCACATTGCATAGTCCTCTCTGTAATCCCGATTCAGCTTCGCAGGATAAACTACATTAACATTCATCTTGCGTTTGCATAGTTGTGGCCTGCTCCTCATGAGGTTTGATTGAAAGCCTTGGCTTAATGGTGAAGGGTGGTAGAATACCTCATGTCATCTATGTAAAGCCCGAATATTAGCTGGCCCATGACGTACTTAGAAACATTTTGCAAAACTGCCTTTCCTTTGGTGAAAACGACGCCTTCAGATCTTCAAAGGTGCGTCGATAAACCGTACCTTTTGAAATCTCATGTTTTAAGAGTAATATTTTCAGTTTCAGTTGATTTCGACATTAATATTTATTAAAGAAAAATACATATGATTGTAACAAGAAGGTGGAGGAGGACTGAAAAAGCATAACATGTCTACCTGCCTCAGTATTTATTTCTCTCTGTTTGTCTGTCTGATACAATGACTATTTTGAAGTTACCCAATGGAAGAAGTTAATGAATACAGGCAAAATGAAAAGTTCTCTGGAATATATAGATTCTTCCCATATTTAAGTGCACTGCTTGTAGTGCCGTTTAGCCGAATACCTTGGTTACGAGGCTTGTCCTTTACTCTAGGTTTAATACAGAGATCCTTTAGTAATCCTCTGGTCCACCTCTCCAGTCCTCCAATTCTGTATTGCACATTTTTATTCTACCAGGAATAAACAATGAAGGTTCTGACCTATTGGCGGACTCGAGTCCAGCTAGTAGTACGGAAACAGGACGCTACAGCGTCAACCCGGGATATAGTCTGAAGTTACCAAACGTGTTTCTCCAAAAAATAGCAACGGTTTTTCTTGAAACTTGATCACATTGATTTTCCTGGTACAGTTTGTTAAGAAAATTAAGGTAAAGAGTCAATTCTTTGGGGTCACCACTGTAAAATACAATACAATGCATTGCTTTGATGTGATATTGTTGATATATCAATATTATACCTTCATTAGGTGTAGTTAACAGTGATACTGCATATATATTGTGCAGTGTTTTAAACAGGTAGCCCTCAATATGTCATTGAAGTGGTACCGCAAATACTTGTAAACAGATTGTTTAGACCACAGACCATTGCATGAGAAAGACAATTCATTTAAGACTCTGCTAACTACATACCCGCCGAATCGGGGATTTCGACGGGGACTCCGGAACAGGATCCATGACCTCCTGCAACAGCAAGTTGCTAAAGATAAACAAAGATATCACTCTACCACTTCATCTGACCATGTGTCTGCTAGCTAAAGCAATCAATCTTCCAGCTCACTGATGGGAGAAAGTAGGGGATCACAGGGGACTTTTGTTTTGATTGTGGTTTTGGGCTAGATAACTTATTTGAAAACTTCTCCAAAGGACCTGTCTGCCTAATGGGTGCATGTAGACCACAATACACACTAGCAACGGATATCCCTTGAGAGAAAATATCCATGTCAGGCCGAGAAAAAGGAGTATCTACACGCGGTACATGAAATTTTAGAATTTCAGAGCAAATTTTGGATACACGTTTGTATGTTGCAAATGGTATCAAAATGTCATTTTGCACCTGCGAGAGTTAAAATGTAAACAGGTAAAACGCTTCAGGGATAATAAAATACTATGCAGTCAGTCCTGGCTTTAACGAGTTTCATACAGACAAAGCAAGATGTCAATTGTGGTCAGTAGCGCCTGCACAGGGAGCATGGGGGCGCGTGCCCCGGCCCCGATCGACTTCAGAATTTTTCTTTTTTTTTTTCGAAAATTTTAAAAATGATACCCAAAGATAGATTTCTGTAGGGGGTAGGGTTAGGTGTGTTTTCGACCGAGTGATGGGTCTATTGTAACCAGTTTCTATCACAAATGGTTCTCAAACTTCCAGAACGATCGCAAATCCTTCGCAAACTATCAAAATTTTGTTTGAGTGAAAGGAGAGGGAGCAATTAGGTAATGATTTTATCAGTACTTTTTCTGAAAACTTTATGTAACTTTTTCGGTGAACATTTTCTTGAAAAGAGCCAGTTTCGTGGCCACTGTACGTGGTATGCCAGTGAGAGTTGTGCCACTTGCCTTCAATTAACTCTCAAGGTGAAGCGGTGTGGCTGAAGAAGCGGTGTTTTAGCTGCCTATGTATGAACCATCCACAATAAAACATTGTTTCTTCATTAAAAGTTTCATTTTGAATCCAAGCGCCAGCATTTTCTTAATATTTTCCAAAGGGGGATAGGTTTCCCCTTCCTAGTCTCCTCCCCATAAGCATTTAAGTTTAAAGCAAAACTCCAACACACGCCCAAAATAATTTGGACGTCCACTCTACTACAAAACGTCAAGAGTCAAATTTTCATTTCGATAAGAGCAATGTGCCGAAACTTCTTGATCTTTGCCCTGTACAAAAATGGCTAAGCAAATCTGCATGTTACACCGGAAGGGCTAGAAGTGAGCTTAGGTTGGAAAATGTTTTACCGTTCGCTGTGACATTTGTTGGTCTTTAGTCAGAGTTGGACTTTAACAAAAAAAAAAAAGATAACATTGTAATCATCTTGACCAGAATGCATCAGGCTATTTGAAGGTATTGAATGATCAACCTAATTGTCAACAATGTTGTTAATACTCCAGAATTTCCAAAGCTCAGGCCTGAACCCAACTCTCTCCCTCTGGATGTGTGGGAGTGGTGCATGCACAAGTTAATTTGGAAATCTTGTTCCCCTCCCCTTCTTGGCCGACAGGTCCATTTTGGGGGCAAAATATATATCCCATTTTTAAGGGAGACGGGTAAAAGTCTTTCATTAATGTCTCGGGCAAAAGCACTCCAGGCAGGGTCCTAGCCTGGGTAAAATACCTAGGGGCAGCTCATGACAGCAACAGTGACGTATCTATGATAGGACGTATCTATGATAGTTGGCACCCAGGCGGATCATTTCATTGTCAACGTGACATTCATGTAAGGTCACTTCGGTGCAAAGTGTGGCTGTCTTTAACAAAGCTTTGAACTGGCTAAATGTTTAGAAATTTCATTATTTAGTGTCTTTTTTCTACAGGAAGTGAAGGTGGGGTGTACAAGTGCTGGGGTGATACACCTATTCTTTCATAAGTTTTTGTGCATGTTAGATAGTTAAGATGAAAATTAGTGCTATTTTGGGAAAGCTTTGAACTGGTCACATCTTTAAAAATTCTCACTTTCAGTGCCTATTTTCTTTTTGACTGGATGTAAGGGAGGGGTACTGACCAAGGCCTCTCCTTTTGAGAAATTGGTGTCTCAGTAAAGTTGTTTGGATAAAAATTAATGATGTCTTTGGAAAAGCTTTGGATAGATTAAATTTTGTTTTGGAAATACTTATTATGAAGACTTGGTGGGGACCCTTTCCCTCTTAGTGCGCTACTTTGAGGGCCACCATCAATTGGTGCGGAGAGTATAGGTCTGAATGATATAAAAAGTGCCTCTCAGATTGGCGGAGTTAACACTCTCTAGACCAGCAAAGTTGCATCTAAATATTTTTGAGGCTTCATGGTTTAGAAACTAAGAATTAAGAAAGAAATCAAGTTCAACTTGAAAAACGTATCAATAAAATCACTTCGTAGTGAAAGAAGTATTGTACCAGCTCAATGATTTCAGCAAGGCAATCATAGGCTATAAACATGCTGGTGCACCCCGTGAGAGGCAATACTTATGATGATGGACTTTGGCTATGTTGTGGCATCATGCATGAGGATGGAAATTCATTCGTCAGTACGTTTTATCCGCATTTCAGCCCGTCTGCGGTGGGGGCCCGGGGAGCTCCCCGAGAAAATTTCCGAAAAGGAACCCATTTATGCCATTACCCACGTTCTGAGGACCTTAAAACGATAATCAGGACAATGGAGATTTCATTATTTTCACTCTGTTTCAAGTACGCTATTTTTCATTTAGGGTTTGGAATTCTCGGGGGGGGGGGCAACTGCCTCCCTTGCCCCCAGGCTACGACCGTGTCCGGACACCCATCGTAAGTATGTAGTTCTGCAAGCTTATACCCTGGACAGTTCCTTTCACGACACCCGAGTTGGTAAAAAAATCGGGTTGCCAAATGTTGCGGAAGACTTCAGTTGTGAATGTGGTAAATTTATTATAATGACTAATGTTTAAAGGTTTATTGACTGTCCCTTGTAGAGGCTAACATTATCAGGATAATATAATATATCGTGTACCCCATCTCCTTAATAATCGATAAAGGATTTAGTATAAAGTGGACTGTAATATTATGGATGCCTTTTCAATATAAATGATGTAAAAGTCATATTGTCTTCAGGCATACAATTGATACTTTAAGACGTCACCAGCCATCGCCCCACGATTCCTTCAGCATGGTAGCCTTCACCCCTATTAATATGCGAGCAGCATTTGAAACATACTTTAGACATAATAGGGTGTTATAAAATTTTGTTTAGCATTTCAGGCGTAAGATGGTCATTTCCAGAGAATGATGAATGTATTTCAATCTATTTTTGTCACTTACATTTTGCAAGCAATCAAAATGTTTGATCCTCGTGTCTTTCAACAAGCTTTGGTCAACTCTCTACCTCCAGACTGTCTCAATGTATATCGCTATCGCTATGTATGTCGCTCTATTCAAATTGTACCGAACAGTAAGTTTTTTAAGTTCAAAATTTTAAAATACGAACAAAAATGAAAGTGTTATAAAAGCGTATTGGCAAACGACATTTGAATAAATAAGAGTCTTTCGCCCCATTTGATCCTCTAAAGACCGAATGCCGTAGGTAAAGAGAAAGGGGCGATATCTTCAGCCCGAAGTCTTCGTAGGAAGTTTTTGAGAAACTCTCCTTCAAAGCATGATCCTCTTTGTGGGACGAGCGAAACCTCACATTTGTGTTTTGTTACCTAAATCTTAAAAATGAAGGTAAAGAAAGTTTCAGCCTTTCAGAAACTTCACAGAATTTTTGTTTTCCATGCTTTTACCGTATACATCAGCATGCTTGTCTCATTAATAGCCTTTTGTGTTCAGTTTGAGTGGAAATGTGCCATTGTTACTTTGTACACGACGGCATGACAGGAATTATTATTATTTCGAAAGCCATTGCAGCTCTTCCTACCAAATATACTACCGTACCAACCCTTCAAAATTTCATGGTTTTCATATTAATGCGAACGCGTTGTTACCCACACAAGGAGGGCGTGCGGTCTAGGGCAACACTTAGTAAGGGTCGGGGACGAAGCTTCCTCAGCTCTAGAGTATGTACAAAATAAAATTGTAGGCATTAGAATGAAGCACTTAAATATCTTTAAATGGCGTAATGTGAACTGAACAGGTCATAATAATTACAATTTAACCCTTTTTCAAAATAGTCTAAGACCTGTGACCAGTCGATTTGATGATGCATGGGCTCATTGGTGGGGATGCTGGTATTTGTAAGAATGGCCCTTCCTAAAATGACCGTCATGGCCCTATATAAGCGGAATGAGATTTAATGGCGCACGATGCACTGTTAATGTAGGTGGGGGACAATAGATGAATGGGGAAACCTGGGAACCTTTAATGTGTCCCTAGACATGGCTCCGGGTGGTCAGTCTCAGTATCCGAGATCATGGGCACCGGGATCCACGGCTTGCTCCGGGGCTTCTGTCGAAGATAAGGGACAACCACCAGGATCGAGACCATTCGCAGTCTTCGGACTAGAGCCCCGTCGTCACAAACGTCAGGGGTCGGGGCCCTCCGGGGGTCAGAAGTCATGAAATCACTCCAGGAATCGCTCGTCCTGGAAGCCCCCTAGACAGGCATTCCAGAGGCAAAAGCTCGTCGTATTCCTTCTTCTGTTCCGTGTACCGTTGTGAACTTTAATCGCAACTGCGGTTGTCAAGCAAACTGCACACTTATGCCCAGACACAAGACCCTGTGCTCCTTTCGTGCAAGACACAATCCCTCCTCGGACCAACTGCCGTAGCCTGCACCCAACATGGCTCCTCCCGATGCTCAGGAGGTTTGGGGCTCTGACGAGTTCGAGGAGGAGGAGAAGGAGGTGCAAAAACCTCCCGGTATTTGCTGCTTTGCTTTGATGCACACTAGAAAGCTAGCCGGTCTCATAAAAGGTCGACACTAATGAAAGTTTATGTGTGCAACCCTAATTACAGAGTTAGCCCTGAGTGCCTTTTGGAGGTGTGAATATGAGTTTCATTCTAGTAACCTTCTCTTTGATAGCCCCAACAACTCTTAGGTTTCGACCTAGACCCAAACAGGATTATGTTTACTCCTACAGCGCTATGGCGGACCCCCGCCCCCAAGAGCTTTCCTCTTTCAAGTGGCGCACTCTGTTCTTGTGTATCTTATTGTTAAACTGAATGGCGTGAATGTTAAGTGTATGCAACCCAATAAAAATATTACATAGAACATTCTTTGGTGAAATAAATTGCCCTGGCCTTCAATTTGTGGAACAAGCTTCCCATGCAAATTTTATCATAGTTTTGTTGAAGCTTGGAATTTGAACAATATATGTCGACCCTCTGTTTCCTCTTACCAACTTGATTCAGCTATTTGTATGTCTTTTCTTTTTTTTTATATTTCGACTTTGCTTTTTGTACTTGAAAATGTAAGTCTGCATACCTTCAAAATTAAATTTACTTCACTTGTTTCTGTTCATAACAATATACATACAAGTGTGGACAATTTACAAAGCATCAGGTAAATAATACAAGTCGTGAAAGGGAAGTGTGCTAAAAAAGTCCTATAGGGGTGGACGCTTGCACGCACTTTGGAAGTTATATTAAAACGTCTACCCAGTATATTACAAAACCTTAAAAAAGTACCCTTCACTGGACGGCTGTAACATTTTCACCCTCCTCCTTTCCTCCATTACCCTCAACCTTCTCCTCAACAGCCAAAGAAGTTGTAAATAGGGTACTTGGTAAACATTTATCATAGAAGGCATTTAAACAGACTTCACTCAAGGTCTACAAGTTATATAAATTCGAGTAGATAGGAAATTACTTGATTTTACAGAGTCATAACGCAAGCAGTACAAGTTTAAAGAGTGACGTATTTCTCGTACTATATGAGTGATATGTACAACTTTTTTATTAGAATTCGGAACAAACGTTTTTAAAAACAAACGTTTTTAAAATACAATGGATTTATTCCAACCAATGATAGGGGAGTCTGACCAGACAGTTAACAGGCGCGGATTAACACATCAACAATAACAAATACGCAAAAATTAGCATAATGTTAATCTAGAAGAATATTCAAGGGGCCTTTCAGCCCCCCTCCCCCCCCCCTTCGAAATGTCTAGATCCGCGCCTGATTGAACAGAGAACTGAGGTAAAATTAGCCTAAGATGAATTTGTCGCAGAATTGATGGAAATAAAATATGCTGTAAAGAATTTAGTTCACCTCTTTAGAGGCTTCATTACCAATCTGTAACATGAGATTTTTACATTAATGATCCCAATCGAAATAGATTCCAGACATTTTCCATGGTCAACCTGCTTGATTCGCTGACCTTTAATATGTATATCAAAAATATAGCTTGTCTTGTTCGAAGCAGACTAGTTTGAAAGTTAACATAACTCACTACAAACAATATTTAGAATGCTGATAAGTCATTATTTGATGAATTTTTTTGTGTCGTTGGCCAACAGAATCAGAGTCGTACGTCTAGAAATAAAATTAATACCATTCACATGAATTATAAACAGCAGAGTGTCAAACATAGAGCCCTGAACAGTGGCGTAGCCAGAGGGGGGAGGGGCAGAGTGCCCCCCCCCCCACAGAAATTTTGGGGACTCAAGGGTCGATGTTGAAAAAATGAAAGAAAGCAAGAAAAAAGAAAAGAAAAAGGGAAAAAGGCGAGAGGAGGGAGGGATGGGAAGTTGGTAGGGCGGAGTGGGATGGGTAGGAATCTAGGTCTCGGGGATGAGTAATGACGGTGGAATCCGCAGCAGGACGGACGGCATATTTATTTTATGGAGGACTCATCGGCAAAAGGCCCCCGAAAAGACAATCAAAACTTGAATATTAATGATGCCATCTCGTCTGGAAACAGTGTTCCGGAATTTTTTTCCTTTTATTCAACAGATTTTGCCTTGGGGACTGAACCCTAGCCCTTTTTCGAACCCTATTACTGATTTTGAAACTAAATAAATACCGAAAAAGTATTGGTTGCCAATGTCATTTTCACTCGGAGAGCGGGCCGTCGGTCCAGGGGTGACGCCAGGAAGGGGCAGGGGGAAATGAGTTTCGTCAGGGAATTTTATTCGATACGATAAATTATGCAGTCCTCAAAGGCAACAGTCGCCCCGACGGCTTACCTGTTTTTGCTCTCAAGAGGACAATTTCTCTAATAAGAACCCAAATTTTCGGCGCGTCACAAAGCTAGATAGCACAAGTCCTGTCCATATTACCAAGTAACATGTAGGCAGAGTACACAGCTTATGTAGAGGTCGTAAATTTCATCCCATATCGCAATGCCTAGTTGCTGTTCTCTGTCCAGGTGGTTTCGATACAATGTATGTTATCCCCGATACGGTCTTCAACCCCTACAGTTTTCTTTCTTTTTGTTCTTAAAGATTACATATGTTTTTTTGTGGAAGCCTAGCGAAAAGTTTTGCGCGCTTTGCAATTCCACGATTCGGGTTCAAAAGAACGACATCATAGGCAGCTTGTCTCTTGAAGTATTGAGTGATATTATGCAAAATATGCCCTGCAATGACATGGGAAACTGAAGCTAGGCTCCTTCATATCCCCTTCTCACCACGCACCCCCTCGACGTAGTGGGTTGTAGGAACTTGGGGTCGCTGGCATGGCCCGGCTCCCGTTCAGGAAAATTCTGTCGCCACCCATATTCGGTTTACTTATTTTGGCTTTCAAAAGGATCATTTCTGAGATAAAACCTACAATTTTTGGTACGCTTTGCCCACTCTTCCTCAGTTCCGTTATTTATAGCTTAACATAGTCCAAAGTCATCTCATTTCCGTAAACCTAGTTAATGTTCTGTTATATCTGTCGTGAGGTATGGCTCCGAGGAGGGAAGTAAACTTAAGTTATGTCTGGTAGGGCCCACCTGCCCGAACAATTGACCTATATAAGTTTTAAATAATACAGATTCTCGCGCTTTGCAATTTCACAGTTTAGATTCCGGATAAAAACGGTAAATCTATGTTTCTCTAGTATATACTAATTTTATGTCATATATGCCCCGCAATGGCATGGTACAGTATACAGGTTTTCTTCAAATCCCCCCTCACCAACCCCTCGACGGCATCGGGGATGTCGGGGATTCGGGTTGCTGACCTCCCCGTCGGGCAAATCCTGGCGCCACCCCTGCGCCCCTTTAAAAACCCCTGTGGAAAACAGTTGTATCTAGTATAAAAAGAAGCACCATTTTGCATCCAAGCCCTTTGGGACAGCAAAAAATTCCCCCTCCCCCAGGATTGTGGTCAAGAATGGGGACGATTAGTCGACTTTCCCCCGTCACACCAAAAATCTGGCTACGCCCCTGGCCCTGAGGACCACATTTAACATCAAGATACTCGAATTTACAGTTATCTAGTGACGAAAACGAGGTAGGTAGCTCTTAAACCAAGAACCCTTTACAACATAATGGGCTAGTTTGTACAGTAGGGTATCATGATCCATTGTTTTGAAAGCCTGTAATAAATCCAAAAAGACATCTAAAGAAGTTTCCTTCAAGTCAATAGCTTTAGTAATCTTAGGAATAGCATGTATTAGGGCAAGTTCAGTTGGCTGTCCGGGGCGAAGATAATACCCCTAACATAAAATATTTTGTTTTGACAGGAAAATTTGCATTTTAAAGACTTGCAAATCAGAAACAGGGCGGTAGTTCACAAGGCACTTCATGTCGCCACTTTAATAAACTGGAACAACTCTTGACATATTCATGTCATTCGGAAAAATCGCTTGCTTTAAAGCATTATTAAATATATGTTCCAATGCTTTTGTAATAAATGGTATAACAATGAGCATTATTGACGGGCGCAAACAGTTGGAACGTGCACTTTTTGTTTAAAACTTTTGAAAGCTAATCTAGCAACTTCCTCCTCGCATGTCGGAAAGCAAGAGTTGTTTCTTACAGTAAGACTTTGGTTAATAACAGATTTGGTCTGGTTTATTTTGCAACTAGAGACAAACACGTTTGATTAAATATTGGCTAAATACATCGGTCATTTTGCGTGGCTCCGCAAGACCACATTTTTTATTTACAAACGTTTTTGGGATATTTCCTTTTGACCTTTTCGTTCGTATAATTTTGTTAATATTTTCACATGCGTCTTTCACATCGTCATTGCAATCTTTTAATAATTCACAGAATTAATTTTGTTTTTGCAATGCTTGTAATGTCGCTCAGTTAATTACGGTAATTTCTAGAGCGTGACTAATTTCCAAACGTTGAAGACTTCAAAATCTTTCACTAAAACCAATTTGCACAAATGGGAGGCAAGACTTAAAAGATTTTACTGAGAATATCAACAAAACAGCTGTTCGCTGTACTTAAATCATACATCGAATAGACTCGTTCCCAACTTGTGCTGTGCACACAAGTAGTAAAAACGTTCTGTATTACGTTACCATAGTCTCGAATGACAACTGATTCAGCTTTGCTTGCCGTGTATTGAGCGAAGATTTAATGAATGATGGAAAATGATCACTTAAAGTTTCTGTAAATATACTGCTTTCATCATCTTTTACATTCAAATGAATAGTGCTGGTATTTGTTCAGATGTAACCAATTAGGGAAGATTCATAATCTAGTGGGCTGCGTTATAGTTGGTGGGATTCCACTTGACTTTACTATGTTTATATTAATGTTTATAAAAATCCGGTTACAAGTTTTTCCTACGATAAATTTGAAATCAACATTTTGCATATCCAGAGTTGGTATCCTTTGACACTTTTCTCCAAGTACTGTACACACAACTGCCGGAGGGCGTGACGTGTCCACTGGGTGGACGATATGAGCAACCTCATTTATAACATTACGTTTAACATGAGGCCTACATGAAGTGTTTCAATATCAGCAGTGAACACAGACATATCGTTAAAAACGTGGAATTAAAAATAATCTTTAATAAATAATTTCCCTTTTCTTTTCTTTCCGATAGATTTTGTTTAATAATTTAGTGGTTGGCATGTTTTGGATCTCAAGTTCCCCAGGTATCTTTCTTCTGTGATGGTAAACGCTCTGATGTAAAATTATTCAAAAACTGTTGTTCGATTTGCTCGAAAATTCTAATTTAAATTTAGAAGTGAATGGTAAAAATATAACTTAGTACTTAGAAAAGTAGATAGGTAGACGAGAAAAGTTATACAAATGTAATATAAGTCGATAGGGTGCGTACATCACATGCAAATAAGTCACAGCTGAGGAGGTGTGAAAACTGAATTTAATTGTACCGTAATTCAAAAGAGAGTTGTTTCTTCCATTCTATAGACATTGGTTAAATTTTGTGAGACACTTATGATATCGAAGTAAAGAACATAGTGGTGAACCATCCATCTGGTCATTCATATGTAATCATTAGTCTGATCAGGATCCAATACAAAGTATGGCTCTCTGAAAACTTCACGTGTACTTGGTAACTCTCCTTCCCTCTGTAATTTAAACAGGGAAAACAAAAATCGTAGCCTATCCATACAAGTTAACTTGAAAAAGTTCTGGAGCACCAATCATGCTGCTTTTTTCTGCACGGTTAAACAACATGACCTTACTTAGCTAGAAATAATTCTAAAATTCACAATAGAAATATTATTCATCCATTTTTTAAAAGTGTGTATCCAGATCTAGGAAATTTTGACACTCTTTTATGAAGTGATCAAGGCCGTGAGCTGGGTATGCTTAACGTATAGATTGCAGTCAAATTGTAGCAGCTAGAGCGTAGTAGTGTCTGCTCATCCTAATTATTGGTTGCATATCCGGGTGTGTTAAGTTATGTCTCGCACGTTCTTATGGATGGCAAGTTTCTACGTAACTGTTAAATGTATGAAAGATGTCCGTCGATCTCCAGTGACAGGTAATGTAACGTGCTTTAAAACAAGAACGTAATTTAAGGAGAACACGAGAGGAGCAGTACATACGTCTGTTCTATGACCAATCGTTGGTGGTTTTTTTGTCAACTGTGAAGTATTGTGGCTTGTGACAAACTAACCGTAGAATCCCTCTTTGTAAATAAAAATCACGTAATAAATGTAATACATGAGAATTTTTCGTGATTGGCATTTTCCCATTTAAGTAGTCTTCTAAAGCTCCCCAAACCTTAATTCGAACTTGTATGTTTGAATCCCCTTTGGCTACTAAGCACTCCAAAGTTAAATCATCGTAAAGGCCGTCTTTACCTGTTCGTATGTTTCCATTATGCTCCTAATTTTGGTAAGCAGATCTTCATATGACGGCCTGTTCTTTGCCGCGTTATTCCAACAGGACAGCATTATTTCGTAGCTGTAATTAAAAAGTTTGTAGTTTATTTACACCATTTTAGAGAAACTTTGGACTTCAGTGTTAGCTCGTAAAACGTTCCTCTTGTAAAATCATTTTAAAAGGGATAGCTGAAGTGCAATTTACTTTTAACTAATGGGCCAAATCCGTTCACTTTATTAAGGAAATGCCGAAAAAAAAAAGACTATCTGCATCAACGATTGATTGAGGCACTTCATTCTTAAGCCCTAATGAAAAGTTTCTTTATTCTAGTAAAATAAATACTGCGTGCCATATTGAGTTTTTAATGCATTTGTTACACCCACTGCACATAACTTTCGATGTTTTTTTTATTTTTTGCTTCTCGTGGGATAAACCTTAGCTTATAGTTAACAGCGTAATAGGATGCATTGATAAATTACCACATATTCAAGCTTCACAAGGGTAAAATTAAATTACATCTTGTCTGCTTTCATTTAACTTGCTGAGTTATGATATGTTAGATATAATTAAGGCTATTTACATAGCTCCTGGACAGTGGAGTGGTTGGGCCATGACAAATCCGTCACGAAGTGCATGTTCGATTTCATCTTTAGTGCTTCTTGCGAAAGGCACTTCCCCTGCAAGGAATGACAAAATGTCTTGTAAATCCAATTATACTAATGTAATTCAACATTTGAACGATTGATAAATAGAAATCTCTAGTTTTCAATAACTCAGGGACACCAAACCAATACAACGAGAGTAACTTCAGGATGAAAAATCAAAATTGATAAAGAGACCTACTTTCTTGACAATGACAATTTTAATGTGATATTGACACTAAAGTGAACTTCATCTTCACCATTCAACACTGACACGACATGACAAAACTACGACAAGCATCACACATAATAAGCAAAATCTTTCTTATGCAATAAAATTTAAGATTGGAAAGCCTCCCTGGAAAAAATAAAAAATGATTTAAATGGTTTGGTCTATTTCTTTTGTCTTTACTCAGATCAAATATACAATTCGTAGTCTTGCCTCTACGGTGGATGTTTAAGTCCAAACTTTTCCATTCAGTTGCAAGATATTGATTTGGCACTCTTAATATCCACTCTATTTTTTTGATACAAAAATTCAATATATGAGAATTGCACTATGAGAAAAGATAATGCCGTCAACTGCAATAAGTATTATACATGAAATAATTACAGGAGACCTGACAAAAGCATGGTTATTCGAATCCAAGCCACCTTCACAACAAACGAAATTGAAACAAAGAAAATAAATCGACCTGAAGAGAGACTTACAAAAACACTGTCATACATATACATACCGACATGCATGTTAATCCAGCCGCACAGAAATTTACCTACCAACGTAAATACGTATTAACTAATGTACATATTAAGACCTCTATAATACTGTTTCTTGAATTTCTTTAATAATTTTTTGAACGGTTGACTTGAATTTTCTATCTTACAAAAATAAGCACTGCGACTGATTTAGAGTAATTATTATAAATTCGACAGTCTACTTTTCGACAAAAAAGTGTGCAGTGTGTTCTTGTCTAGCAGTATGTTCTAAGATTTTTAGTCGATCAGGATGTTTAGAGAGAATTAGTAATGGTCCGTTGAAGGTCTGGATAAACAGTTCCGACACCGTGATGTGTTTTGCATCAAACTGGAACAGAATCGATTTACTTCATCAAAAACTTTACACTTTTGTGTCGTTTGATCTTATGAACAACATTAACGATAATGAACGTTTTTGCGCTGGAGTGAATGTATTGGGAGATAAGATTTCCATACCAGTTTCAATGTGCCTTTTTACATGAAAGAAAATTTAACATTTCGTTAAACCTTATATATTTAGTGTAAAGAAAGAAGAGAGCCCTTTTGCAAATTTGTGGGACATGGAAATACATGACAATCTTATGTCGTCCCTAAAGGTTTTATATTCCTGGTTTCCCTTTGTGTTTTCCATAAGATGTCACCACCTTATCATACTGCAGCTTTAAATCTGTTGTTTTGCTAACCTGGGAATATAGAGAAGTAAAATGACACTATAATGTAAATTGGATTAACATATGATAATACGATGATGAAAGGAAATGCACGGTAATTACCCAGAGAGAATAATTCCCACAGAAGCACAGCAAAACTCCATACATCACTCATTGGCAGGTACTCCTGTAGAAAAATCGTCTCGGGTGCCATCCATGCAACAGGCGGATATTGCTGAAAGATTTTTAGTTTAAACCGACTTTGGCATGGTATTCTCATAAAAATGCTGGTGCCTAAGTTTAATCAAGGGGCAATTCATGGGTTGCAAATCTTATCTGCCCCAGCTTCTCTACATACTTTGCGGATGAAATTTTCCACAAACTGACATGTACATATGCTCTTAAGTCAGTGTTAGCTTATTAAATCTTTCCCTTTAACTTTTAACCTAAAACAGTAATAACGGGTGCACAAGTTGTAATGGTCATGTCCCTACCCACTAAGTATGAACCTGAACAAACCTCAGATTTAAAAGTTGCATAAAACATTTTTCTTTCAAGTAAGGACAATTGACCTTTGACCTCAACCCTATGCTACCGAAAAGCAATATTCTAAAACTTGTCCTATTGGTCACTTACTTACTCTTTCTAGCATATTTGTAAGGAACATGATGTCCAGAAATCATACATAAGCTCTTTTGTCCCTTGATCTCTGACCTTTAATTAATGACGTCGTGAGTTACGCACGCAAACGTTTTAATTTGTAGATACCTATCTGCCATATTTAAATCTAATCAGTCTAAAGATTTAGGAGTTCGCGACACACGAACGTGTACACGCATTCACACACGTAAATCATTACACCTATGCTCATAGTTCTGATGTTGGGAGGAATGCAATATCTCATATCTCTTAACGTTAAATTATGGGAGTTAAGATAATAAATACAATTACTGTCAATGTAGGATGCAATTTGAGATATCCAAACAAGCATATTTGAGAAATACTTATCTACAGTTTCAGACGTTCCAGGTACATGGGATTTATGGGGGACTTTCCTAATATTTTACCTGTAGTAGCCTACAACGGCAATGCATTTGAAAAGTGTAACCCACGCGTATTAAAAATTATCACAATTTCTTACTGTTTCCATCACACATCTAAAAATATCTTTAACATCTTTTACCGCCATTGTGATTCTAAATCGCGAGCTGGCCAAGAAGAATTCTAAACAGATTTAGAAACAGATATTAAACGATACTGAATTATTCCAAAGGGAAACACGTTTTTGTTTAATAAGTCATTGGGTATGGCAGTCATTTTTTAATCTAAGCCATCGATGAACTGTTACAGTCCTAGAAATGAGCCTTCCCAAATGTTCAACAAAGTGACACCAAATGGTTAAAAACCTCATGTTGACCCCACTAGGCTGTCCAAAATATGTTAGAATATAAATGTGTGTGCCCAATCGGACAATTTTCATTGTGATGTGTCTTCACACATATAACTCTACCCAGACAATAAGGCTGGGCCACCAAAACTAACCATTAAATCATGGATTAATTTATTTGTATGCATTTCAATGAATTTGAACAAATGTGCACAAATGTTAATGAAACTAAAAGTCTCACATAATGCTTCTGAACAGAAATCTTGGTTACCAAGTTTACACCTTTCCAAAATAGAGACTTTTTTGAAGCCGAGGGTAGTGAGACAAAATCAGTGTTGTAGCTTAATTATTAAATGCCACCATTTTTTAATCATACCTTTTTCATGAGCTCTTTTACCTTTCCCATTGCCATGTCACTCGGATAAATGTCATAAAGTTTGCATTCACAATATTCAGATAAAAGTACCTTCTTCAGAGACAGTGCAGGGTGGCTAAACTGAAGAGGAAGAAAACATTGCATTGCACCATAAGTTACTCGTTGAGTTACATTTTCCCAGGGACAATAATTTTGATATTGAATGAGATGAAAAAGGTAACTTAGTCAAAAGTTATTGAAATACAGGGGTATACGTCAAAAACAGAATGAATCTCATCGGTTAAATAGTTATTTACACAGATGTTTCGTACTGCTTAGGTTAGTTACAAGTAAAAATTCATTACGCTTACGTCAATATACTTCGATTATATTACATTGAGTTTAGGACATAAGTTCTGGCTCTTTGTTCTGGGTATTTTTACCCAAAACCACTTGAATTTGGTGTTAAAGTATACAAGTTCTACTTGTGAGTCTCTTTTGTTCTATGTGTTGCTTGGAATGGGTCCTGCACCTGGTTTTGTTTTTGAGGATTTTTGTTCCAAAGAAGAAATAATTGTCAGTATTGGCTAAAGATTAATTATTTACAAAATGAAAGTGAAGATTGATCTTTTTCTACATGTTTGTTAGTTAGTGAACCAACTGTTAAGAATGAAGGTCATTTTTACAGCGCAACAACTTTCACCTTAATTAATGTTTATGGGTTACGTCCCTTTTGAGTATGAGGTGACTTCACCAGAAAACGTTGCAAACATTCATGTTTGCGAAGATAAACATTTAGACTGGAAGTAATTAAAAGATTACTTTGGTGAAGCAACAGAAAGAATGGCAAATTTTTGAAAGCTCCGTTCAACCAACAGAATCTTCGAATATCTTTTTGGCTGTCACTGTTTTGTCCTTGATATGTTTTAATGTCTTTCTAAATTATGGCGTAGACTCACTTCATTTCAACTATTAAATAAATTGTTATTATTTCTTTATAGCAATTACCACACGGGAGTCACTTCATTGTGCATAGTGAGTGCAAAATGGTTAGATTTTAAAACAAAAATAGTATGTTTTTGTTGTGCGGAAAGTAAAATTTTCAACCAAAAAAAAAAATGTTAGACAAGAAATTGATTGGATAGTCAAAAGGACTTGCTGACTGTTGGGAATTGTTAGGCAGGACAGGTTTAGATAGAACGGAGGTATCTACAACATGCAAGGTGCCATTCATTTCATTCAATCAAAGCAGTGCACGCCTTTCTTTTATCGCACTGACTACTGGACTCTTCTGGACTACTGGATTCTTCTAAGCTTTCTTTAAGAGATTGAGTAACTTAGTTCGTTCTGCAAAGGATGGGAGGGTGAGTTGTTGCAGTCCTCGAATTTTTTGCCATTCTTTCTTTAGGATAGTACACTCATACTCAAAATAAAAATAATTTGCTTAGCCTAAATTGACTTTATACGCTAGAAATGACAAAATCGAAGTGAGCGGATTTGAGTGTTAAAGCATGGATGGTGATTATTTTACGTTGTGATTCACCTGAAGTGGAAAGGAGCCAGTCACACAGTAAACCACTTTATAAATCACTGTTATTTGCCAGTGGGCGAAGACATTTATTGACATTCCACGACTTCATATGATTGGAATGTTGGAAGAGGATTACCAACAAGTGATCAGAAATACATTGACATATTGAAAGATTGACAGAAAATGAATGATCTCAAGAGATCAACCATCGAATGCCTTTCGCCATCCGTTCCTCTTCCTTACTAAGTTTACTAGCTTTGAGGAACATTTCTTGCTTCTCCAGTATCGTACATATGATTACATCCTGGTACATTTGGCATGTATGTATTTGCGCACTGGAAAGAAACACAACGCTGTCCACGTGGCTGTGTAGCGAATGTATATATAGTACCACCAAACTTCGGAGAATAGTACTATAATTTTTGAAATTAATTCCGATGGTGGAAATGCAAGTAACTTTAAATTTTTAATGAGTTCATTTTTTTTACAAATGATTCAAGCAAATCGTAATGTTTTGATAATAAATCGCAGTAACTTTTCTCCCTGTGTCCGTTGTCATCTGAACGTTTAAATATTTGAAGAAATTGGGACAAATTACATTTTGTGAACTTATAAACTTCATTGCCTCTGCGATCATTGACGCAAAAGTGAGTAGTTCCTGAATCTGAGTTCTAACTTCGGCTGGCAAAATATCTTGATCTCTATTTGAAAGTAGCATCCTAGACTTCCTTGCTTGTTGATACCTCTTAAGCATAAAGTCTCGGAGTGAGCCGCACTCCATATGCTCGTAGCAAATGGTGTATGGGACTGCAAACGAAAGAAAAACGAGAAGTATTCTAGTAACATAGGGGCTCTTACTTGAAGAATAGTGTATGAAAGATTCTTGATGGGGCACCCACCTTATGGTGTACACGGTAAGACTAATAACATGCTGATAAAATTGCGTTTCTTTCAAATTATGACTTACGTTCTTCAATAGATACACTCAGTAACAACACCGTAAAGTTATTTTTTTCCAAAGATTTTAACTTTAACACTAGTTTCGAGAAAGTCCGTGCATCCTCCAGTGTGGCATCATCTGTGTTGGAAGGCAAACATTACGAGTTGCATTAAAATTTTTGGTTATAGTAAAAAATACCATCACAAACAGTTTAAAAATAAAACAGAAACTGGCTTACTTGATAGCCTCTTTGCAAAGCATTTCACCTCTGTTGAGGATTCTGTGACATAGGTCGCAATCCAGTACTCAAATGATCCACACGTCTTTAATAGTGTTACGAGGGAGATGTTGGCAGTAGATAAAAATGGCGCTGAATTGAACAGGACATGATATCAAATGATTTTATCAAGAAAACAATAACAAAAACTTCGGATATTCATTCCTTGGGTAGACTTTCTCGCAAAGATGACGTACTGCGACTTGCAGTATTTAACAGTTATTAAAACGTAAGAATGAACACCAGAACATGAGAAGTGGCTATCGGAAAAGAACCGACACCATTAGCTTACGTTTTTCGTTTGTAGTTTCTTGTTCTTCTGTGGTAATATCTGAATATGGACATAAATTCTCGTCGTAGTTTTCCGTGTTAAAAGTATCAACATTAACCACCCGATCGCTTTTCCTCCTGATAAACAATAAGATGACAGACAACATCTATCAAATGCCAACCAAACATGAGAACATGAAGCGTTAAGAAATACACTTCATGTGAATGTAGAAATCGCTCGGTTGCGTAAAAATTATGCCCTAAAAAATTTCTCACCTCTCGTCTGATTTAAACTGCCTGTAGCCTGCAATGGTAAAGCAATCGATTATTAAATATGTTGACTTTACAGGCAGACTGTTTGATAACAGGTATAAAGTAGGTTTTAACTTCAAAAACTGCTTATATATATATATATATATATATATATATAATATATATATATATATATATATATATATATATGTATATATATATGTATATATATATATATATATCGTTTTATATATATTATATGAGAAAGGTCCACGTATGATCTATGTAACAATATATATATATATGCATATATAATATATATATATATATATATATATATATATATATATATATATATATATACATATAAAGTCATGAGCTCAGTCAAAAACGATTGCAGATCTTCAAACAATGTCTGAGTAAGCCTTATGAGTGCATCGAATTAATGAATTACCTTCATGGCCGTGCGAAGGAATTTTTTGGTAATGAGCAACGTCTAACGTAAGCCCAAATGCCACAAATGTTTATCAAAGATCCGGAGACTGTACTTTTCATGCTTTTAAATTGCATCTCGGAAATTTACTCACATTGATGTAATAAAAACGTTGCCTGTGAATTTGGTTTTTTTTTTTGAAGACTATCTGCTGCACGACCCACGGATGCTACTTTGTGCCATGATTAACTCCCTTTGGAAAAATAACTTTTAACCTGAAGGTGTGAAGGTGTGTTACTTTTATAACTAAGCAAGATCCCCTTTAGAGTAAGAAAAAACTCAAGGGTATTTGTTCATTTCGTTGGTTTCGTTATCATGGTTCGTCATTAAATTTTGTTTTTGCTATAGGCTTAGAGACGTATGGTGCCAATTAGTTCGAAGCGGTCACATATACATCATTGATTCATCTAAGGCTACACCTTCGTGAGTACTTTTGGTACTTTGCACTTACCTTTTGCTTTTTTATATAAAATTAGGCTTGTTAATATGGATGCAAGAAACAGGCACGGTACACATATATACAACGCTATAAGTCTATTTTGGGGAACCGTATCATTTCTTTCGTTTTCTGTGTTCGCACCTGCAAAGTTAGATAAAAAGGGTTCTTATAGGAGTCAATGATGCGAGTATACACAGTTACAGTTCATGTGTACATGATTCCTTTCTTTAGACAAGTATCTGTAGCAGTTGATCTTAATAAATACAGCATACAAACTGAAAAAAAAATCACAATACTAGATGAGTGAAAGTGAAGGCATTCAAGTCATTAAAACAAATTTGTCAGCACCCATATATTATAATATATATATATATATATATATATATATATACATATAAATATATATATATATATATATATATATATTTCTCTAATTCGGCACTTAGGGGGAAAGTTGTTGTTGAAAAGTCGACCTTAAGGGGAAAAAATTTTTCGGGTGAAATATAAGTTTCGCCTTAACGTTTCCACACACTTTTTCTATAGGAATACGTAAAATTACAAGGGCGCCCTCTTAAATTTACAAACTAGATGCCATTACTTCAAAGTTGTCAAATTTACGGACACCTAGCTGTTTACACGAACGGATGGCTGGCCATTGAAATAACGTTAATTATATGTTTAGACGTTAGGGCGAATTTTTTTCTTATGTATTTTATTATCCTTTTTTCGCCCTATGTACAAGCAGATATAACAATTTCCCCTTAAGGTGGGAATTAGCGTTATATATATATATATATATATATATATATATATATATATATATATATATATATATATATATATATATATATATATATATATATATATATCCAAAGCGCATAGTGATAGATTCCGTGTATTGGTATAGTATATATAAAATTGCAAAAAGAACAGTTAATGCCTTAGATACCAACATATTTGCACCATGTTTATTAGACGTACAAAATTTTCTCCTACGTAGGAGAAACCAAAACACCTTTTAGACTCCGATTCAATAATCACAAACAGACAATACGTAAAAATTCCCAGCTCCAAGCGGTCTCTCAACACTTTAACCTTCCTGGACATGGCATTGACAATGTTAGAGTTTGCTTAATAAAAGGAGGATTTCGATCCGATTCTGAACGTAAAGCCAGTGAACTAAGACTAATAAAGAAGCTTGACACCCTTAACAATGGGCTCAATAGAGAATTATCACACCTGGGTGCATTTACTTGCCTTCGTTAGAATCTATTCTGAGTTGGTATTGGCACAGTTTTGGTGTATGCTGATGAAGAAGCTGGGCTTCGAAAATTTTGTACGTCTAATAAACATGGTGCAAATATGTTGGTATCTAAGGCATTAACTGTTCTTTTTGCAATTTTATATATATATATATATATATAAATACATATATATATATATATATATATATATATGTATATAAGACTCTGTCTTCTCCTACGCGTTTACAATGAACCTTACAATATTAATACATATATATATATATATATATATATATATATATATATATATATATATATATATATATATATATATACATATTAATATTATGAGGTTCACTGTAAACGCACTTTATGCGTAGCGTAGGAGAAGACAGAGTCAACATGTCGACACGGTAGCCTTAACAAAAGCATCGGATTGTCTAATATAGTACTTGCGTAAAATTTGATTTAGAACATTTTGTAGACTGGAGTATTTTCATTTCAACACAACTCTTGGTAAGTTATTATTTCTTGGTGGAATGTGATGATGCAGAGTAACATATTACACTCAGGGGACAATTTTTATTTAATCGCCATAAACCAAGGCGTTGCTGTCAGAAAAGTCAGCCATGGGAGTAACGTGATGGTGACGGAAGGAATACTGCTTACAAACCAAAGAAAAAATGCATTAGGAACTTTGTTAATTTACCTCGAATGGAAAGATTTGCTGAGTTAGAGACAATATATGGGCCAAGTATATTGCAACGAACTGTGGAAACTCTTTTGGGGATAACGAAGGATACAGAAGAGTTGTACTTTCTTGTCTGGTTTGATTCTTCGTAGAAAACGCGGGTACTACTTTCCCTTTCGTTGACATACAAAGTCAAATTAAAAGGTGAAATTGCTCCAAGTACAGTACAATAAAATGTTTCCATTTTTCCATGTTGTAAGCTCCACAAATTCTGGTCTTGGCGATTATTCATCGTAACTTCCAAAGATGTTGTTACTTAAAATAGAAATGGAAATTAATTCAGTGTGTAAATAGTAGCACTGGAAAAGAATGCATTGGATGAATTAGATTATGCAATGTATTTGCAAAAGTATGTAAATTCAAGCAGAATATCGATGCCAAATCGATGTGAGAAACTATATAATATTCACACGATTTCCCCAAGATTATGCATCATTTACAATGTTACAGTCAATTATCTTCAATCACGTTAGTGCGTTCCTATGTTGTCTTTAGAACTACGTTAACATTATATTTTCAATATAAATCATGGGACCACCCTAAAAGTTACTATTTGCTATTCTGGTTATGTTCCAACACCATTGCATGTACCGACCAAATAACACGTAAACGTTAAAAAAACACACCCCTCGTAGAGAACCAGAGTAGCATGACAAGATCGGTCAGATTTTGACTGTTAAAATTGCCGTTTACCTCGATCATGAACGTGTTAAAATTTCCTTGTCCTTTCCAGAGTCGGGGACGTTTGTTATTGAACAAGAATCGTTATTCGATTACCCAACGAAGAAAATCCATCTTAGGTGATTAAACCATGATATTGCGAAAAAAACAAAAAGTACCTTATTTCAAACATATACTTACCTTTTGTAATTAGAATAAGACCATACGAAAACGTTGCATTTGGCAGGCAATCTCGGCAAGTATAGTAAAATTCTCTTTGCACTCCAATGCTGAGCACGCGCAAAGAATAATTTTGAGGGTGACAATTGATTTCATTTTTATTATATTGAGGTTCTTCTATATAGTTGGTAAATCTAGTCACACGACTGTCTTCAAGCCACCAGGAAGAGCACGGTTCAGTATTAAATATGGGACACACCAAGCACACAGTTTCATTGAGGTCAATTTCACATCGGACAGTATCCGCCGTAATGTTTGACGTATAGCATATCTTTTCTCCTGCGACAACCTCTATAGAGAAGAAAAAAAAAACACATCCAAAGTAAAGTTGAAGTTAACAACCTAGACAAAAAAATCCTTACATAGATGCTGCACTTACCTTCCTTTATATCCATGGAGGAAAAGATGATTAATATTGCGAGAAATAAATCCATGAATGACTGCATGTCTCTTGCCGTTACCTTTATGGTATTTTGACAATTTATGCATAAACTGCTATTCAAGCCTTTGTTTAAATCAAAAGTGCGTGCAATACATGCTGGCAATCTAAAGGTTGAACGAATATGAAAGTAAAATGTATTGAAGTTACGGCCAATGGTCGATGTAGCTGGCGTAGCTTTCTTAATACTGTCAACATCTGCGCATATCAAATTTCCGGGTATTTGCAAAATCAGGGAAGCTTCAACCCTGTAAACCATTGCGGAAATTTAAAATGCAAAATAAATTTAAATCCCTAAGGAAGATGTAAATCAGCGAAGCTACAACAAAGGGAGGGGGAGCAGAGGGGGACAGGAGGAAGAGGGTAACGGGAGGTTCACATTCGTTCAACAAGTTTGATACCTCAGAAAATTCTTCCACCTCCTTGGGGCTTGTTTGTGCACGCTTTTACCACTCTGTTTTTAGTGGGGGCGCTCATAAAGTTTCCTGTACCAGCACTTTAAGGGAAATGAGATCGAGAGAGACACAAATTTAACGGCAAAGGTTTAAACTTAACATGAACGCCGTTTCATTCAGCGATACTTATTATGCACAGAATTCATTTCTTTTTATTTTTTCAGAGTATGTGACGAGGGCTACCGCGCGCTTTTAAAGCCGAAAGTGCTGATTGCCTTCTGGTCAAAAGCGGGTGAGAAATCGACGCGCCTATTAAACTGCATTTTTGACGATAGCATAGTAATCGGCAAAAAACGTAACTTAACTAAAACTGGTTCTGTTGGCTTCAGACCAGTCGTTGAGTGTTCTTGATTAATTGTTTGGAACGCCTCGAGTAAGAAATATACTTCCGTCTAGTGAACAGAATATATTGATGAGTGATGACTCCTTGGATTAAATAATGTTGCCAAGAAGTAGTACTACTGGTGTAAAACGTAAATCAGTGTTTATTTGCATAAATAACGACTAAACAGGAACAACCATCTCTGCCCCGATATTGTCTGTCCAATAGGGAGTCAATTCCTCCTTTTAGGTGTAGTATCTATGCTTGTACTATCTTTGCTCCCCCCCCCCCCCTTCTTTCCTCTGGAAGCCCTAAAAAATGGCCACTGAAAACTAGGTGTAGGTCGTGGAATACACTATAAACCTTGCATACAAGTTGGATCCACAAGTAGCTACACCTTCTGAGATTACAACCTACTTTGGAAGATCTCTTCCAATTGAAAAAAATACCTCTCTGGTGCAGCCTCTTCCAAAAGGTCTGTACTGAGGTTTTATTGCCCAAGGCTATATCCAGACAGAGTCACTGCTGTAAGTAAGATAGCTACTGGGTGATATGCGGCATCCTGCAAAAATTACCACCAACCAATCAGAGAGATAGTTTGTTTAGGCTTATGCCAATCAAAAAGTAGTCTTCAATTATATTTAGAAATATGACCATGTTTCTAAATATATTTTGGGTGACGTAATGCAACAGCCCCTTTAAGCAAAAAAGTTGAGCAGTTGCGTACACTTTTGTGTCCAGTGGCGCCGACACGATTTCAGATTTTTTTTTCTTTTTAAAGTGAACCCAAAAGGAGTTTAAGCTATACGTTTTTGTAAGGGGTAGGGAGAGATGTCTCCTCAAGTAAGTATTGGATCTAATTTAGTCTTTTTCTATCACAAATTTTATTTAAAGTTTTCGCATGTCTCTAAAAACTAGCAAAATGTTTTGGCGAACTCCCAAATTTACCTCAAGGACACACCGGGGACGAATGAAACGAATTTCTTGAGCGCAGCATTCGGAGGCGATAAGGAATTGCCCAAAAATGAGAGTCATTTACAATTTTGAGAATAAAACTAATATTTGCACATAATAAAACTACTTAAACAATTTTTTGGAGAAAGCGATTACAAAAAAAAAGCTTTTTTGGCATTTGCTGTTTAAGGTAGGTCTTATTTGCAGACCCACTTACACCCTTGAGAATAAAGTTGCAATTTATACCATGATATCCCTTACATCAAATGTCCTAAAAACATTCTTAAAAAGGATCGTCCAGGCATTTCAGCTTAAGAAGGCCCAAGGTTTTGGAATGCAAATACCTTTGCAGAGGAATACGATACAAACTTGAAAATGAGTATACGGAATACCTATAACCACATAAGTACGTCAATATATTAGGATCTATCGTATTTAAAAATATAGGTCTTCAAAAACGTAGTTCGTCATGTCAATTGGGCAGATTTCAGACTGTGACACACCCGGGCCCTCTTTTGAAGTACTAGAGGGATGTCCATATCCAGACGAGGTACTGAAAGGTAGGGATAGTTTTCAGGGGATGGGATATTTTCTTGAAGGATGGTGGTAAGACATACTAAAACGCATGCTAGGGGGCGGAAACTTTTCACGGCGGACTCATCTTCTTATCTCCCGTGGCTTCGTGCTTAGTCAGAGGGCCTTAAAAAGGGAACAAGTGTTGCATCGTACTCTCGTCGATGGTTGATTGGCTACGATTCACAAACGGCTACGATTCATTGTCTCATTTACAATTTAAAGAACAAAGCTGAAATCCATGCCGTAATATTGTCTAACATTACCCGTCCTAAATTAAATTAATAGAGGGTAGCTCCTGGGATAAGAGCTTTAACGGATTTTTTAAACGACCAAACGGGGCGCAAGCAGGTCCAGTGTAAAGTACCATTGTTACTTATTTTGGATGTTTTCCATTGGATCAAGATGTAATGTTAACCTTAGAAATTGCATAATGAGTCAAATCTAACAAAATAATTCGAATCTATCATCTCCAAAAGCTATTGAATTTTAGAAAATTTGTACTAAAAACGTATTTTTGAAAGGTCTGGGCCTGCCTTGGCCTTATTTGAAGATTAATATTAAATCCGATACTTTTTAGACATAGGCCTTTAAGAAATAGGAAATATTGCTATGTAACCTTTTCCTTCATTATTTGACCGGGCCCATGCATGGTCGTTGGAGATATTAAAAAAACGGCACTTACATAGCATAGGCATTCAATGTGTCACTTATATTTTGGAAACAAAGGTGGAATTGATGTTGTGATTTTTTATTAACATTACCCATCATTCCAATTTAAGGAGTCCTTGAAGTCTAGAATTACAAGAACATATATTTTGAAGTCGGAAAATGAATCTTATTCATCCAACTCCCAATGTCATAACTTAAATTTGTGAAATCCTTCATGTACAACTCACATTACCAGCTTTTGTTTCCTGATAAAATTAAGGTTTTAATATGACCTTTAAATGCATTATGTTTTTCTTGCATGTGACATGTGATACAGAGAGGGCTAGCATAGTGAAGTCACCTTATAGCAGTAACAAAATGATCACATTTTGAAACCAGGTACAGAGGCTTTCAGAAAAAGAAAGAAATAAACAAAGACTGTAATTTGAGTAGTACAAGAATGACATCACAAATTATTACACAATCTACCATTTTAAACTGAGGGAATAAACATCATCATTTTATACTTCAGCTTAACAATAGCGTGTTACGATGGTAATTAGACTATTTTAGAAGCTTTGTAACAAATATTTTGAACTTTCAGACTTTAGGTACACCTTAATTCAAGACAGGATGATCCCTGGGAATCATATTCTGCACCTACAGTGCAAATATTAGTCTCAATTAGTATTGATTAATAGTATTAATAATTGAGTCATATTTTTAGTCAATTTTGAACAATATTTCAAGTTTGATTCAATTATCAATCATTATTATGTAACTGTATGCAATGGAGTTATTTCTTATGTATTTCTTTGATATGGTTTTTACTGCTATTTTTTCTTGTAAGTTTCGTTTTATTTTTCGTCTGCATGGGGTGAATTCTCAGTTTAAAAGTCGTAATTCCAACAATACTTCCTTTTCATTGATATTATGTTTGATCAAGTTGAATCAATTTTTCCGGAGATATTACACTCTCAAAATTTTAGCTAGTCTGTGATGAGACTTTTCAACCCAATTGGCTTTCCAACTTACAAAATTATTGTTTGAATGCCCCAGTGACCTAGATTCATTGCAAGAGGCCTACCCCTGCTACGCATTCAAGACATCTCACCCTCAACCAGTAAACACACGCATTCAGGAGTGTCGCCTGGTGGGTGAAGGAGGGGGCATGGCCTCCGTTGGAGAAGGCTCGCCGAATTGGGAAAGTTGTCTTTTTTTCATCGGGGAGACGTATTTGTACGATAAAATATGTAGTCCCCGACAACGGTCAGTCACCCAGACCATTTCCTTGAATTTGTAATGTTCTAAATTAGGATAAGGTCTTTAATAAAAACCCCAAATTCTCCAACTTTCCTCATAAGCAAACCAAATTTTTCAAATTTGTATAATAAAACCAACTTTTTCCCGAGTTTTTCATAACGAAAACCCGAAATTTTCAAATTTGTTCCAGCAGACGCCTAAAAGTTTCAGCGCCTCGCGCTCCGTAATTTGTTGTTTTAAGCAGCTTGTTTGTAATCCATTGCCCTTATCGGGAATCGAGTTGCTGCCCCCTGTCGTGAATCTTGACCCCCTACCGGGCAAGTCCTGGCCCCACGGTCCCCTGCACGCATTTACAGGGATAAACAAGATAGGTCATCTTTTCATCTAGTCCTGTAAATGCAAACAGCACATCATATATGTTATACTATAAACCTGTGAGTTTGCCGTCCTTGAAAAATGATGGCATCATGATCACACTAGCACGTACAATAAGAGTACGACATTTGCCTGATAAAGTCCATAGATGGTGTCTGCTTTGTCAAAAATATTCTAGAAAGCTGTTGAGTGAGGAGGGGAAAGTGGGTTATGAGGTTCTAGGATTTGAAACCTGCTAATTTTCTGGGCGAATTTTGCTAATTTTACACATAATCTGAGGATATTTCGTGCAGTTCTGCAAAAACTGAACCAGTCATAGACTTATCCTTTTCAACATGTAAAAATGCACTACATAGCAAAATCGAAATGGTTTCCGAAATTGGGTAGATAAAAGTTCATATATATAATGTTTTTTTCTTTAAATGATTGGCCTTTTTAAAAAAAATGCCAAAATTTGAATGTCAACGATTTTGAGGGGTAATTTTACGAAAGAATTCCCCCTAACATAACGTGGTGCCATTTGAGAGACCTTCCTTCCTTACATATTGTGGTGTACAATTCATGCAGATGGAGTAAGGGATCATTGAGAAATGAAGTAAAACTGTCTGCCCTCTTTGTAATGTATAACCAAAATCGAAGAAAAGACTTTCGAAGAGGGATTCAAACAGCCCAAGAGGGTCCCAACACAGTTTCAGGTGAAAGAACCAATTCCTACTTTATCGTATTTTTACTCTTTTTGTTTTAACTCTAGATTTCATGTTCCTCTTACAACAATATTCGGAGCTGAAAGATTTGTAGTCTGCGCTACATAAGGATATATGATGAATTTAATTTAATCTGGGTCAAAACTGTATTGAATATCAATGTTTACAAACTATGGATCGTCAAAAACGCAATTGGTTGTTATCTTTCGAAGGTATTTTAAAGGTGATCAGTCGTCTTGAAATATTCTTTGTGACGTCAGCCTTTTCTTGACATGTTTCTGCAGTCGTCACTGTTCAAGGATACACCGTACAAGTAGCTATGATGACATCGGTATAGCTACTAGGTATACAGCTACAAGCCGTCTCTTCTTGCTTACCGATTAGCTACGTATACCATGCTTGTACGGTGTATCCTTGAAAAGTGACGACTGCAGAAACATGTCAAGAAAAGGCTGACGTCACAAAGAATATTTCAAGACGACTGATCACCTTTAAATGAAAACTTCGGGCCTACCAGGGTTTAATGTAAAACGTTTAGAGGGACTTCAAAATTTGGCTTAGAACTGTTAACTTCTGTTAGTCATAGCAAAAACAGGTACCCATATTTTCCCGTGAGCGCTTGATCAACGTCCAAAAATGCAACTTCCTGGATTATTGTCCTTTCAAAAATCTTGCCCTGGTTTCAGAGGGGTTAAAATGTGTTTGTAGACACCCAAATTGTCCAGCAGTATCAAGCATAGTCACACTCCTTTTCCAATAGAGATATAACTGGGGTTCAACATGGTTTCCGAATATTTAACAATGACGCCTAATATAGGGAGAAAGATATGGGGATAGTGTAGGTATACTTTATAAGTACAAAGCTTTAGTTGCTGCTGAAAGATTTGGGGTCATGATTAGCTGTTAATAATAGAGGTTCACTGTGTTTCGATACGAATCCGGGACTGCATTGTAAGATACTATACTTTTATCAGAAAACATTGCATCACGTTCTTCATATACTTCTTTGTTCTTTTCTTTTTCCAGCCTTGTATGTGTCTCCAATGCGGCTGTTGTCATTGGTTTTTCTCAATGTAAAATCGAAGATTGAAATCTTTGAAAATAAGATAGAAAGAACGATCTGATAACTGAAAATATGACTGAATGTCACATCGAACTACTTTCTTCCAAATTCAACATTCCAAAGATAACTTAAAAATTACAAATTTACACGTTGAATGTAATTGGGACGCCAGTTTTGTATGTTTGTTTACCATGCCACACCCCAACTTGAATAATTTTACACATCTCCCTCAATTTGTCGAGAACTCACTTCAAAGCAAATGTCAGCAAGTTGTAGTACACTACGTAGCTAATACGGTTTTCCAGCGAATTGAATTTATTACGCTGTATATATAGTTTAGATATTTTGTGTGTTGCATCTGTTTCAGTGAAATTTTACCAGCGGATTAGACGACAAAATAAGGATAAAGAGAGCATTACAAGCAGGACTTTTTTGGATCCCTATGAATTATTCGAAGTCTTCTTAGCTGACGTTCTGGGGAAAGCCCTCTCTTCGGCTTTATTATAGTATAGAGGTGACGTTAGGAAATATTGAAGTGCAAATTTTAGCTTTGTTCCAAAACTTGTAGATAAGGCAATAGATTGACACTATGATGTTATTCCAATTTTTAAATAGTTCAAGCTACCAATATTGGACCCGACTCAACCCATTACTAAGGGAGAAAGTAATTAAGTTCTCTATTCATTGCAAAATTGTAACCAAAAACATTATCAGCTGAAATATAAAGAACATTAGACTCTTCAAAAAGAGACTCAATTTTAAAAATGTCTACTTGAAGTGCAAAATCACCCATAAGAAGATATAAGGCTAAAATACAGTAGCTTCTGCCGTTGTGAACTAACAGATTCAATACTTGCTAGGTTAAATTCGTTAAGCTTTTTGTCAGCTTGGAATGTCTTGGGCTCTAAGCCAAGAAGTACCCGCTCTTAAATAATATTTAAATGACAGGTAATGTTATTGAATAACATGGTATAAACATCAGCTTTGTTCTTCAAAGTGCAACATGAGGAGGACTATTTCAAATGAGACCGGTTTTAAAGTTTGTAAAAAGAGATGCTTGGTTTTGCTTCCTAACTCTCGCAGACCTGTGACCAGGAAACTATCAAATGAATTTGAAGGCCCCATGATGTTTTAAAACAGGGCTGAGAGGGCTGGATTTGTGAGAACCTGCCCACTTGAAGCGAAAAATTACTCTTGTTTAACAAAAAAAGCTTCTCTTTTTGGCTATCAAGTACTCCACCTACCCGTTGCAAGTCTTGCATCGTATTCTAATGAAAAGTTGGTAGAATTCAAAAGCAGTACAAATGGCCCTCGTAACCAGCAAGTGCCCAAGAAATACTTTCTTGAGTTGCATTATTCAAACAAGTGGTGTTAGTAGCTTTAATATTAACGAATATAACCATTGTTTTAATAAATGTAAATGAGGGTCACTTCTGGGGTCATGAGGTGCGTCACTTGTCGTTATGGCCCCGTATGCTACACTTGAGAAATGGGTGTCATTCGTGCCCAGTGAGTGTATCCGTGAGAGGCTCAAGTCAAAAAAACTTTCCTTCTCAATAATGGAAGTGATTAGGTTGCTATCTCCGTAACTTGTTTGGTTATACCTACTGCCTTTTGCTCGCCCCTCCCCCCTTTACTTGTGGATCGTCCGACATCTGATTGTTCATGTTAGTTTGGCCATTTTGTAATTGCTGTAGAGCTTATTAATCTTCGCCCCCCCCCCCGGACTTTTACCTGGATAATAATGGTGAATTACCCAACAAGAGGAGTCTTGACCTCGCGCCTTCCCGAGATTACTCCTTTTGGAACTATAAAGGATCATTAAAAGCGTCCGTTCATAGAGACTTGCACCTTTTCATTTGGACTGTTAATTTCCTGTCCATTTGCGAAAATCTTGGAGACATTTTGATAAGGTGACAGGCATCTTTGGTATAGGAGAGAGGGATGAATGGGCGTTTTGATTCAAGAAAAAAGGAGGAAATGTATATTAGGGGTGACATAGTAGTATAAATACTTACAATCGATAGCCCGTAGTTTTTTAAAGCAGCATAAGATTATTTTGGAGGGGAATGCGTTCAGTGAGCAGATGCAGGGAAGGTATTTGTAATCTCCATCAACTTGATACCTCTGGTGATTTGACTGCCTTTTCTCGTCACATGCAACCTGTATACGAAAGTCCTTAGAGCAGAATATACCAAAAGTAACCCTTGCGTATGAGTAACGTGACATAATTGTTAAGGTTAGTTTGTTTGAATTCACGTGTTTGCATTGATAGGTGCCATTCAAGGCTAGACAAATCCCGGCTTTTAAGGAAAGGCATGTCAATTAACTTGCCTTCATTTTGACATTTAATTTTCATTTTTATTTCTTAAGAATTCAGGCAATATGGAAGCGTTCGGACATTGGACATATGTTTATGATACCTAATATAATGAATAAACCTCGGCATCTTTAAATTCACTTCTCTTGTAAAGACGTCTTACAACGCCTTGTGACGAAGCCGTCATGGTATATAAAATCACGTACTTCTCTTTTTGGAGGGAGTCGGGGGTCTTTCTTAGAAAGTTGTAGGAAACGTGGTCCATTATGTACAATTTACAAGAAGTTGGGGTGATCAGTGTAATAACAAGTTTCCGCATTTCCCGTGCAATTGAGGACAGGAGTTGCGCCCTGTTTTCTCAACTAGGAGAGCAAAATCCTACCCACGGGAAGGGACGGATTGCAGGGTCACAAGGCTTAGAAGAGGATTGGAAGAAAACCTACAGCGACACAATCCAGATGTGATGATGGAATGAGTTTGATATTGATTTAGTGGCTTTTCGGAAAATGTGAATTGTGGTGTACTGTGCCAAACATGGCAACATTATAATGGTACACGTAGAACAATCTGTAATCACTTAAGGCAAAAAAAAAATAAATCAATCAATCAATCAATCAATCAATCAATCAATCAATCAATCAATCAATGAATCAATCAATCAATCAATAAATAAATAAAAAAAAACAGACCAAGAGTCGAATAGATGTAGATAGTCCAACCTCTTCCGTGCAAGTCTATCTCTGTGACATTTGAAACCATACCCCATACTTGAATTGTGACACTGCTCTAAAATAGCTCATTATTGACGGTTTGAAAGACTGTCGACGGTTAAAGCGTTTTAACCAGGTTTAAATTTATTTCCCCCTAACAGTTATGCCTGCTTCAAGGATGGATAATCCAAAGGAATGCTCTACACTGGGAGTCGTCTCTTTTTGGACATTGTTTTTACTTGTCAAAGATACTAGTAAGTACACTGCTTCGGTAGGGCCAACGAAAACCATGGTGTGTATCTTCTGTCTTTCAACTTATCTAGATGCCGACAGCAAACTATCTTGTTATAGCGATCTTGGAGGTTCAATCAGTTATTACAGTGTTAGGAACCAAGCACATAAGGTTTATAAGGTTTGTTAAATGTTGCCCATTTACATTACATTGTCAGTTAGGTATTAGGAAAAACCAATGACAATATCATCCTCTTGATCTAAGTTACAATCATTTCCTCTGCATTTAAAAAGTTCAGATTTGAAAACAAAAATATAACTTTGGGCAAACGAGTGCCTGATAAGCGGTCGAAAGGCAGTGTGGTCGAAGAACAATTTTGCAAAGTATTGCAGTACTGGGAGAAATATATAGTTCACTTTGATCAGCAATACCAGTGTTTTCCTCTTTCATTGTAGGTGCAACTATCATTTGCCCAAATATTTCTATCGAGAGAGGCAGCACCTATGTCATAAGTTGCAATAGTGAGAAAACTTTGGTTGATTTCTACTGGTACAAGGGAGTGACGTCAAGATCGACTCCTATATTAAGATTGGAAAATGGGCAAAAAGGTGGATCTGAAGAGGGTAGTGAACATTTTGGAATTTTGTCCAACGGTTCCATGAAAATAAACAACGCTGTAATAGATCAAGAATCGTATTACACCTTGATTGGATATTACGACAGAGAAAACTTTGACAGTGCAACTTTTCTTGTGAATATAACAGGTGAGTAACTTCGTTAATGATATGGTATTTAGGCGAAAATTGACTGCTTGCTTTGAACAACCAGAAAGGAAGAAGAAAATCATTTGAAAATCAATTAAATAACTTTATTTAAAAATGTGGAGAAAGTATGTACCCAAGGCGTTGGAAGTTCCATATTTTCTTTTGGTTTCTATGAAAAGAAAACATAAAGCATTATGATGGAGTGGGTTAGTGTGAGTGGGTGTAGCTGAGTGTATGTGAGTATTTGGGACGCATCAAGGAGGCAAACTGAGACAGTTCTCATATTTAGAAGCGTGTATACTTTTTATACGTATCCTTTAGATTTCTACACAGTGTTGAAAAGCTCTATTGTGTTTTTGGAGGTCAACGGTTATCAAAGGTCAAATTCCAAAGAAGTTTTCACATGATATCCCAGCAATAATAACCATGGATGTTCATCCTTCTTAACAAGTAAATGCCTGACATGAAGATGGAGATCAAAATCATTTTTTTTTTTTTTGCAGAGGTCAAAAGTCGTCTGACTTTCGTTCAAACTCTAAACAACGGAGATTTAAAGATAGGGAGCATGAGTACTTTTCATGCTAAGTTTTTAAACATCTCATATAAATAACAAAAGCATTACAATTGATGCATGGCTCATACAGTGGTTCGGGAAAAGTGTTTGGCAAGAGTTATGTTCTTGGACATTATTGTTCTGATGACAGGCATAGAATAAAGAGCGCGTTCCGTGACAAGGTGCAAAGAGCACCGGAAAGCTTGCACTAAAAATCATTTCTATAATAATGTTGCATGCAGACCTTGCAGCTAACCACTTTTAGTTCCCACAAATTGTATCTTCCAAGTAGATTGCGGGCCTGCTGACTGGTAATTCGTTAAGTATTTCAATTGTCTTAAAATATATCTTCCCAAAAGTGGAGGAATGTGAAAAGAAATACTTTGCTTTGCATGATTTCGATGTTTTTCTCCTCTGTGTAATTACTTTATGCACAATGCGCACGAACAATTCTTATAATTGAATAGCCCTCGCAGATGCACAATGCGAATACTTTTGTGACCATATTGATACAGCGAGTACAGCGATTAGACTAAATGCGGGCCTAGGGTAGGAAATGTGACATCTTGTAGAGATGGGATCGAGAATAAAAATTATGGCTAATCTTTTTTTTTACATTGGAACATTCGGTATTTTAGAAATAATTAACAAGAACTTTTGTTTTAAGTATGTCAATGGGTCTTGAAAATTCTTTATTGCTTTGAACACTGTAACCCCTTGAAGAAATAGTGTCAATTTGAAACCAAAGTACTTAATAGAAAGAAGTTATACGGCAGGGCAATGGATTTCGTCAGTGAGCCATTTTTTTAATTTCTTTTCGAAGGCAAAGGAATTTATGCAACCACGCTGGCGATTGTGTATGTGTGTTCGTGTGCTTATATCTATATGCGTGTTTGTACCGCTTGCCTAGTGAACACGATTTCTCAATATGGCAATGATTGATACTTCTCATACTTCGAATAAAGAATTATCACATTAGGGTAAGATCCCTGTTGTTTTGGTAGATGTCAAAGGTAATTTGAGGTCAACAGAGGTCAAAAATAGAAAGCCATTTAACATAAATCTCTAGTTAGAAAGTATATGGATGCGGTATAGTCAGAAAAAGAACCTTATTGATTTTGGAAAAGGTCAAGGGTTAACTGAGATCGCCGTAGGAATGCCAAATTCTTAAGAACTGCTTTTAAATAAGATATCTCAAGATGGAAAATTTTCATATTTGTTATACAAATGTATCATGTTAAGGGAAAGAACTCTATTGTTTTCAGTGAAAGTCAGAGGTCACCTTAGGTCATCAGAAATCAAAAATATGAAAGCTTTACAAAAACGATATTTCAAGACAGGGAAGGTGGATACGTTTCATAGTAGGTATATAGATGTGTTACTTTAGGAGAGAAGAGCCCCATAAGTTTGTTGAAGGTCAAAGGTCATATGGGTCATCAGACTTAAAGCTGCGAAAACCTCGTAAACTAACAAGACGGTGGGCGGCACCTCCCAATAGTATCCTTCGTTCCGTGACCAACCAAAAGTTGGAGCCAATGCTTCTACCATTATAATGATAAAGTTATCGAAAAAAAAAAAAACATTTATTTTATCACAAAGATAACTGTCACATTCATAATTTAAATTTGAATAACCTAATTATGGACGAGTGTAAAGGTTGTTGTGACTATATCAAGATTAGAAGTACTAAGTGGATAAGTGCTTGGTTTCTCACACAGACGGCCCTGGTTCGAATCCTGTCTAAGACGTGATCTTTTTTTCATTTTTTGTTATTCACTTTTTGGTGGGGTCTAAAATTCATAAGAGGTCAGCAGGGGTCAGATTGCAAAACAAAACATCGTAGGATATGATGTAGTCAAGAAGTATAAATTTGAGGGATGAACCTTAGTGTAACAGAGCACCCCTTTTGGCAAGTAATCACTAAGCCTTGGGCGTTCTGGTTTATCAAGGCATATATCTCATGTTTAAAAATCAATAAAGCAAAGATTCCATATTGCAAAGTGGACCCTAAAATAATGACAGTTTCTACCCTCATTTTAATCTACGTTTTAATACTTCAGTCTCACCAGATCCGCCTTGCCCTGTAGTAAACCAATGTGACAACTGCACCGTATGCCATATTAAAGCAGAGGGGCAAGGCACCCTTATTTGTAGTATTACAAGATCTCGGCCATTTGTACCATTGGCATGGAATTTTATACATCAAGATGGAGTAAGTTTTACAAAACATCGGGAACATAACGTACCAGAGGACGAAACATCACCCATGAATACGTCTATCTCGCTTGATTACACTCTTGACCAGGCATGTGGAGTTGATGCTTTTTTCCAGTGCGTATCGACTGGTAGTTCAAACATTTTGCAATCCAACGTTACATCAATAAATATCACTACAGGTGAGAAGTCAATCCTCTGTTCGCAATAAACACACACGTAAAGTTTTTCAGACAAGAGGTCTAAGGTCCCCGGAGTTGCAACCTGATTTTAGACTGTAAACAACTACCACTGCCATTTTGCTTGTGAATCAATTTTTTCGACAAATGCTGTGACATATACAGGCCACATTTCTGCTTACATGTGGTATGTAGCCTTTTGGATCTTTTCAAACGAGTGTAACGAGTGGGGCAGGGATAATAATCGGACTCCAAAAGGTCAGTTTGTAGTACGACGCAACTCATCTTGATCGAAGAGGAAGCCAACTGTAACAAGTTTTGACACCGTCCAGCAGTGCTAAAGTGTCATCACTGTTTTGTATTTCAGCTGGAGGGGTTGTGGTACTATGTAACCAAAAAGCTGTATTATTTACTAAGAATAAGAATCACAGCAAAATTTTAGGTGGTTACTTACAAAAGGTGTGCCTATTTATGTGGGTTCACATTATTTAAGCAATTTGGGCAGACGAGTGACTTTGAAATGTGGGTACGCTATCACTATTCACAACAATTTTGTCAACTTTCTTGAGCTAACTTTTTTATATTTAGTTTTCTTTGCTAATTTTTTTTGTGTCCTAATCTATTCTGATGAACGTCTTTTTACATCTCTCACGTCGATACACAAAATGTTGGTAACAGCTTATCACTGAAGTCGCTATAAGAGACTAATGTGAATACAGGGTTGGAATGGTGTTCTCTGCAGGTCAGGTTAGGGAAATAATTTTGCCTACTAAGTTGATAATTAATACTTCTTTGAAAAATTGAACTTCTGTTCATTTTGTATTGAGAGAAACCGTTTTCATGAGATCACATATCGACAAATCTAACCATTCTGCCCTAAAAGCATAGCAAAAGGAAACTTTCGCTAACTTTACATTACGTTGAATGTACTGTATGGAGTACGAACAGAGGGGCTTTGCAATTTTGGCGTAGGTCCATACAACTCTACCATGTCCTTAGATACAAACAATTGTAGTACCCGCAGATAACCACGAGTAAGAACCAAAATAAACACCCACTAAATGATTTCTGGAAGAAAGAATACCATACATGGCAAGCTCTTTCTGTATGGGCGATGCAGGTGCTGTCAGGAGGTGGTAAGGTGCTTATTGCTGCCAGGTGATGCTGGGAGCTTCTAGACGTAGACATGATGAAAGATCTGCACATGCATTGTTTGTTTCGTATGCTTTCCACTTGACCAGATCCTTCAATTTGTTTTCATTTTAATCTTCATACAGATCCTTGTATTCCACCCACGTCACTTCCTGCTGAGGTGAATACGTTCGTGTTTGTCATTTCTGGTGCTGTAATAGCCTTTGTCATCTTGTTTTGTGTAATATCTTACTGGATCTATCACAGAAGCAAAACAGGTAAGATAATGTACTTAACTTGAAAGCATGTGATTTGATCATTTGTTTTGTAAATGAAGATCATACAGAGGCAACTTGATAATCTAAACCTTGTCTGTTATTATTTCCTTTGAAGAAACCCCGAAGACCTTTATGGTGAATTCATCGTTGATGATGCTAAAGTATCTCTTTATTTTCAAAAATGTATTTAAATATGATGGGTTACTGAGATTTAGTAAAAATTATAGTGCAATGTAAAACGTTATTAATATAGTTAAAGTCTGAGCAAGCTTTCGTTATTTTCTCGTATGATCTCATGTTTCCTAAATTTTGTTCTCTTTAAGGAACGGTATAACTTATAGTGTGTGATGAAATAAATAGTTTTCAAAAAACTTGAATCGTTCAAGCTAGAAAGTCTTTACGCTGATGAAAGTCATTTTACCTTGTTTGTTCAGGCAATCGAACCAATGCAAAGGGAATTTACATGGTAAGTGAAAACATTATCTCAGAAAATCAAAGAAAATTTTATGAAGTAATATTATTCTAATGTACTTTAAAGATCCGTCTATCTAGAACAGGTAAAACAATTCTGTTAAACACAGGTAAAAGACTGTCTTCACTAATTTTCGAACCATATCAACATAACTATGATTTCATATAATAAGATGTTATAAAGACTATTGCTTGCATCAGGTTAAACCACATGTTGATCATTGAAAGGCAATTACAACTTGAAAGAGATATTCAAATGAATTATAGGGTAAGTTCTTCCGAACCAAATACTAAGGGTTACTAAGGCCAATCGGATAAGTGTTTCATTTAAATTGCAAATCGAAACTGTATTCCTTCGCTGAGTAATAGAATAAAGTTTACTCTACATCGAAATATTAAATTTCTTCCCGTCCCTTATTATGCACAAGCTATTCATTATGAATGTATGGTGGTATACAGTGAGCTGGTGTACTAAATTGTTGCAAAAGTCGTGACCTCAAGAAACGAAATTCAATATTGAGGGTAACTTCTGAAACATATAACTGTGTAAAGAATTACTAAACATTTTTGAAAAATATTCGCCTCCACCCACCGTAAATCGCTGCTTCGTTGACACCAAAAGGGCAGCTTGGGGTAGTTGATTGTTACAATTTCAGCTCTATTTAATCCCCCGGGGCAGTGTTTAGCCTTCTTAAATCAAACGTTTCTAAGAAAAGACCCCCACCTCCCTCTCTTCGATACTTTTCACCTTCAATACGTGCAGGGTCGGACTTTATATAATGTCCGTAGCTTTTCCCATTCTTTGCATTACGGCGCCCTCTTCAACTATATTATTTTGTACCATTTTTTACCAACATTTTAACTATTTTACTCTGTTTTCAAAGGCAGTTTCTGCATAAGTGTAAATAAAGAATTGTTGATTTCATTACATATCCATATGACATAACTCAGGATGGCAATGGCCAGTCTCTAAGAATTGGTTATACTAAAAAAAAAAAAGAGATAAACGTGCTCTTTACATCTGCAGTAATTTAACAGATTTTAATAGCTGAAGTAATCTATAACCTGTAACAGTTTTCTGAAAGAAAACGAGTAACTTATTTCTTATTTATTTCAGAAAGTTTTGGAAACAAAGGAAGACAAAGGTTTCAACATTTCTGTACTTACTTTAACTAAATACATGAATTTGCTAATAATTAAAGTAGTGGCATGATTACATCAGGCTAGCACTATGGTTTTAAATTGTGACTTTCTTCTTGCTCCTATACCCCTCACACAGATGCTAATTTCGAAATACTTTGTTTTTTATCATTTTGTCTCATCATTCATTACCCAGTGGGTACGAATGAGTGCACATATAACTCATGAGAAGTAAGAAAATTTCACGAGACCACTTTTTGTTTAGGATGTAGTAGTAATCTTAGTTTAGTAAAAACTAATCTAACAACAGACGTCTGAATCTGTAAGCAACCTTGAAAAAATCTTAACAAACAGAAAAGATCAGTTTATTTTGTAAAAGCCCTAAAATATATTTGTGTATAAAGGTTTATGCTATGGCGCATCGTCTTGAAAGTTCCCAAAAGGCAAAGAGAGTGAGTATGTCCAATACCCCCATCACCCATCGGTACTCAACAAAATTTGAGCAGATACTCAGATTTCTTTTCATTTAAAAGTTATATAGTAGACATAAAATTGTTTGCAGAACACTTATGCATCACAGAGATCGTAGTTAGTGGTATAAGTAATATATCTTAGTAAACCAATTATTTTCACTTTTGCAGTTGAATTTCTAAGGTCGTGCCTCAGAGAAACTTATGAGAAGCACTGCTATGTAAAACCTCTGCCATGGGGAGAGGACATCTCAATATCTGCTCTGCATACGAGTTGTAAATGCACAATAACAAATAAAGATGAACATGTTTTATCCGTGTCCACTGAAGAATTGCTGTCATTGAGGCATATCGGTGATGAGAAACGCGTCATATTTATTGGTGATCTTGGCTATGGGAAAACAACTTTTACTAAGCAAATGGTCCATCAGTGGATTCAAGACCGATCAAACGAATATCTTTTGATATACATTCTACTAAAAGACGTAAAGAAAGAAATGAAGGTATCAGATATTGTGATGGCAGAGTTGCCATCAGATCGTGGAATAAGCGTTGCGGATATTGAAGAGACACTGAAAGAAAACAAATGTCTAATTATTCTCGATGGATTGGACGAAATGTCACTGTCATTCGATGTGGATATGGGTAGTGCAGCTCCTGACAACGAAATCGGAATTGGTGATGGCTTAGCCATTAGCGAGGTGTTGCAAGGATTCAAGAGACAAACTTACACTGGCATGAGAGTGTGGGTAACGTCACGGGAAGTAGATAACACAAAGTCTCCTTTTCCGAAGCCCTATTTGAAAGTTCAAATGAATGGTTTCTCTAAAGATCAAATAAAGACATACATTAAAAAATGCTGCAGGTATTATTTAAGTAGAGGTGAACGGTCTTTTGACATTACAAATGATCCCTCTTTTGATCACTTTAAATTGATAAGCAAACTGTCTGAAAAAGCTGCAAATACAAATATCACTTCTTCCAATGGGATGAATGAAGAAATACTAGTCAAGGAAAGCAGCATGCTCTTGGATGAACAAAGGAATGTTGGCGAAGACAACGAAATCGCTGAAATAGTAGAAGAATTCTTCGAAATTAATGATCTTTTCAATGATTTTGCAGAGGCACCGCTCCTTTTAATTTTGATGGTGCATATAATGTCGGCTAAGTTTACTGGTGCAATAAGTCACTACAACACCCTAGTTATAACAAGAGTCTCAACGTTAGTTGGAATGGTTATAACGTCCTTGGAATCAAGGTTCTTTCAGAAATTAGACACTAAATCTGCATCCGACAAAATAGTATCCATAGAAGATAAACTTGGCAAAGTTGCATTCGACGGAGATGTAGAACTGTCAGTAAAGGGAACAAACTTTTGGATAGAAAACATTCAGAATGATAATTTAGAGATTGCACTTGGCATAGGCTTGCTAAAACAGTCAAAGAGAGGAGCATCTGAGAGTAAAGCATTGCTAAGTTTGGCATCCTCTTCTTTCACTGGAATAGAGTTCTATCACCGGTGCATTCAAGAATATTGTGCAGCTCGATACATTGTCGATAATCATGAAACCTTTCCAAAATTAAAGGCAATGATTAATAAATACAAAACAGACGAAAATTTTGGTCTCTTAAAGTTTGTTTGTGGTTTTGAAAAGGCCCCAATTAAGGCTATTTGCAATGCTTTACTTAAACAAGAAATGTTCAACAACTTGATAGATTGTTTGTATGAAGCAGGTGTCCACAATGTCGACGATAAAGTGTATCAAACGGTTGGTAGCCATTCTATCAGAGTTGCAAACCTCGACAAAAAATATCACAGGGATGCAGTGAGATTCTTTTGCAAACAATTCAAAAACCTCCAGGTAAAAATTTCATTCGCATGTTCTATCGGAGCTTAGTACTACTCCAATGGTTTTAACAATTGATGGGATAAAACGTTGCGATTATGATTTTGTTAAGTAAAGGTTTTGCAGTTCTTCTGGTCTTGCTGATTTCGTTGACGTATACAATTTTAAGAAGTGTAATTTATTTTCAACATCCCTAACATTAACCATGACAGTGCAGCACCGAAAAGGTTTACCCTTATTTTCAGGGTTGTGGGTTCTTAACGATATTCCAGAAATTGAATCAATTTTTTTATTCATTTAGTCGGTCATGTTCAAATTTTCTTTGCAAGTCCTATTGTTGAGGACGAGCAAAATTACATTTTCGGCATTCGAACTGTTGATACAGTTGTTTATGTATGTTGCCAGCACCTTTGCTCAAATTTTACCCCTCCCTACCCAAATATCAGCACTAATGTATGACACAGAAGGATAAACAGGATTATTGCATTAACTTGTTGCACAGACTTATTTTTGCGAATATTCCAATCTGGTTAAGAGTTGATTTGCCATTCATCGGTTCTATTTACGACGCTTGATATCAACTCTTCCAAAACTTATATATAACTGGAAAATGACTTTTAAAAGTACATTGTTCGGAAGATGGAAAAAAATTAGGCTCCCCTGTAGACAAAAAATGGAAACAACACGCACGTTATAAAAACAAGTACCCATCAGCGAATTACTGTAGTACATTTTAAATATTAACATCTAATAAGTGTATACCCTTAGAGTATTCAAGTCTGCCACACCTCTCCCAACAGCCAATGTGTCCTACAGCTCATCCAAAACAATACTATTATTATATGAGATATTTCGTAGCAGAAACATGTGCCTTTTAATGCTTGGTGAATGCATTAAATTTCAGTGTCAATGTTTTTTCACTCATTATTGCTTTTACAGATTACGGTTGAGTCCATTACATTTTTTAGTGATTGTCACGTGTGGTACTTGAAGACACTGCATCTACCTCGTCTTAAGAGTTTGACTTTCTTTAGAGCACAATACACGGATTTGGAATTTAAAGCAATCATCCATATGTTTTCATCCCAGAAAGTGACTGAAACTCTGTGGTAACTTTAAATTTATTACCACATATCATGTGCATGATTTAGATGGACTTTAAGAAATAAAACATCGAAACATAAATTTGTGTTGCAATGACATTGGTGAAATGACAGTTGTTAAATATACCTATTCACGGGGACTTGTAAAGTACCGTATATGAACATTGATATTTGAATGGATAAAGCTACTTTAAGAGTAAGTTGTATTCTTCCTATTAAGTAACGGAGGCGATGGATACTAAAGAGCCACACTGAAAATGTGAGGAGCTAAGGTTATCTCATACTTCAAAATTTCGCGCGATGTTAAGTAACCGTATTTGGCCAAAATTTCTAAGGCTCACTCCGTCCACTAGGTTAACGACACTTACCACAATGTGAATCATTTAAGAGGTAATCTACCTCTTGCATGATAATTGACAAGTTGCCTATACATACAGTTTCATTCCCTGACAGAAAAGATATTTTGCTTGAAGGCCTTTGTTACCATCAGCTAGATGTCATAATTGACTAAAAGCTCGTTTACTTCTTTTTCTGCCATCTATGTGGAATTTTTGAAGTGTCCTTTCGTGCTAGCTCTAATTACAGTGTCCAGTGTGTATTACACTTGAGTAGTACAGGTAGTAAGCTGTTCCAGAAAATCGAAACAATATCAATCTTATTTTCTCACTTGTAAAAATGCTAAGCAAATATATAGCGTAAAATAAGGTATAATGCGTCTTAACTGGGTAATTATGCCGTAACTCATTCCATTTCGGTATAAGAGAATGACTGTTATAAAAAGTTCTTTATTTTCTACAATTTGAAAACAATTGTATGTGCAATAACTTAATATGAATTGATTTTTCAAGGTTTGTTGAATGCAAGGTACCGGAGAAGTTAGGTGATCTTGAAGACTCATTCCGGGACTTAAAACGCCGCTCAGGAATTACAAGTAAGCTATGAAATGTTTCAACAATTTGAATTGAGGTGTTAATGACACATAACAAATCGAAAGGAAATGGAAATAAAATACACGCCGCCCAAGTCTTATCCGCCTAAAATTATGAAAGCACTATTTCGCGCTGATTTTGAATGCTTTGTAGTAAAAGTAAAACACAAATGCAATCCATAAAGTCACAAACATCAAACCTTACTTGTACTGTCACCAATCACGACTCAGTAAACACTCCTATCTTAGTTTAATGTAAACCCATCCTCCAATTGAAAGAATACGTCTCGCACACCTCCCAGACACGGCTTCAGTAGCCTGTACTGAGTGTAAATTAGCATAGCAGGATTCTAACTGTAGGCTAAAAGCCTGTAGTAGATCTTGACAGGAAACAAAGTGTGCAGCAGGGTGGACCACTACTCCAATCCAACATAAAACTTTCTTTCACCATAAAATGCATCCAACCTGTTCTTAAAAGTGTTCAAGGATGGAGCACTAATAACTGAATCAGGAAGATTGTTCCAAGTGTTTGTGACTCTCAAGTTGAAAAACCTTAATCTAACATTGGTCTTGCAGTGTTGCTTGCTGATTTTCAAACTGTTGCCTCGTGTTGTACTTGATCTGTTAATATGAAGTAATTGCTCAGTGCAGTAATAATTATGGGTATACTCATAACCTTCTATCAGGTCACCGCGTAGTCTTCTGTATGTTAAACTGGGAAGGTTCAGCTTCTTAAGTCTATCCACATAACTATAGTTCCTTAAATTTGATACCAATTTTGTTGCTCTCCTTTGTACATTTTCAATGAGGATAATGCCATTTTTATACCATGGAGCCCAAATAACATTTCCATATTCGAGATGAGGTCTAACAAGACTAGAGAATAATGTGCGAAACATATCACAGTCCATAAACGTAAAGGTATGTCTTATCATTCCAACAATTCTATTTGCTTTATTGACTACCACCTCAGCATGTGATCTAAACATAGGATCGTTGTCCATGTAAACACCCAGATCCTTTTCACACTTTGTGCTTTCCAGGTTGATAGATTTGTTGTTAGTTTCACTCATTGTGTAACCTTGACATGCATTACGTGAACCCAGGTGCATAACTTTACATTTGCTGGCATTGAAACGAAGTTGCCACTGATCAGCCCAGTTTTGTAAGTTATCAAGATCTAATTGGAGTTGTTGTCTACTTGCTACTTCTTCAACTGGAGTAAAAATCTTTGCGTCATCTGCAAACATCCTTATGAAACTTTGTACCATATCAGGCATGTCGTTAACATAACAGATAAAAAGCACAGGTCCTAACACACTACCCTATGGTATACCACTACTAACAGATGTCCAGTCAGAGAAAGATCCATTAATAGCTACTCTCTGTCTTCGATTGCTAAGGAAATCCGTAATCCACCTTAAAACATTTCCACCAATACCGTAACCCTTTAGTTTCTTTAACAATATATGGTGTGGTACAGAATCAAAAGCTTTGGCAAAGTCAAGGTAAATTGCAGCGTTAGCCACAGATCACTGTGTGTGAATTGTATGCATTATCTACCGTTGTAAATTATTGGTGTAAAGCCATTGTTTGAATATTTGTCAACCAAAGTGCAACAACCGAGTAAGATTTTATCAAAGTACTGCTAAATATTGTGATTTTTTGGGGTGATGCGACAAATGACCCTTTTTCCAAGTCCCTTGAAATTTTTGCAAAACTTCCATCATACAAACTCCGACTTTTAACCTATTTCCATTGACCTTTGCATCTGGGATCCCCGAAACTCTCTATTGTGCAGTCGTCTCCCAACAAGATTAAAGACAATTGGTTGATCTATGTACTTATAGTTGCGCTTAAAATGTGCATTCGACTTTCAATACTGAGACGTTGGAATACGGTTACCACTGTTTTGACTTTACTTAAGGGGGCTGATTGAGTTGATATCGATTATTTTGCAAGGAATTTGAAGAGAATCATTGCAGGACAATTCTTCTAATTAGCCTGATTGCTCATATGTCACTTCCTATAGTGACCAAAAATGTGAAAAATTGTAGTTTTTATGGGTTTTAGAGCTTGCTGTTCACCAAGCTTGTCCAAGCCCATGAAAGACCAGCCTCTCTTGAATAAACAACACTTATAAACAATTGTGACCTTCAATCACAGCAGCTGCTGGTTATAAGAGTTGCAAGCCTGGCAATGCAGTTCGGATAAGCCTCACTCATTGGTTGTCTTTGAACAGGGGTTGCATATGATTAATACCTAACTGTAAAAAGTGTCTGGTCACGAGTTTGTAAGAAATGACTTTAATCATTAATTACCCTATATCATTATCATTTCAGTTGTGTGTTAGATGTGCAGAATCTATTAGTCTGACCATTTACTATCAAGATGTGATTAAACCTTAACAGGTGTGATAAAAAATCATGAATTACGTAAACCAACTCAATGTTACCCTTTAACATGGTCATTACACCTGTACGATTTCCATGTTATATCAATTTCTTTATTCGCTAAGGAACAGAACAGCTAGCTAAATGATCGAAGGTGTACTGCATCCGATCTAGTGTTGGCGTGATCTTAAAAGTCGTTTTTGTGTTGCATTATTGCCGTTAGACGCCCGAAATAGACCGCTTGGTGAAAATACCGCTATCACCTTGTTATCTGTAATTGAAATATTTTGTTGGTAAAGTAATCTATTGAATGATCAATGCAAAAACGCATTGTCATTTCCTCATCGGCATTTGGAACAATGGGAATACCTGGCGATTCACCGTCAAGTCTTTTTCCTACTGGTTCTCTGATCAATATTCTGCTTGCAGAAAGACCGCAGTCGGCTATTCGGCACGACTAGCTTTATTAGTAACCGCTATGATTATCGAGAAGTGCATATCGTCACGAAGGTAAGCTGCTGCTGTTGCTATCACTGAAATGGCCTTTTTCTTTTGACTAGCAAATGCAACTGTCCTTTCTTATTCATTTTATTGCCATTGCTGATATTCGAACTGGCACAATCACAAACCTTGCTTATTCCTAATAGTACCAAACGGAAAAACATATCATGAGGGGCTTAATTATTCTTAATTCCACAATTGTCATTGGGGCCTTTCAATGATGCTTGATACTGCTATTTGAATTTGGATACTGAATAGTTCCCACTGTCACATTATTTGTTAGCTTTTTTTCCGAGGGGATTTGAAACCGATGAAATATCATTTGTTGTTTAACTAAACTGTTCTTTGTTCTTCCACAGTTAAACGCAAAAGGAACGAAATGGACCTGACTTTCTCTTCGTTCGATTTCGAGCTTGGTGAATGGAAATTGGAAGTCAAAGGCGTTTTATCAGCACCGATAGAGTTTCTGTCTCCTCAGAAATAAATGAAGGAAAACACTTTCAATGCTGATTGCGAAGGGACTCTAAAGTTTGTTAAACCAATTTACCAACTACTATTAGCCTTTGCAGCTTTGTAGAAGTGGCAGATAGTATCAAGCATTGTGGAATGATTGTTGTTGACGACATTCAAGTTTACCATGAACTGTATAGAAAACTGTAAGTGAATATTAAATTAGTTGAGTAATGAAACTGGTGCTATTCTTTGAACTTATTTTTTTCGAAAATATAAGATTGACGACATTTTCAATAGTACTATCGTTTATTATACTTTTATGCCATAATTACTATACTTGTGTGTAAGTTTATCATCATAGCAATTTTATATGTTATAAGCATTGTGAAATGTAGAAATAATTCTAAAATTTAAATTTACACTAAACTGCAAAGAGCTGCGTGTTTTTACTAGAGTAATTTGGTCAATACAGTCAAGTGATTATTTTCAGAACCTATTTGTCTCCCAAAAACATAAGACTTTTATACCAAACTTTAGACTTTTATACCAAACTTTATAAGCCTTTTACACCAGACTTTATATTTGTGTGTATCATTTCATAAGGATAATATTTTATACATGTTATAGGCATTGTGAGAAGAAACATACTGCCAATACCTTAGTTTGGTTAAATCTTCACAAGATTGGATGCTTTATTTAAGTCAGTTGATTAAAGAAGAAACATCCCACCTTTTTCTGCATCAAAACTAGCCTTTTTTAAGTAAACATTATCAGATGGAGGCGCATTGAAGGCTTGAAAATATTCTTTTAACCTTAAAAAAAGTGATTTAAGGTTTCTAATGGCTAGCACCGTTGTTATTTGAATTCAAATAGTCCCCGATATACAATGAGGAAAGCTAACTTCATATAACGTTGCAACAGAAAATTTACCCCCCCCCCCCTCACACACACACACACAACGTGATCAAAATTGAACATGCGGTTGCGGAAAGCATGAATATTATACATAACAAGATTCCGTTGGCTATTAATAATAACTAATAAAATTCTAAGCATTTGGTAAGTATTGTTACCACGTCCAAAAGTAGGAGAAATAATTTGCGTGACTTTGCAACAGCATTTCCTTTCACTGTAGAGTACAACACTGATTCACAACCATATTGTGTTACAGTTTGTATCTGTACTCTAGTTCACACAACACAGATCTAACGTAGGTACCCACAGCAGCAGGGCGTAGGCATACTCCGTATCTCATATTTCTTTTACGGTCATACTTCATTTTATTTCATTCCATTTCATTTCATTCCACTTCATTTCATTTATCTGTTTTTCACATTATACATGTATAAAAACATAATATATATACAACATTTAAATCAATTTGAATACGTCCTTCATGATTTGAAGAAAGTAGAACAGAAAACCCTCACGGGCTTGACGAAGTGTTCCACTCCCAAGTGCGATAGCAAAGAAAAGAAAAAGAAACAACAAACGCTTAACAGGATACTTTACTTACCCCCCCCCCCACCCATGACAAATACTTAAAACACTTTGCCTCGTTATTTGAGAAAGGAGGACATGGGCGCAAGCAGAATTAGTTGTTATCTTTTGGATCCTTCAAAAACAGAGAATACACTAAGACATCGAGATAAATATCAGGATGTGCCGCTAAAGAGATGCAGATTGGTATACTTAGCACTTTTGATACTAACAGTTCTGCAATTGCACTTGAAACTTTGTAAATTTGACCGTACTCTATGTCAGTGGAGAGCACGTTAAGAGCATGATAGGTAATGGTGAGTTTTTGACAATATACCTGAATATTATCAGACCGTTCTTCATTCAGACTCCTGTTTTTTGTTTTCATTTTTTGCCTAAAAGGAACAAAAAAAAAAAAACAGTGGAAGTAGGTAGGTACTGTAGATTAGTAAATTACAGACGCGTACTATAACTACGTACGCCAGTGAGTTGATGTGAACGCCAAAAACCTAGGGTCTTCAACTCTAAGGAGGCCTCATATTCTGTTTGTGTGCTTCCTTAGTTTGTGTACTTTCCTTAGTTAGCGCGAATTCCATTGCAGTGGGTGAGACGCGGTATCAATTATGATTTGGCTCTTTCACATTGTTTTATTTTGAAGCCTTATCTTTAAAAATAATGACAAATACAAAATGTGGGTGAAGAATAATTGATGTTTTGGATAGACTTTTTCGGAAAATGCATTAGGATATAACTTCCCAGGAGCGGTTTACTGCTAAATCCGAGAGTTTGCTTGCCCTTTATTATTATGAAAACTGGTGTTACTTTTTGGACTTGTATCTTTCAAAATTATAAGATACATATTGTTTCCAACAAATTTATGCCTTATTTTTTACTTGTGTATTATTTTGTATGGATAGCATTGTAGCTGTTAGTATAGTCAAATGAAATATTTGCCATTATTAACAATGAACTGTAAAGGGCTGGATGATTTTATTTACGTTTACTCAGTAATAAAACTGGTGGTGTTATTCTTTAATCCTATTTTGAAAATGATTCATGAGTTTCTGAATTTCTTTATATCGCTAAATGCATTTGTATTAAAAAAATAAATATACATATATATATATATTCTTTGTTTTACCATATATAATGATTACACAAACGTAAGACAGATTATGTTTTTTCCATTTTAATTCCGACAAACTTGATTCGAAGAGGTGTTTACACCACCTCCTCTCATCAGGGAATTATGCTACTCTATAACGGTTTGAAAACATCTCCTGTACGTAATTGTTTGCCCGCACTCTATGACTGCGCGCGGTTGTCTAGGTTACGCCGGTAAAGTTTGTGGGTTTGAATTTGGACGTATATCGGCACGTGCTGACTATCTCAGCTCTTTGATTTAGAGACACCATCTCTGGATGGCAAACAATATAGAATTTCTCCATCGTACACAGATTGCATCGTTTGCTAACATTCGAGTATGATGGGGCATGTCCCAAGATTTTCCAATGAATTTTGAAATCCGTGTTACTGTTCTTCAGAGTCCAAACATGTTTTGACAGCTCTGTTTGGTTCCTGTACTTTTCCTTAGTGGTGAAGATAACGTGCATCACTTTTTACAGATCATCTGCGGAAAATTGATTGTTACCATGTTAGATAAAGAATTTTTTGCAGGCGAAGACGCCCTCGTTATGTGGAATGTTTGTAAAAAAAAGAGGTTACGTCCATAGTTACCAACAAACTCTGGTCATTAAGAACTGTAATGTTATTCAAAACATTCAAGAAAAGGGGTAGAGAGAGACAGTTGAGTCGGTAAAGCTGAAAAATCTGGGCGAGGTGAAAAAGCAATGTTGACTCCACCGGGATTCGAACTCGAGACCTCCCACTTACTAGTGCGGACGCTCTAACCACTGAGCCATGAAGCCCAGATGGTATGGCCTTTGTTCAAACCCCATATGAAGCACTTGCAATTCACCTCCTGAGCAGGCACCTATTTTGGGAACAGCACTAGTTTTCCTTTGATGCAAGCCCTACCAGAGATAAGAAATGATGCAATTTCCGCCGAACACAATCGTCAACCCGCCAGCGGATCTCCGAAGAGATGCAGAAACGTGTGACAGCACAAAGTTGACGTTGAATAAACACTGACGGCAACTGCGATGTATGTATGTATGTATATATATATATACATACGGATTTGTTTGTTAAGCCGACTTTCAAGAACCTCTATCTACGGTATGACTCATATCACAGTAAGAGTACTTTAGACAACATAGCCTACGGCCAGGCCCTTAGGATTAAATCGATTTGTTCGGATGAAAGAGACGTGCATAGGAACCTTACCGATCTGCATAACAATCTTAGCGAGCGTGGTTACCCCAGTTCTAAGGTCCGTGAAAAAATTAAACACGCTGGAAAATTGTCTCGTAGCAGTTTGCTTTGTTCGGAGCATGCTACCAAAAAGCAGAGACGTTTTTTAGCCCCCCTTGTGACCACCCGCAACCCCCGTCTTCCTCCCTTGTCCCAGATTATTAAGAAACATTTCCCAATTTTACAGATGTCTAAAACTTTTAAGGACAACTTTCATCGCCCTCCTGCAGTTGTTTTCAGACAGCCTCCTAATTTAAAATCCCTGCTTGTTAGGGCCAAGCTTTCACAAAGTTTCAGTGTGGAGAGTAAAGGGTGTTTCAAGACTCATTCTAAACGATGTGTAACATGTAGTGCTTTAAAAGAAACCGCTTTTGTACAGAGTCATTATACAGGTCAAAAGTTTAAGCTATTTCATAATACCACCTGTGATTCAGTTGGACTGGTTTATCTTATCAACTGCTTGGATTGTAAGAAACAGTATGTAGGAGAAACAGGAGGGGAACTGAGGATTAGACATCGGGGGCATAGACAAGAAATACGTAAAGCCAATACACCTCTTGGGAAACATTTTCAATCGTGTAAGAACTTTGAGCTCATAGGTATTGAAAAGTTAGTTAACAATAGTAAGAGAGTTCGGGAAGAAGTTGAGCTTAAGTGGATTTATCGCCTTAACACGTTCGCTCCTGTGGGCATGAATGTAAAAGAAGTCAGTCACGACATTTGAGTTATTCTTATCCGTTTTCCACCTGGTTTTACTGTTTGTATGTTTTCTTAGTGTCAGTCTACTTTTGTACGTGAACAAGAAAAGTTTACCTTTTCGAAACGTCGTAGATGCTTGAGTATGCTCACTTGCCTTTTTAACTTTTAACCAGTTTTTCTATCTTATTGCATGGAAGATTTTAATGATCTGTTTCCTAACGTGTTTTAATAAACTTTTATGGATCGTTTTTAATATGTCGAGTGTCTGGTGGCTTCTTATTTTCATCTATATATATATATATATATATATATATACTCTATATATATATATGGTATATATATATATGGTATATATATAGTATATATATATACTATATATACACTATATATATTTATACTAACTATATATATATATATATATATATATATATATACATATATATATATATATATATATATATATATATATATATATATATATATACATATATATATGTGTGTGTTAACGGAAATACTGTATAACAACAGTGCTACAGAAATGAATGGCTGGATCTCGAAGGAGATACGTGACAGCAGTAGAAGCTAGAAATTTGGTAAATACAACAGCCATAAAAGGTTTTTGCAAAGCTTTCGAGCAATACTAGCTCTTCTTCAGTGCTTGATCACAAGAGTGACAAGGAGTGTACGGAACTTACAGCTTTTAAATTGTGAGGACAATGCTCCCCACTGATAGTTTTCCTTTGATGCAAGCCCTACCAGAGATCAGAAATGATGCAATTTTCGCCGAACACAATTGTCAACCCGCCAGCGGATCTCCGAAGAGATGCAGAAACGTGTGACAGCACAAAGTTGACGGTGAATAAACACTGACGGCAACTGCGATGTATGTATGTATATATATATATATATATACATATATATATATATATATATATATTATATATATATATATATATATTTATATATATACTCTATATATATATATGGTATATATATATAGTATATATATATACTATATATACACTATATATATTTATACTAACTATATATATAAATAAATATATATATATATATATATATATATATATATATATATATATATATATATATATATATATGTTAACGGAAATACTGTATAACAACAGTGCTACAGAAATGAATGGCTGGATCTCGAAGGAGATACGTGACAGCAGTAGAAGCTAGAAATTTGGTAAATACAACAGCCATAAAAGGTTTTTGCAAAGCTTTCGAGCAATACTAGCTCTTCTTCAGTGCTTGATCACAAGAGTGACAAGGAGTGTACGGAACTTACAGCTTTTAAATTGTGAGGACAATGCTCCCCACTGATAGTCAATTAGGACTATCGTTTTTGAAAGAGGCGAGACTAAGTAATTTGAGTAAGCCTATTGAAATAGGCGTGACGGAGACGGTCTAATAGGATTACTTAGGCCTAGAGTGTAATCCCTTCAATCAGTATGCTGGTAAGTCGTTTCGGATATTCAGGCCGAAGGACGACGTAGTCTTGAGTTGACATTCCCAGAAATTTTCTTTTGTCTTGCGGCTTCTATTGTCCCATGAATCATTTTGTTCGATAGCAATGACACGTAAATTGTCTATCGAATGATGCGGTAAATTGAAATGGTTGGCAACAGGTTGATCATTTTTTTTGGTTTTAATTGCTGACCTGTGCTGTGTCATTCCCATTCTGAGGGAGTTTTTTGATTCCCCCACGTACTGCGTTCCACATAAATTGCAGTAGATGAGATATATGACGTTTTTGGAAAGACAATTAATTGATTGTCTAATTTGAAAAGTGCGTGCAGTTTGATAGCTCTGAAAGTATTTAGTTGAATCAATCAGAGCGCACGTCTTGCAAATGGACGGGCAAGGTGAACAACCAAAATTCTCGTTGTTAGCCTCGACTGAGGTTTTGTCCTGAAATTTTGCCCGTACCAAAATGTCCCGTAAATTTGGGGGGCGGGAAAAAGCAACAACGGGGGGAGCGGGAAAGATAGACTTGAGGCGAGCCGTGCTTTGAAGTATGGGCAAATGTTTATGGATGAATTTGGCGAATGGTGGTAGACCGGGATGGTACTCAATTACCAATGGCACTCTGTTAGAATTGGGCTGACGGTTTTTGTATGTCAGAGTTTCAGAACGCGGGGTATCCCTTGCCTTTTTGACGGCATTTTCAATTGAACCCCGAAAGTACTGTCTATTTTGGAGGTAGCTAGACAGTTCGTTAGTGCGAATTTCAAAGTCTGTCTCAGAGGAACAGACACGTTTGATGCGAAGTGCTTGGCTATATGGAATATTTTTGGTACAGTGCGGGGGATGGCAGCTGCTCGGTAGTTGGTAGTTGTGCTTGTCCGTGGGTTTATTGAACAAGTCTGTTTTGAGTGAACCATTTTCTATGGTCACTGTTGTGTCCAGGAAGTGGACACTGACTCTAGAGGAGTCGGCCGTGAATTTGATTGTGGGGTGAAACGAATTGATGTTTTCCACAAAAATTTTTAGGCTATCTTCACCGTGGGGCCAGATCATGAAGATATCGTCGATAAAACGTAACCAAATTTGTGGTTTTAAATTTTGTCGAGATAAGAATTCTTTCTCGAGGTTGCCCATAAATAAATTTGCGAATGAGGGAGCCATCTTGGTTCCCATGGCAGTACCATGAATTTGGAGGTAGTGCTGATCGCCAAAGACGAGATTGTTGTTTGTCAGAATAAGGCGCATCAACTCGCCTAAGTCTTTCTTGGTGGGCGTTTTGCCTTGGACGGGTCTGAAGGCGGCTTTACAAGCGGAGATGCCTTCTTCGTTTGGTATATTTGTATATAAAGAGGACACGTCAAGAGTGACCAGAATTGTGTCCTGTGGGAGATTTTGTATCTCACCAATTTTTCGGATAAAGTCCGTGGTGTCCTGAATGTAAGAGGGGAGGGATGGGACCAGGGGCTGAATGAGCAGGTCAACAAATTTCGAAATTTTCTCCGTGGCAGTCCCGTTTCCGGATATGATCGGTCTGCCTGGGTTACCCGTCTTGTGAATTTTGGGTAAGAAATAGAAACGGCCCGGTTTTGGATCTACCTGCATGGAGGAGATTGGGGCCAGTTTCAGAGTCTATAGAGCCATTGCGGACCATGTTTTGTATGGCCGCTTCCACTTTCTTTGCAATTTCTAAAGTGGGGTCTGAATCGAGACGTTTATAGTAATCGGGATTGCCAAGCAGTCTGTAGGCTTCCTCCCTGTAGAATTTGGTGCCCATTGCAACAATCGCAGAACCTTTGTCGGCCGACTTAATGACGATGTCGTCGCGATGCCGTAAATTTTTAATGGCCTGTCTTTCACTTTTTGTGAGATTGTCGCGAAAATCTGGGGCAGAGGTGTAAGTCTTTACTTCCTCTTCAATGGCCGAGATGAATGATTCAAGTGGTGGACAACGCCCCTTTGGGGGGTTCCAGGTGCTTTTGGGTTTGAATTTAGAAGCTATGTCGTTGTCCGGAAGTGGTTGATTTGCGCCGTCTTCATCGGCAAAATATTCGCGAGGACGTAGGCGTCGGTAGAACGCTGCCAAATCTAAGGAAAATTTTTGTGTGTCAGTCTGCCTTGGTTTGGGGCAGAAATTGAGTCCCTTCGAAAGAAGTTTGGTTTCTTCTTCAGAGAGCTGACACGAGATAGTGACAACCGCGTTAGTGACCGTGGAAGAGTCAGTCACCGGTTTTCGGAGAAATCTTCGAGACCTGCTCTTTTTGGAATTTGGACTCACTTGATTTGAAGTTAGAATCACTTGATTTGAAGTGATCTGATCTCTTTGAAACTTGCGTTGTTGCCTAGAATTGAGACTGTGGGAGAGACGGAGACAATCCTGAGAAATAAGTCTGAGCTTGTTTTGAAGCCCAGATTTGGGAAGCTCTCTTTTTAGCTTCCTAGTTTTGGAGTCAATTTGGTGATTTAATTCACTGATCGTTTTTCGACAGTTTCCAATTTGTACCTCCATCAATATGAGAAAGGTTTTCCTGAGGATACCTTTCCAGTTGGAGTAGCTTCCACTATCACAGAGTGGCAAGCCGGTCGGGACATGAATTTGAAGTCCTTTTGGTACCGAGTTGTTTGCACGGTAAGTTTTGTAATTGGTGAGGTGATGTCTATACCTGACACGTTTTTCGTACAGGCGTCGAAGTAATTTGAAAGTTTCTAGGGTACTCTCCATATTTGTAGCACGATTGGATAAAAAATGATGCAAACAGTGAAGCAAATAGATATGTTAACGGAAATACTGTATAACAACAGTGCTACAGAAATGAATGGCTGGATCTCGAGAGAGATACGTAACAGCAGTAGAAGCTAGAAATTTGGTAAATACATACATATATATATATATATATATATATATATATATATATATATATATATATATATATACATATACATATATATATATATATATATATATATATATATATATATATATATATATATATATATATATATATATGTATATGTATATGTATATGTATATGTATGCATATCAAACATTCCGACGCTTGGGCTCTTCAAACCTGAAAAATAACTCGAAAACTTGGTCCCTTTGTAGCGACTTCTTCCAGAACTTTCGCTTAACGAAGCCCGCCCTCTTTTCCGGTGATATTCTCGGAAAAGTAGCGGGCCAAGTTTTTAATGCAACCCTTTGTCCCCGACTAATGACTAATTATTTATCATCCTAGAATTTTCACTCCACGTTCTCGGATGAAAAAAGGAACCCCAAAACACACTTGCTCTCAACTCTCCAACGACTAGGCACGAGCCACCGTCCACTTTGGAATTTTATATATTTTCCTTGGATTTATACCGATTATTTTAATATCCAAGTCATCTTGAAGTATCTACGCATCTTTAATCAGCGTTAGCAAAAGTATTTAATATCACTGAGCACCTGCTCGTATTTCCTTACTTCAAGGAACATATCCTTTCGACTTTTCCTTTGTCAAAGCCACGTGGTTCGCGACAGGAAAGCTAAAAAGTTATATTTGCTATCTTTTGGAATTTCTCTTATTACACATTTTGTTATTTATTTGGAATATATCGACCCGGACTGGAATGGACCACGAAATTAGCCAGGGTAACTATTTACGCGGACATGAGATTTGTTTCTGGTGAGTACATATCTGATTTCTTTATTCGATCTGTACAGTTCCCCTACTCTCCTAAATTGGTGACCCCGACGTGATATATAGACGTACCCGACGTTATTGACGTGATCGGATTTACAGCTCGAAGCAATAGTTAGTTTGGTTAACTCTGTATTGTTATCCATTTTTTACGTTCCAACCTTTCAAGATGACCGATCCTGGAAACGCTCCCGAACCTACAATCCAAGCCGTTAGTCTTAAATTGCCACCATACTGGCCAGCCGACCCACTGCTTTGGTTCACGCAGGTTGAGGCCCAGTTCAGTACTAGGAATATTTCGGCCCAGAAGACAAGATACGCGTATATACTATCGTCCCTTACGCCCGAAATTGCCCAAGAAGTGCGCGACTTACTTCTTAGCCCCCCTGAAGAAGACCCCTACGACAAGCTCAAAGACACGCTCATAAAACGCACGGCCTTGTCTGAGCAGCAGCGCTTGCAAAAATTATTAACCGATGTGGACTTAGGCGATCGTATGCCCACACAGTTACTGCGACGTATGGAACAACTCCTCGGCGCAAGTAAATTAGAGGAGTCCATTTTTAAGCAATTATTTTTACAGCGGCTCCCGTCGAACGTACAACTGGTGCTAGCGTCCAGTGGGGACGACGTAAAATTGGAAAAATTAGCCGAGCTGGCGGACAGGATAGTCGAAGTGGCTACTCCTATTGTTAGTTCGGTGTCCACTTCTTCCAAAGAAACGTCGGAAATTAAGCAACTGCGCGACCAAGTAGATAAGCTTACGCGGCAAGTGCAGAAGCTCGCTCCGCGTTTAGAAGGGTGGAACAGCCGCAGCCGGTCCCGATCCCCCGGTAACGATTCGCGCGCGAGGAATAAAAGCAGCGAACGGACAAACGAAAACGCAAACTCGGAAGGCTGGTATCACGCGAGATTCGGTGACAAAGCGACCAAATGCCGCGCGCCGTGTTCGGAAAACTCCGAAGCCAGCGAATAGGCTCGACGACTTCCGCTGGCTTAACTTCCAAAAGTCGCTTGTTTTTTATTTCTGACCGCAATTTGGGGCAGAAATTTATGATAGATACGGGCGCTGAAGTAAGCGTTGTCCCGCCGCGACGAGAGGACAGCAAGCGAGGTTCTACGGGATTTTCGTTACAAGCTTGTAACAAATCGCGTATTAAAACCTTTGGAATGCGTTCTCTCACTCTAAATTTAGGCCTTAGGCGCGCTCGCCAGTGGATTTTTATTATTGCTGACGTAGAAACCCCTACATTAGGAGTCGAATTTCCTCATCATTTTGGTTTTTCAGTGGATGTTCGCCGATACAGGTTCATTGACTCGACCACGCAAATGAATGTTAAAGGCCATAGAGCTAACACTACGTCACTTTCACCCTCCTTTTGTTCTATCAGTCCTACGTCCCCTTTCCATGAACTTCTTACCCAATTCCCTAGCGTCACTAAGCCGTGTTTTCTAGAAGGTACTGTCAAGCATAACGTGACTCACCATATTGACACGCGAGGGCCACCTGTTACAGCTAGACCCCGTCGCCTAGCAACAGATCACTTAAATATCGCGAAGCAGGAATTCGAGCACATGCTTCAGTTAGGTATTTTAAGTTTCATAAACTTTATTTCAGGCTCTTTCACCTGATGACGAGATTCATATAATATACGTACATACAATCATAATAAAAAAAAGAAAGAGACTGTGGGGTGATTACAGCGTATTATAAGGCAGTCTAAGAGTAACTGGTCTTCCCCTCTACATATGGTTCCAAGAAAACACCTGGTGACTGGCGGCCTTGTGGTGACTAAAGAGCATTAAACAACATTACGGTTCATGACAATTATCCTATTCCCCACATTCATGACTTTTCCGGTTCGCTTAACGGCAAGAAAGTGTTCTCTAAAATAGACTTAGTGGCCGCGCGTATCATCAGATTCCAGTAAATCCCGCTGATGTTTGCAAAACAGCAGTTACAACTCCTTTTGGTTTGTTTGAGTTTGTGCGCATGCCTTTCGGATTACGTAACAGTGGTCAAAGCTTTCAAAGATTCATTGATGAGGTCACTCGAGGACTCCCTTTCTGTTTTGCTTACTTAGACGATTTACTGATCGCAAGCACCACTGAAGATGAACACTTGCAGCATCTCACACTGCTTTTCAAACGTTTAGAAGAGTACGGTGTTATTGTTAACCCGGCTAAATGCCAACTCGGTGTTGATTCTTTAGATTTTCTAGGTCATCACATCGACGCGCGTGGCATACGGCCTCTCGATGCCAAAGTGCAGGCTATAAGAGATTTCCCGCAGCCCGAGAACGCCCGCAAATTGCGCGAATATTTAGGCATGATTAACTTTTACAGGCGATTCATACCGCGTTGTGCGCATCTGTTGAAACTGCTCACAGATATGTTGCAAGGAAATATTAGGAAGTCGACTAAACTCACTTGGTCTGACGAAGCTGTAACTGCTTTTCAAAATAGCAAGGACGCCTTAGCTAACGTAACACTTTTGCAGCACCCCCAGCCTGAAGCCCCTTTTTGCCTCATGGTCGACGCCTCGGATATAGCTATCGGTGGCGCTCTTCACCAGCGCGTAGACGGACAATGGAAACCGTTTCTTTTCGAAGAAATTGTTACCAGCAGAAACTCGTTACAGCGCGTTCGGCAGAGAATTACTCCCGGCTTACCTCGCAATCAAGCACTTCCGACACTTGCTTGAAGGACGTGAATTCTTCGTTTACACTGATCACAAACCTCTAACGTACGCCTTTGCTACCGCTTCGGATAAATACTCACCTCGCGAAATTCGGCACTTAGATTTTGTGGCTCAGTATACAACAGACTTTCGTCATATCAAAGGCGTTGACAACTGCGTAGCCGACGCTCTTTCTCGTATCACGATCAACACGATCCAGCAACCCGCTTCAGTAGATTTACGCGAGCTCGCGAAAGCGCAATGCGAAGACGAAGAATTGGAAACGCTCCGATCTTCACCGCGCACGCTTCTTTTCGAGGACGTACCACTCCACGATAGTTCCGGCACTATTGTTTGCGACGTATGTACCGGCTCCCAGCGACCTTACGTACCCGAGCAATTTCGCCGAGCTATTTTCGATTGCTTACATAACTTATCTCATCCTGGACTACCGGCGACGCGACAGCTAATTGCGGCGCGATACGTTTGGCCGTCTCTTAACAAGGACGTCAGTGCATGGGCTAAAGCTTGTGTCCCTTGTCAGAGATCCAAAGTTCACCGCCACACGCAATCCCCCTTATCTGCATTTCCCCCTCCTGACGCGAGATTTTCCCACATTCACATTGACATTGTAGGACCCCTTCCCACATCTTCTGGCTACTCATACATTCTTACCTGTATTGGCCGCTTTACATGCTGGCCTGAAGCTGTTCCGATTGCTGATATTCGGGCTGAGACTGTTGCGCGGGCCTTGGTAGAACGTTGGGTGGCTTTGTATGGTGTGCCTACAGTCATAACGACAGATCGTGGCAGTCAATTTGAATCATCATTATTTACCTCTTTAACTAATCTCTTGGGAATACAGCGACATCGTACAACTGCTTATCATCCTCAAGCCAATGGAATTGTAGAACGTTTTCATCGACAACTTAAAGCATCCCTTACTGCTTATATGGATTCCACTGTTTGGTTTGAACACCTCCCTTTGGTTTTATTAGGAATTCGTTCATGTATCAAAGAAGATTTAGGCCATTCCGCTGCTGAAATGGTTTTTGGTACTACACTACGTCTCCCAGGACAATTCTTTGATAAGCCCGACGATTCAACTCTATCAGATCCAAGTAATTATGTCCATCGTTTAACGTCCGCTATGACGTCACTCATTCCTACTTCACCTCGTGTACCAACCAATCGTACTACTCATGTAAATGCAAATTTAAATACTTGTACTCATGTTTTCATTCGATGTGACGCCGTTCGTAAACCTCTACAGCCTCCCTACGACGGCCCATTCAAGGTCCTCGAGCGGAACGATAAGGTTTTCAAACTTGATGTCAACGGACGACATCAGACTCTCTCCATTGATCGGTTGAAGGCTGCTCATTTCGAACCTGAGGTTGATGGCCTTATTGCTGACCATTCCGACCCAGCCCCACCCGTGAGCATCACTACTTCCCTATCTACTACTACTACACCTGTACGTACTAAGAGGTCTGGACGACGCGTTCACTGGCCGAAACGCCTTCTGGACACTACCGCTACCTGTTAACCATTCATCTACCCTTTATTATATTTGGTATCGATCACCCGCTTTTTCTTCGATTTTTGCCGGCTTGTGATCTGCGAGGGGGCTACTGTAGCGACTCCTTCCAGAACTTTCGCTTAACGAAGCCCGCCCTCTTTTCCGGTGATATTCTCGGAAAAGTAGCGGGCCAAGTTTTTAATGCAACCCTTTATCCCCGACTAATGACTAATTATTTATCATATGAGAGTTCTTACTCCACGTTCTCGAAAGAAAAAAGGAACCCCAAAACACACTTGCTCTCAACTCTTCAACGACTAGGCACGAGCCACCGTCCACTTTGGAGTTTTATATATTTTCCTTGGATTTATACCGATTATTTTAATATCCAAGTCATCTTGAAGTATCTACGCATCTTTAATCAGCGTTAGCAAAAGTATTTAATATCGCTGAGCGACTGCTCGTATTTCCTTACTTCAAGGAACATATCCTTTCGACTTTTCCTTTGTCAAAGCCACGTGGTTCGCGACAGGTAAGCTAGAAAGTTATATTCGCTATCTTTTGGAATTTCTCTTATCACACATTTTGTTATTTATTTGGAATATATCTACCCGGACTGGAATGGACCACGGAATTAGCCAGGGTAACTATTTACGCGGACATGAGATTTGTTTTTGGTGAGTACATATCTGATTTCTTTATTCGATCTGTACAGTCCCCCTACTCTCCTAAACCTTTACTCCGGGACTTTCAGTTATTGCACAATCTACCGAGTGCATTGCCTAAAGACTGACTTGGAAATGTATATATAAGGCTATAGGTAAGGGGGATCATCGCAACACAAACATATAATATATATTTTATAATCTAATCATGGTTCTTGCACGAATTTTGGTTACAGCTCACGAGAGATCGAAGGTGTATAAACCTAAGGTCCGCGAGACTGAAAATCACAAAGGGTCCGCAAGACCGAAAATGAAGTAGGTTCTTGCAAGCCTTTTGTCATTTTCGGTCTCGCGGACCTTTTCTCATCGTTTACATGTTCGGTCTCGCGCACCTTCGGTCTCGTGGACCCTTTTTGGTTATTAGTCTCGCGGACCTTCTGTTTCGTATACCTTCGGTCTCGTGGGATGCCCCCCGAATTTCACATGTCCATAATAAATTGCAAAGGTACACCAGGATTTCCCCGACAGCACAGGGAGCTCCCAACAGGTGGAAACAATTCGAGCCCCAACAAAGGCGCACGCAGGTTACCGGAAGGATAGCGAGAGTAAACAAATTTTGTCGTACGAAGTGCTCCAAAATATTTTGGGTTTTACGTTGTCAAAAAAAGAGATAAAGTTGGGTTTTTACTGAAAAAAATGGAAAATGTGGAGGTTCTATCACAGAAATTTGAAAAAGTGGTGTATTCCTAAAAACATTAAAGGTATGGGGTTTTCATTGAAGAATCAATTAGCCTTTCTTGATAACAATCCAAATGTAAACTGTCGGAGTTACCACCTGGGGTTCCATACGTTATCGTAGCCTTTAAGGCTTTCCGACGAAAGTGAGAAATTTCCCCTAAAGTGAGAGCGTGGGGAGTAGCCTTCCTTCCAATATTTAAGGGCAAAAGCTATATACAGTATAATACATTCTATTCCCCAGCTGTTCCTTATTTATAGCTGCATTATTCTAATACATATTTTTTGTGGAAACGGAACAACCAGAATGCGAACCGGGTCAAAAAAAAAAGAAGTAGTAAATAGTGCTAAACGTTTGTGAGAAATTCCACGCCGCTTGCTCCCACTGTTATATGTTTAGCACAGTGATGTCTTTGCAAAGGCACGTGGAACATTATACGATGTAGGTGTGGTAATGGGCCGGTGTGTGATGTGAGATACTGATAAGTATGTAGCTGTCTTCCAGGGGCTGATCCAGATGGAGGTCGGAGAAGTTCGACCCCCCCCCCTAAAATTTCCAGATATTTCCTTGTTAAATGGGAAATTTGATCGCACTAGGAAGAAGATTGATGGGGCGTATTATTGCAGGTACCCATTTTTTCCAGGATTCTACAGCATATGTTCGAAATAACGGACAACATTTTCGGCTAGCTTCCTACGCTCTAGAAAATCATTCGTTGTCTTTCACATTTGGGATTCAAGTAGTTGAATGAAACCAATCACTAGGCGCTAGGTAACCTTGATAGGCTATACGTAGCCATTATGTATGGTGTTTTCTGCAAAGTTCAGGAATTTCACCTTCAGTCCAAATGGATTTCCCTTGCACTTGTCGCACGGCACCGAAAACAATACAACGGAGGCCTGGCCGTTTGTTGGACGAATGATGGACAGGGTACCATGCATGTTATCCGCATATGAGTCAGTTGCCTCCGCACTTAATTTAATATGCTCTCTAGAAGCGATGAGAAGATATTTAGTTCTCACTTAAAAATTTTTCGCGTTTCGTAAACTACGCAACTCCTCAAGCCTAAATTCCAAAGACTAAGTTAGCACTAGACTTGATTCAAGTATTGTTCCCAATCAGCCAAGGCCATGAGTGCAAAGTTATAGCAACCTCTTTTGCAAAAGTGTTTGTCTCATACCCAACCCTCGCTCACGTCAGCCCCCAATTCGCCCTTCTCTTCCCATCGTCGTCCTTTTGGCATCCTTACTTTGGGAGCCTCCGGCTCAAGCGTATGGAGAGACTTATCAGGAGGGGCGGGAGGTGTTTTTCTTTCAAGAGAGGTTTTCTTGTTGGCCAAAACATAAATTGTGAGACGAAGTTTGCTCTCAAAAAATGACATATTTTGCTCAGTTGGTTACGGACCCCTGGCCCCCGCTTCTCACGACTATGCCCTCCGGTGCTCCCACCAAGCTGAAAAAGTTCTGACTGGAAACCACTAATCCTTTACCATATGGCATGTGCTGAATTAGGATGTGTACGGTTTTATGCTTCCTCATGATGTAAAAATTATATAATGTCTTTCAACCATATATTTCGTTGGTATAAAACAATGAGTGAAGCAGAGATGTGTTTCTCCAGCAACGTGATTCTTTAATGAAGTTTGGCAAACGTATCTTTTCCCGAGTAAGCTTGAATGTCTGGATCATGAGATATCAAAAGAATGTTTAGATGCAACTTACAAGTCTGTGAACTGCAAAATTATTGCATTCCAGTCTTTGAGTTATATGTGGTACAAATTTCGTTGGTTTGCTATGTTCCGACTAATGGTGGTGCTCCGTTGACATGGTGGGACTGTCTTCGACCCCTCATCCCTCACCCCCATGTCAAAAAGGTTACGGCAGTGGCATGAAGCACCACTTTGCACCTAAGTCAACTTGCACAAAAGTTTTCGAAGTAGAGGAATATCCCCTCACAAGAAACCGGGGAAAAAAGTTACTTAATAATAAGAATTTCTTAAACATCATATCATAAGTCCATTTTGAATCTTAGTCAACTGACACAAAGAAAAATTTCTCAAAGAGCAAAGTGTCCCCTCTCCTTAAACGACAGCCTCTTCCCTTTCACCTAGCCAAACAAGGACTATTACGTGGCGGGTTTTTTTTTTTGAAACAGAAAAAATGGAACTAAGTGCATATAGCGACAAAGTAGGTTTCAATTTATTTCTCTCTAATCACATCATTGAGGAACAAGAGACGTATAAGCAGTTCAGTTACTAACAAAAATGGAAAGATGACATATAACAAGTAGTAACGTACAAAGCAAAAATAATTCAGTTTCAATAAGGACTACTGATTTCCGGGAAAAGTGTCATGATTGATTGAGACTTAAGGAAAGCCAAAAAGTTAATAGGGCACCAAATCAATACAGACAAATAGCCGGCCTTGTTACGAGGCGAAGGATTTTAGGATGCTTTTCACAGAACTTTCTGACTTTATAAGGATATTTGTATTTTGAAATTGAAAAAGGTGTTTTATTTTTATAGAATTGGGAACTTTCCTAAAATATGGTTTCAAAAGCTCGATTCTTCATTTGTAAAATAAGGGCACTTGAAAATGTAATGAAATTCATCTCCAAAGTTACTTTTGTCGCATAGCCTACATCTTTCATGATAAACTATATTAATACACCCCACAATTACTGTGGGTAGCTAACTATTTTCACAATATGATTTCGGTTAGCTACATTTAACTTAGACAAATAATTTTCAAGTTCAAGTTTTTCCTTGTACATCCTATAAATGTTGCATTGGGAGTTACTATTAACACCACCAAGACATTATGGTGCTCATAATTGTCACCCAGAAGTTGGTTTATGGCCTTCTTGTGTCACATCGTAGACATAACAGGACCTTGTCTATGTAGAGTAGCTGAGAGACCTTTTTAGGGATTACTACAAACATAAAGCATTCAACACTTATTTAGTTTTTTCTTATCTCTGATTAACCAAGATGGACTGTAAATACCTTGTTCATGAAAATTTCTTTAAAGTTTAAAAAAGTATGTGAAAGTTTATGCTCACCGCTATTTATTATTTTACATTAGAAAGTTATCATCCTTGCCTCTTTTGTTTTTTATGCCGACCCAAATTGCCATAGACCATACAGTTAGATGTAGTCTAAGCTAGTTTTAGTCTAAGCAAGTTTTAAAAACTTCCAATAAAATGCTTCGATCTGAAGGAGTCCCCCGCATCCCCAAATTTCACATCCGTATGACAGAATGGGACGTACAGTGTGGTAAAACAATCGGACTTGCAAATCTAAGGGCAAACATAGATCGGAAAAGTTAACGCCTAGCTTGGTTAATTTGCCTTTTCATCGCTTTGCAAAATTTGTTATTGAACTTAAATCAGTTCAAGTTCAATGTTTATTTCTAGCAAATTTGTACAATATTTACAATGAGTGCAATTAATATATACATTTAACAAGCGTATCTAAATAACTAGAAAAGGAGGAAAGAGAAGTCAAGACTTATGAGCATTTTCCCCCTTAAGATATTCTACTATACTATAACTACAGAATAACTACAAAATAAGTGACGACATTATGCTAGAAAAATAATAGATGTGAAATGAGATATGAAGTATGATATATGAAAAATGTGATGGTTGCATTGTCTATTCAGCAATCACAAAGTTCTTAAAATTGTAATTAAATGAGCTTATACTTATACTTTCTCTGATACTTAGTGCAATAGAATTCCAAACATTTGCCCCACAATGTGATATACAGAGCTGTTTTTTTGTTGTTTTAACACGATTTTGTCTAAGATTCCCACTTTGCTTGGTGTTATAGTTGTTTGTCGAGATAGAGAAATAATTTTGAATGTTACTAGGCAATAAAGTATGATATGCCTTATAAATGAAGATAACCGTTTTATACTTAATTAACTCAAATAATGTCAAGGCCTTTAGCTTTTGAAACAAAATGTGTGTATGTTTAAGTGGCTTTGCATGGCACACAATTCTTATAATTTTTTTTTTGTTTTAAAAATATTGGCGTAAGATTACTTTTCTAAGTATTACTTCCAGACAATAATTCAAGTATGGTAAGAATAACGAATAATATAAGGTATATAACGCACTTGAGCTTAAAAGATTGCTAACTTTGTGAATAATAGCAATACTTTTTGAGAGTTTGTTACATAAATTAGAAATATGCTCCTTCCAGGTGAGTTTCTTATCAATTAAAACACCAAGGAATTTTGTGCAGGTAACCTCTTTGATATGTATATCATTTACCTTAACTTCTAAATTGGAAGTGAAGATTTTCTTGTTAGTAAATAACATATAATTTGTTTTGTCTAAGTTTAATGACAGTTTGTCTTAAAAACCAGGTGTAAAGCTTAGACAACTCACAAGTGACACTCTTGTATAGAGTACTTAAATCATGGTGTGAATAATAAATATTGGTATCATCTGCAAATATTACAAACTGAAGTATATCTGAAACATTACATATATCATGTACATAAAAGATAAATAATTTTGGTCCAAGTATTGAACCCTGTGGAACACCACATGTAATTTCACTTAACATTGAATTTGTATTTTCAAAATCTATGTATTGCTTTCTATTATTTAAATAACTTTTTAACCACTCGAGTACAATTCCTCGAAAACCATAATGTTGAAGTTTTCTAATAAGCAGTCCATGATCAATTGTATCTAAGGCTTTTTTCAGGTCTATGAAAACACCCAGTGTAGACATTCTCTTATCAAGGGCAGTTGTTATGTCTTCTATTAAATTTACTAATGCGTGAAAAGTTGAACAGCCACTTCGAAAACCATACTGACTGCTACAAAGAAGATTATATTTGTCGATAAAATCTGTCAATCTTTTATCAAAAAGCTTTTCCAGAATCTTGGAGAATTGAGATAAGAGAGATACTGGCCTATAGTTTGTAAGCATACATTTGTCACCAGACTTATAAATAGGTACAACTCTAGCAATTTTCATGCTATCTTGGAAACAGCCTTGTGTAAAAGAAGTATTAAAAATATGTGTTAAAGGTTTAACAATCGGGTGAATAATCCTTTTAACTATAGCCATACTTACACCATTATGGTCAGCAGATGTCTTACTATCTAAACTTTGCAAAGTATCTAATATTTCACTTTCTGAAGTTTTTAATAAATACATGGAATATTTATTACTCTCACCTAAATAGTCGTTAATCTTACCATTACAACTTGGTATATCGGAAGCTAAAGAAGGACCGATGCCAACGAAGAACTTATTAAATCCTTCAGCAATTTCAGATTTATCACATAACGTCTTATTGCCATCCTAGAAGGTATGTGGGAAATTACTACCATTTCTTTTTGTTCTATTTATGACCCTGTTTAATACTTTCCATGTCTCCTTAACATTATTTTTATGTTTTTCTAATAAGTTTGAATAATAATTTCTTTCACAGTTTCTAAGAATTGTTCTTAATTTATTTTTGTACCTTTTATACCTTTGTTCCCTATCAAAAGCTCTATTCTCGAGAAACTTACGATATAAATTATTCTTCTTCCTGCAAGCATTTCTTAGACCTTTAGTAAACCATGGTTTATCTGCTTTTTTTTCTACTGATCTAGCGTTTTCTGAAAACACAACATTCTTTGTAATATTTACAAAAGATTTCAATGAAGTTATTGTATGCATTATTTACATCTTCAGTACCATAGACCGGGTCCCAATTTTCTTGGCTTAGTCTACTTTTAAAATCGTCCACGGATTCATCGTCATCCTTTCTAATAAAAACTTCATTTGCTTTAGAAATTTCCAGTGCCTCAGACCTATTTATACAAAATACCGGTAGGTGATCACTGATATCTTCAATAATCAAACCACTGTGTTTGTCTCCGCCAATTACATTTGTAAATATGTTATCAATTATGCTATAACAGTGACCTGTAATACGCGTTGGTTTAACAATCAGAGGAAATAAAGCAAGACTGAACATTTGATAAACAAAGTACTCAGTGCTTTTATGATTTTCATAATTTAAAAGATTTACGTTAAAATCACCACAGATATATAGAGGTGTTGTCTTACACCTGAACATTTCCTCGATCTTATCACTGAAGGTCTCAATATTAGACCCGGCTTCCTATAAACACAACTTACAGTGATTTTCCTAGGCACGTAGAGGTCTACTGTGATACATTCGAAACAATTTTCGACAGCAATTGATAGATCATAGTTTACCGTGTACTTTATGTTTTCCCTAACATAAATTGCGACTCCGCCACCTCTTGTGGTATCCCGAACCTGATTATGCATTTGAAACCCATTTAAAGTGTATAGGTCTGAATTGACTGTGAATGCAAATAAGAAGAAAATAATTATTTTCTCTATAAGGGAGATTATGAATATTTCAACTTTTACCTTTGAATGAACTCCAAGATGAGTATAATCGTCGACTACATCCACTGTTTCATTTTCAAAGGTAAAGTCTGTGAGCCATAAATTCCATGGAGAATCTGCGGATCGGGGCCTATGTATAGAGAAGAATGAATTATTTTCATTTGCAATTCAGCGGAAAGAAGGGTCAATTTTTCAAATATTGATATAGTCATTTTACCTGCTTTCTTCGGCAGCGGTTCTCCTGTGTTCTTTAATACCTTTAATCTATCCTTTCAGGAGAGCGATAAAGTAAAACTACAACGATCCACCAACTTCTGCAGGGCTGGACGCTTTATCAAATTGAAGAGGATAGACGTCAAGACTTCAGCTTTGAATCATTACGGATCTAACCACACTCGTATAGAAATATCTACATTAAGGCCCGGGAGAGATTCTCAATTTTCCTAGAAGAAGTAACCTTTTGTGTCTTGTTACTTCCCTATGACATCCAATAATTTTGACTCTCAATTTTGGGATCAGCGATATTTTGGCTTCATTTTTTGCAAAGGTTTTTTGACCATTGCAAATTCTATGGCAGATATGCTATTTAGTGACAAAAATATGGTCAATAGTGGTAGAACTTGTATCTAGCACTAAAGATATGCTAGTGGAATCTCTCACTATAGTTATCTCGCACCCTCTTTTGGAGCCCGCCCCAGCCCATGGTCTTTGGTAAAAACCTAATATCAATACGTCATAAAGTAACCATTTCAATGTGCCTGAGCCTTATAATATTACCATCAATCAAATCAGTTTTGATAGGACTGGGTGTTTTAACTTTCGAATTCAATTTTTTTTTCTCACATATTCCAAATATTTTTGAATTTTTTCGATACACGGGCGGAAATAAATTTACACTATCCTTGGGCTTGTACTTTTATATTCAACTTTTCTCTGATTCACAGCATGAACTGGACTCTGTTTATCGGGTCATATAGTATCGAATGTGCCAACGGTGAATTTAATAATTTGCTTAAACCAATTGTGATGAGTATAATGGGACATTGTCAAGCAGTACGTTCTCATCACAGGTGAAATTTCAATGGAATCCCCCCCCCCCCCCACCCCCCCCCCCCCCCACCCCCCCCCCCCCCCACCCCCCCCCCCCCCCACCCCCCCCCCCCCCCACCCCCCCCCCCCCCCACCCCCCCCCCCCCCCACCCCCCCCCCCCCCCACCCCCCCCCCCCCCCACCCCCCCCCCCCCCCACCCCCCCCCCCCCCCACCCCCCCCCCCCCCCACCCCCCCCCCCCCCCACCCCCCCCCCCCCCCACCCCCCCCCCCCCCCACCCCCCCCCCCCCCCAGTAAGGACAGAAAATTATTGCGCTGTAACATAAAGTGTTGAATTTCATTGTGTTTGTATAAGAAGAATATTGTCACTGTTAATTTGCACACATTTCCGAAAGTGAATGTGAAAGTGTTAAGCTTAGGTAAGTATCAAGAAACATTTTGAAATGTCAGGTGATTAAAATAATTTACTGAACTTGCACTTTTGTTTAATAGATGTTTTACTTTCCTATTTGCTGAGGTAATACATACTTAAAGTTTGCGTACAACAAGATATTTATAGTTAACGTGTCTCCATCATCTTAGTTGTGTAATGGTGAGCTGGTAAGGAAGTTACAAGCATCTGCATCCAACCCTGCATGCCTGAAGTGTAACTTAGACTGGAAATGTTCAAGAAACTTTCTGGAATCGTCCTATTTATATTATTTAATAAAGTTATGTTTTTATATATATATATATATATATATATATATATATATATATATATTATATATATATATATATATATATATATATATATATATATATATATATATATTATATATATATATATATATATATATATATATATATATATATATATATATATATATATATATATATAACAGAAAAATTAAGTTCCACGTATACTCCAAGATTAAAATGCAAAATGAGAACGAATGCAATAAAGAGCATAACTGGTTGATTGTTGGAGTACAAAACTTAAATTTACTTCGAAATTTTCGGTTCCCCTGGAACCTTCCTCAGCGAAATCTTACAACAAAGTGAGTAACTTAATCAAGAAAATTACAAGCAACAGACAATGTGCTGGAAGTTAGATAAACCAACATAATAGGATTAAAGCGTTTGGTGAAAGGTATACTGATTAAGAAGACCGAGGTCTTTGTTAAGTCCAGTGAGGTGTGATTGAAGCCTCATTATCCAAATTGGTTCCGTACGTTTACGGTTTTCTGTGCAAACAAAGTCGCTAGCTATTAGAGTTACTTTAAGATTATCAAGGGCATGACCGGGGAGATTGAAGTGTTCAGCTACTGGGAATCCAATAGCGTTGTCTCTAATAGACTTTTTGTGGTTATTAAACCTAAGGCGGAAGGAAGTCCCGGTTTCTCCAACATAGAGTCCGTGTTTGCACAGATTACAATGAAATATGTAAACAACATTACAAGAATCGCAATTAAGGTTGGGGGGTTTTAACGGAAATTTTATGTTAGGGATGGTGACCCGATCTCCAGTGTTGATATGTCTGCAGATTTGGCAGCGTTGTTTGTTGCAACAAGTATTACCCCTAGTGGTCTCATCAGAGGTCGGTAATTGGGATGGAGCGATAAGTCTCCTAAGATTAGGGGGCAGATTAGCTGGCTTTCTTCCAAATACAAGCTCATATGGGCTGTGATTTCCCAGATGTGGAGAAGAAAAAGAATTGTATGCATAAGCAGCAGTTGGTACAAATCTTACCCAATCATTGCCGAATTGATTCAGGTTTACTTTAAGAAAGTTGGACAAGGTCTGAATATGTCTTTCGACCTGAAGACTTCCATGGTTCATGACACTAACGACTTTCTGATCAATACCTAAGGTTCGACACAATAATTCTACTAATTTTCCTGTCAATGAAGCTGCCGAATCGGTGATTAAACAAGATGGAGGGCCAAAGGTGGTAACAATTTTTTGCAAAATTGCTTCACAGATAGTTTCCGCGTCGAGTGTCTTTAACGGCACACAAACCACAAATCTTGTTATCTCGTCGCAAGCGACCATTAAGTGTTTGTAACCTGTTACTGAAAGAGGCATAGACTTAAAGTCCAGACTTATCTTGTCAAAGGGACGATAAGAATCTGGTATTCTTGCGTGAAATTGTCTCACTTTGTCTGGCTTACTCCTAAATTCTTGACATCGAAGACATGCTTGAATATAGTTACTGATGCATTGAAACATGTTACGCATATAAAAATATTGTCGAATTGTTAAGTACGTTCGCATAACACCTTGATGGTTGCTTAACAAATCATCATGATACTTGGATATAACTTTGTCAACCATGGTATCTGGGATAACCAATTGTAATGTCATCTTGTTATCATCTTTATCATGCAAAAATATTCGAAACAGTAAACCGTTACACAACAAATATTGTTCTGCTTGTGTACATACAGTTCTTGCAGACTTAACATTATTCGGCAAAATATCATGAGCTAAGTAATCATATATGGGCTTGAAATGTGGACATGTCTCTTGTTGGACTTGCAATTCCTTTACATCAAAAGGCAAATTATAATCTCTGATAATTTTGCGTTGAATATTGCGCATAACTCGATGTAACTCTTTCTGTTTTGGAATGTGACCAGTAACTAATTTGTCTATTTTGGGAACCAAAGGCAAGGGTGGTACGAATAAGTGTGGAGGTGGGTCTGTAGTTCTTTCTTCTGATTTACCTTTATCAACCAGACGCGGTTCAGATTAACTTGGCTGAACATCTGAAAATTCTGGCAAAAATGGCAAATTTACTAATGGCTGACGTGCCACAGGGGTAGGCTTCGAAACATTAGGAGGGGGCACGGTAGCAGGTTGGCTACGAAATAATGGAGGAGGAGGGACATTTTCCCTTGAATTTGAATCTTCTTGTTGCCTATCAACAACTGGGGGAGGTGGAATTACAGGAGGCGCTGAATTCTGTTTCGCTTGACCCCTTGTCTCGTTTTTCGTAGGAAAAATGTCGGGTACTTTTATTCCTAACGCTTTCGCTTTAGATCGAGTTAGCACTGGATACAAATGGGAATCAAACGTAGAATCTGAACTGAAAGGAGTGGCTATTGGTAGAATCTTATCTATTTCTGAGTCTCCATCTAGTGGTGCTCGGGACAAATAGTCCGCTAATACAAGTTCAGCTCCTTTCTTGTAACCTATTTTGAATGTGTACTCTGACAACTTTAAGAGTAATTTACCTATACGTGCCGTAGGCGGTTCTTGTTTGGATTTCAACATATCAACAATGGCAGAATGGTCAACGTAAGCTTCGAATTTAATACTCTTAAGTAAATACTTAAACGCCGTAACATTAATCAGTAAACCAAACAATTCCAGTTCCGTTACACTGTAGCGTTGACACGCTTGAGGTAAAACCTTAGAATAATATCCAATGATATGTTCTTCACCATTCACCTTTTGTGTGAGATAAGAGCCTGTAGCTATTCGTGAAGTATCACTATACAAAATAAATTTACCATTTTTCTGTGGCATGTGCAATATAGGAGGTTGACACATTAACTCTTTTATTTCATTGAAAGCTTGTTGATGTTCTGATGTCCATTCAAAATCTTTTCTCTTACGACTCAACTTATGCAGAAGTCGCAAAATTGCTTGAACATTCGGAAAGAATGCAGAAACGTAGTTAACTGCACCTACGAATCTCCTTACTGATTTGATATTATGAGGTACTGGTGTGTTTCGAATGGCTGAACACCTATCATTCAAAGGTTGAATACATGCTTCGCCCTTTGTCATTAATTGAAATAAGATGTCCCATATAAAGTACAGAATTCCGAAATAGACTACACTTTTTGGGTGATATTTTCAAACCGTGGGAGATCAGAGTTTTGAAAATTTCTTGCAAATGTCTCGAATGAGACTCTTTGTCTGCACTAAACACAATTATGTCATGGTGATGTGCTATACAGTATTGTAATGAATTCGGAATAGTACCTAAAACTTCATCTATTTTAGCTTGAAATAGAGCAGGTGACAAATTTAGGCCCTGAGGTAAGCGTCTGTAGTAATAATGTTTGCCACCACTGTAAGAAGTTATACCTGTGTATTGTTGAGATTTTTCACTGAGGGGAAGGCAGAAAAAAGCTGACTTCAAGTCTAATACACTTAAAACAGTAGCTCCAGAATTTCCTATAGTACGAAGGGTCTCATTAAGCAAAGGGAATGGGTGGTTAATTCGTTTAATTCTGTTGTTCAAGTATCGAAAATCTGTAACAACTCGTTTGTCATATGACCCTTTTTTAGGAATCAAAAAGACTGGGGAGGTGTAGGGTTGATGACCTACTGCGAGAATGCCTAATTTAACTAATTTGTCAAGCTCTTTAGATACAATCTGTTTATCTTGTTCAGAAAGCTTGTACGGTCTGATGAAAAATGGCTCATCATTCGTTAAAGTAATATTTGCCTCGAAATTAGGACAATTAGATAACTCTCCGTATAAAGAAAAAGCATGTCGGTAATTCTGAAGAGACTCATAAATTTGATTTTTCTCTGGAGGAGTCAAAATACTTTTGTCAAGATCGACGAATGTTCGGATTATCTCACTCTCAGTCATTGAAGCAATTGGATCGTTCTCATTCAAGTGAGGATATCTCTTCAAATTAAATGCTCTTACATTCTCTCTTTCTGACCTTATATTTACATTGTCACTCTGACTAGGATTATCTTCGTTTGTGTGATTACAAACATCAAATAACTCTTGTGGTAGCTCTTGAGTGACTGTGACAATGTTTGCTAAGTCAAGATAAGCAAGTGATTTACTTGGAGATACCACAAATGGCTTGATTCCATTATTTCTTAGCAAAATACGAGTTCTGCCCTTACGCAGTTGTACTAACATTGCAGATGGACACGTGTGCGATACTCGTTGAGTAGGATGTACAACAATCTCAGAATTACGTGCAAATGCAGGTATACGACCTTGAAGATTGACATATTTGCTCTGACCTGGGTATAGGATCACCTTGTTTGTAGGCCTTAGAAAAGTTTTACTCGGCTTAATATGAAAACAGTTGGTCTTGAAATCTAAAGTGCCTTCTAATTCTTTCAATGTTTCTGTACCGAGCAATAAATCGATACCTGTTAAATTATTCACGATTAAAGCGTTAATTTGGAATCGAGTTCCTTAATTGCGATTCTTGTAATGTTGTTTACATATTTCATTGTAATCTGTGCAAACACGGACTCTATGTTGGAGAAACCGGGACTTCCTTCCGCCTTAGGTTTAATAACCACAAAAAGTCTATTAGAGACAACGCTATTGTATTCCCAGTAGCTGAACACTTCAATCTCCCCGGTCATGCCCTTGATAATCTTAAAGTAACTCTAATAGCTAGCGACTTTGTTTGCACAGAAAACCGTAAACGTACGGAACTAATTTGGATAATGAGGCTTCAATCACACCTCACTGGACTTAACAAAGACCTCGGTCTTCTTAATCAGTATACCTTTCACCAAACGCTTTAATCCTATTATGTTGGTTTATCTAACTTCCAGCACATTGTCTGTTGCTTGTAATTTTCTTGATTAAGTTACTCACTTTGTTGTAAGATTTCGCTGAGGAAGGTTCCAGGGGAACCGAAAATTTCGAAGTAAATTTAAGTTTTGTACTCCAACAATCAACCAGTTATGCTCTTTATTGCATTCGTTCTCATTTTATATATATATATATATATATATATATATATATATATATATATATATATATATATATATATATATATATATATATATATATATATATATATATATATATATATATATATATATATATATAAATGAATTATTCATTTTTCGGTTAGCCTTTTGGAGTCCGTCCAACATTAACGTTACTTAAAGCAGTTTGTTAAGTTAGAAACCTAGTTATGCGTACACCTGCCATGTATATCTTCGAGTGTTTAAACTTTTTAAGTCAATACCTGTAGAAGGTAAGTTTTCTAGGTGTAAGGTCTGGACTGACAGTCAAGGAAAATAAAAAAGTTCAGAGTTGCATTCTGGTGTTCGCGACTCCCATTTCCAAGAAATCTGAGGTCCAGTGACCCACTTAAAGACGCTTCCTTGTGGAGACCATTCAACAGAACTTGGGCATATGTAGGTAGGTAGTAATGGCCGTTTTCCCCCAGCCATATCTTACAGGGATATCCTCCTACAATAAGGCAGAAAAATATTGAGTTAGAATTGTTAATTTGTCCTTTGGTGTTATTCAAACGATGGGGAAGATTGTTTTTTGCTCAGTTAATGAACAGCAGTGTACCGGTAATTTCTAGTATTAAACAAATCACCCATGAAAATAATTTACCTAAGAGACAGTACTTCTGATTTTTTACATTTACTTTGTTGTTTTTGAAAGAAGTTAATACATGTCATGATTCAAGAAATTTCAAATTTCACTGTAAGAAAAAAAAAAAAAAAACATTACTAAATTCTACTGACGGTCATGTAATGGCAAAAGAAAAAACGGGCTTGGCCTGTCACAGGCTTGTCTCTTGTTCCTTCAGAATTTCAGTATAGTGAGCCTACGGGAGGCTTAAATCAACAAGAAATGACTCAAAACAACAAAATATTTAAACACTGCTTAATTACATTTACATAGGGATTTCCATTCCCCTCTTCTTTCTTTCTTTCTTTCCTTCCTTCCTTTCATTTCTCTTTACGTACACGTGTGTCCATTACCGACATCCATAAACTTAGCGACTCGGCACACAAGCTTGCTTTCACCTCAAATAGTCCTTACGTACACTTCCCTGACATAAAGAGTTCTCTGTAACTTTCTAAAAACAGATTTTTGTTTGCTTTGGCTTGTTTTGAGTAATTAACGTTCAATTTTCTTTTTGTAATTTAATCTTTCGACTCATCTCTACCTTCTGGGCTCTATGGTCTATTAGTCTAGCGGCGAAGTCTGAAAATTTCGACCCCCCCCCCGGTACAACTTTGTAAAAGTTGACACCTACCCTTAAAATATTCCTTAGGATGTCAGCTTTCATTTTCTGTTGGTTGTCACCTTTTAAATTTACCCGAACATGGTAATTAGGAGGGTCAAAGGTCAGGAGTCTATTTTCAAGCAAACTTCAACAATCTTGGTACTATACATGAGTACTTCACCTTCAGGGGAGGCTTTACCTTGAGTCTAGTGTGGTAAATATTTTGCATAAATTTACAATAAACATCCCTGAACTCCAATCAATGCATAAAACCCTTAATTATCAATATTTACTATGGTTTCATTGAACATTTTCATTATTTTTTTTTTTAGTTTTCCCCATTACAAATTTACACGATATGATATTTCAATGCATCTTTTGCATGTTTTACCACATGGAGCTAAGGCGTCTCTCAGTAAAGACAAGGTAAGATCGTTAAATAGGCGTAGGAAGCGGGGGGACCGGGGGCCCAGTCAAAAATGTGAAGTATGCTTCCGCCCCCCCCCCCAAGATCCAAGGGCAAAAACCCCTTATTTGTCTCTTCTGTAAGAAATGTCAAAAATTTGCAGTAAATTTCCTTTAAATTTTGTCCAAAATGTTGCTCCAAATTGCATCTCAGGCTCCCTAAATACCCAAAAATGTTCCACAGGGGAGGGGGTCCAAACCCCCTCCCCTTAGACTCCTCCCCAGGACGACGATCCGAAACAAGATTCAGCCCCCCCTCCCCCCCCCCCCCCCCCAGTCGCGAAAAGCTTCCTACGCCTATGTATCGTTATAAGTTCTACATTGCAATATAATGTTCTTCTTGGATAAAATTGATCTGTCGAATGTTTGCCTGCATAGCGGCTCTCCTTAACTTCTGACACACTGGGTAAACCGTAGCGAAAGGCTAAACAAAAACTTCGTCAGCTATGTGCAGACTAGTCAAATTTATAAACCATATCTGGAAAGTTTAACGAAAAAATGTGGCAATGTTGTTTCGCTTCAGTGTTTTCAATTTATCATTTGTGGTAACAAATTGAGATTTTCTCATATAGACGAGGTTTCTGACTATACTTTTATTTTAAAACCCTTAGACTATATGGCGTTGGAAAATATACATCTGGTAGCTTCCATGTTGTGCTTCTGAAGGCGAAAAATCAGAATGGTCATTACAAACGCCCGAATGCACTTTGTAAGAAAGAAAAGTAGTGATGAACAGCTGAATTTTTCATCATAAAAATTGCGAATCCCATATCAGATGTGAGAGTAATAAAATAAAATGTTCCACCTTCAAAATGTGTCACTAAAATCTTGTCCTGTATGGGTCAAAGCGGTAAACAATTAACAAATTCTTTGCCTTTCATAAAAAAAAAGCATTTTGAGTATCCTGTCAATTGAAACTGCCTTCATTAATCTGCATATGAAAATTCAAATCACCAAACCCTCTTACAGCCAGTTTCATCCATACCCATAGCCAGACAACGTGCTGAAGAGGGCGAGAAAGTTCCCAGACTGTAAGAGGGAAAATCATGTTCAAGGCACGAAATGTGTTAACATAAAAAGCAAAGTTAATTTTTGTTCCTACAATTTCTCCCGGGCGTTAATGTTTGTGGGTCCCTCCACTGCTTTTAAGTTATGGACCTGTATTTTCGAACAGAGTGTTCAACACATGGTTGCATTCAGGCTATATCTGAATCTGGTTGACCCGTGATTTAAGCAACCAATTTATGTGCTTGTTGCCAGGCTAAAAGAATAATTGGTGGCAAAAACCCCCGAGTTTGCTGAATGCTTCTTACCTCCAATCATTTGTCGACAAAAACGTATATTGTGCTAGACAAAAAGCATGATCAGTCCTTAGAAAGGAACCTGTTTTCTAAATATCCTCCTCACGATGTTAGATGTGGCTGGAATTAAACACGTAATCCCTAATTGTGATTACTAAACACTGTCTTTATAACTTTACCAAAATGAAAGCTAGATCATATGTGAATTTGTACCGTATTAACAGCCCCTCTACAAGCTTCATTGGATTCATCTCAACATAATCATTTTTGGAGAACTACGAATTATTTTGTTTTAAGGATTTTCTTTTTGCAAGTAAAATCAAGTCTTGTTATGGATATGTGCCATTTCCATGTCCAGACTTGAAAACAACATAGATCGGTGCAAGAATCATTCACTGGTTTTCCAATACAGGGAAACAACTCATAATTATATTGCTCTGTAACAACAAATTATTAAAGGTTTATTTACCAGTAAACAAAATGAATTAAATTCATGTAACAATTACGATAGGTGTAAGGGACACTTTCTAGGGGGAGGAGGAGGCTAAGCCGTTTGCCCGACAAACTGTAATAATCCGACCAATGGCCGGATTTTCACAACATGTGCCAGAGAAATAGGATTTTTTTTTCCAAACTCCGGCTGACCAAGTTCCATTGCGACTATGTTCCAACTCCCTCTCATAAAAGAAAGCAGAACAATGTGAGTTGAAACAAAGCAAAAGAGTACTTTGTCAGTTTGTAGTGGTAAAATGTATTAGTTGTATGCCATCCCGAGCAAAGACGCTTTCTGCCTTAATAAAATTTACCATCACGTCCGAAAACATTTAAACAAATATCTGCTTTTTTGCACAGGATATTGCTACAACATACCCCTTTTCGCTGATCTGGTTCATGTTGGCAAATAGTTATTGCAATGACAGAAACACCGTAATGTATTTAATAAATAATTAAGTCAATTAATTTAGTTAGGCTATGTGATTTCGCACTTTTAACCTAATCAATGCAATGGTTCCATACATCTTAACAACCGAAACAAAAATTCAAATTTTTTCTGATACAGCTACGAAAATAGCCTACATTTCATTTGTTTTATTGAAGTAAATTAATTTAAAAATTTGTTATTATATTGAAGTAAATGCAAAAGGTTAGGTTTGCAATTTATTTTGAAAAATAGCCCTCTTTGAGAGTACCGTGACTCAACTAAACTGTTGGGACGACCAGTGGCTGTAGGAGATTAAAAACTTCATCGCACACACTCATTCTCCCTGAAAAAAAGATTAGAAAATTTTCCCGACGAGGGCTTCGATCAACCTTTCTCGAAGGGGCCATGGCCTCCTCACCCCACCTGGCCTCACCCCTGACAAAGTTGCTTTAAAAAATCTGAATAAATATTGCTTGAAGTCACATGATTTTGTGAAGTGTCTTTATTGGGAAAACGTAAAATGCAGATCAAAGGTGCGACCTTTAATGACCCTTGACCTTAAAACTATGTTCGAAAACTAAACAAACATTAAAAGGTTGTATTTAAACATCACTCGTCCACAGTTTACAAAACGCGTGGGATTGTATCTGGACCAGGGGTGGCGCCAGGATTTGCCCGACAGGGGACCAAGCTCCCCGACGAGGGGCCAGCAACCCGAAGCCTCGATGAGGGCGATGTAGTGCCAAAACGATGTGTGAAGTAAAATTTTGGCACACGAAGAGCTCCGAAAATTTCAAACTCTTAATGGGAAAAATTGAAAAAGTTGGGCTTTTACCACGGAAAATTTGAAAAAAATTGGTTTTTACGAAGAAAATTGGAAAATCTGGGGATTTTAGTGAAAAATTTGCCCAAATTTAGACCAAACTTACGTAAATCGTTGGAGCGACTGTCCGTTGTCAGGGAATACATATTTTATCGTATACATAGTAGCTTCCCGAAACCGGAAAATTTCCCCGACGGGGGGCAGCCTTCCCCTACGGGGGCCATGGCCCCCTGCCCGCCCCCCCCCCCCACCTGGCGCCACCACTGTTCTGGACGTTTTTCTTCTTACTTTTCACCAATGGTCCAGAACTGAAATTGAAAATTGTTGAAAACAGACTGTTAAATGTGTCTAAGTCCGTCATTCAAATTTCTTTGTTAAGACTACGAAAACACTCTATAAAAAGTTTATAATTCTTTTATTTTCCTTACATTTTGAGCACTTTAGGACTGTATAAATTGTTCATTTTGACTCACAGCATTTTATAAGTCTCGTCATATTAAAGTGTGTTAAGACTACTAAAATTTTGAAAAATTGACCTTTTTGACCTTTGACCTTGAAAATTTGCATGTTCGGGAGCTTTTAAAAAGTGACAACCAATCTAAAATTTAAAGTTACATTATAAACAATAGTTTTAGCATAGTCGCTATATTTTACAAATCGGTACCGGGTAAGTCAATTTTTAGAGCTCTTTTTCAAATTCGCTGCTAGACTATATGTCTTTTCCGTTCTACAAGGTGTGAGTATAGGGGGAACGGCTTTTAGCACGTAATCATCTACAGTTCAAGTAAAAAAAAAACAATAATCTGTCAGTTTTAATTCAAGTTTCCCCCATGCAGATACTCCTATTATTTGGTAGTTTTTTTTTTTCGTACACCCCTTTTTTGTAAGGATTCTACTTACGGTCGTATTACGTTGATTTTGCCTTAGACACCACACTGTCTCCGTCGGGTTGACTTGATCGGAATCACAATCACAGTGATCCTCTTAACCGAAACGGAGAGACTTTCCACTAGGCTTACAGTGCTGTTGAATACTGAATTACATAATACAACAAATAGGTTCAACACAAACAATGCCGTAACCTTCGGTGGCTTTGATAAGAAAGTACTTCCTGCCACGTTTAAACCTTCTCGACAAATTCCGCTTGCATTGCAAGTTTTTGAGTTTGGCATTTGTAATACATAGATATCGTAAAGAACTTTAAATTAGCAAATAATTTGCAAACAAGCACTCTTTTACCAATAATATCCTACACTGCCTTGACATGGTCCGATTAAATTAATCATTTACACTCTTTAAATGTTGACAGTCTTTTTATGTATTGGAAGCAGTTTTGGCTTTCATTATTTATATATAGTACAAACTGCTCTAGAGTAAAATTTTTAGACAAATGCACCTTGTTTTGATACTGAAGAAGGATGTTTATCACAAATACAAGGGAGGTTTGTAACAGAAGAAACTGTACCTAGGAGTTTTAGCAAAGGAGGCGAGGGGTGGGATGATTGAGCAGGGAACTCAGCTAGATGAGTTTAGGGACTGTGTAGACTTGGTAATATAGGTGTTCTAGTTGCCTTGTTCAGACGCACACTGATATACTGCAGACTCTTGTTGCATTAGATCCTTTCATATAGGCCATTACTGGTGATCAAACCATTAATAAAATGGTTAAATTTACAATTTCAAAAAGGGTTTTACATTCATTGGGAGCTATCATATGGAGGATAAAGTAGCTAATACTTTGAAATGTTGGAAACCTTTATTCAGATTTAGCTGCTTTAAAACAAAGCAAAGGTTGTAGATCAAGGAATTTATAATTAATGGTATGCTAATCATGGATTACATGATGTGGCTATTATAAATTGTAAAGTTATGCTGTGTAGTACAATTTCTTCACATGCATCTGTTCAGTTTGTTGGACATCAGTGAAGGTTACTCTTGAATATAATAGCGTAAATATAGTTGAATCAAGTATGAGGTGACAGGGGTGGCAGCAGACGAGAGAGAGAGAGAGAGAGAGAGAGAGAGAGAGAGAGAGAGAGAGAGAGAGAGAGAGAGAGAGAGAGAGAGAGAGAGAGAGAGAGAGAGAGAGAGAGAGAGACCTCCCGTTTACTAGTTCGGACGCTCTTACCACTGAGCCATGAAGCCAAGATGGTCTGGCCTTTGTTCAAACCCCATATGAAGCACTTGCATTTCACCTCCTGAGCAGGCACCTATTTTGGGAACAGCACTAGTTCTCCTTTGATGCAAGCCCTACCAGAGATCAGAAATGATGCAATTACAGCCGAACACTATTGTCAACCCGCCAGCGGATCACCGAAGAGATGCAGAAACGTGTGACAACACAAAGTTGACGGTGAATGAACACTGACGGCAACTGCGATGTATGTAGAGTTGAGTCGGTGAAGCTGAAAAATCTGGGCGAGGTGAAAAAGCAATGTTGACTCCACCGGGATATACTTGGAAATGTGTAAGGCTATAGGCTATAGGCAAGGGGGATCATCGCAACACAAAGATATAATATATATTATATAATCTAATCATGGTTCTTGCACGAATTTTGGTTACAGCTCACTAGAGATCGAAGGTTTATAAAACCTAAGGCCCGCGAGACTGAAAATCAAAAAGGGTCCGTAAGACCGAAATGAAGTAGGTTCTTGCAAGCCTTTTCTCATTTTTGGTCTCGCGGACCTTTTCTCATCGTTTTCATGTTCGGTCTCGCGCACCTTCTTGTCTCGTGGACCCTTTTTGTTTATTAGTCTCGCGGACCTTCTGTTTCGTATACCTTCGGTCTCGTGGGATGCCCCCCGAATTTCACGTGTCCATAATAAATTGCAAAGGTACACCAGGATTTGCCCGACAGTACAGGGAGCTCCCAGCAGGTGGAAGCAATTCGAAGCCCCAACAAAGGCGCACGGCAGGTTACCGGAAGGATAGCGAGAGTAAACAAATTTTGTCGTAAGTGCCCCAAAATATTTTGGGTTTTACGTTGACAAAAAAAAAAAAAAAGATAAATTTGGGTTTTTACTGAAAAAATGGAAAATGTGGAGGTTCTATCACAGAAATTAAAAAGAGTGGTGTATTTCCTAAAAAGCATTAAAGGTATGGGGTTTTTATTGAAGAATTAATTAGCCTTTCTTGATAGTAATCCAAATGTAAACTGTCGGGGTTACCACCTGGGGTTCCATACGTTATCGTAGCCTTTAAGGCTTTCCGACCAAAGTGAGAAATTTCCCCAACAGTGAGAGCGTGGGGAGTAGCCTTCATTCCAATATTTTAAGAGCAAAAGCTATATACAGTACTATACATTCTATTACCCAGCTGTTCCTTATTTATAGCTGCATTTTTCTGATACATATTTTTTGTGGAAACCGGAACATCCAGAATGCAAACCGGGTCAAAAAAAAAAGAAGTAGTAAATAGTGCTAAACGTTTGTGAAAAATTCCACGACACATGCTCCCACTGTTATATGTTTAGCTACTGTGATGCCTTTGCAAAGGCACGTGGAACATTATACGATGTAGGTGTGGTAATGGGCCGGTGTATGATGTGAGATACTGATAAATATGCAGCTGTCTTCCAGGGGCTGATCCAGATGGAGGTCGGAGAAGTTCGACCCCCCAAAAATTTCCAGATATTTCCTTTTTAAAGGGGAAATTTGTTCGCACTAGCAAGAAGATTGATGAGGCGGATTATTGCAGGTACCCATTCTTTTCCAGGATTCTACAGTATATGTTCGAAATAACGGACAACTTTTTCGGCTAGCTTCCCATGCTCTAGAAAATCATTCGTTGTCTTTCACATTTGGGATTCAAGTAGTTGAATGAAGCCAATTACTAGGCGCTAGGTAACCTTGATATACGTAGCCAGTGTATATAGTTTTTTCTGCAAAGTTCAGGATTTTCACCTTCAGTCCAAATGGATTTCCCTTGCACTTGTCGCACGGCACCGAAAACAATGCAACGGAGGCCTGACAGTTTGTTAGACGAATGATGGACAGGGTACTATGCATGTTATCCTCATAGGAGTCAGTTAATTTAATATGTTCTCCAGAGGCGATGAAAAGATATTTTAATAGTTCTCACTTAGAGATTTTTTGCGTTTCGCACACTATGCAACTCTCTACGCCTAAATTCCAAAGACTAAATTAGCACTAGACTTGGTTCAAGTATTTTTATTGTTCCCAATGAGCCAAGGCCATGAGTACAAAGCTTTTGTCCCTTACCCAACCCTCGCTCACCTCAGCTACCCAATTCGCCCTTCTCTTCCCATCGTCGTCCTTTCAGCATTCTTATTTTGGGGCCTCCGGCTTAAGCGTATGGAGAGAGATTTCAGGAGGCGGCAGAAAGTGTTTTTTCAAGAGTTTTTCTTGTTGGCCAAAAAGTAAATTGTGAGACGAAGTTTTCTCTGAAAAAATTACACATTTTGCTCAGGTGGTAACGGACCTCTGACCCCCCCCCCTTTTCACGACTATGCCCTCCGGTGCTCCCACCCAGCTGAAAATGTTCTGACTGTAAAACACTAATCCTTTACCATATTACATGTGCTGAATTAAGGATTTGTAAGGTTTTATGCTTCCTCATGATGTAAAAATTGTATAATGTCGTCTAACCATACATTTTGTTGGTATAAAACGAATAGTGATTTTTTAAATTAAGTTTGGCAAACGCAGGGCCGCCGACAGGGGGGACAGGGGGAAAAATGTCCCGGGGCCCGTGGAAATTTGGGGGGGGGGGCGGGAGAATTGGTCATTAGATTAAATCACATCGAATTATTTTCTCCTGAACACCACACTTACTTTGGTGAGAGGGGGCCGGCATTGAAATTTTGTACCGGGGCCCGGGTAGCCTGTCGGCAAATCTGGGCAAACGTATCTTTTCCCGGGTATGCTTGAATGTCTGAATCATGAGATACATAAGAATGTTTAGATGCAACTTACAGGTCCGTGAACTGCAAAATTACTGCATTCCAGTCTTTGAGTTATATGTGGTACAAATTTCTTTGGTTTGCTATGTTCCGACAAATGATTGTGCTCCGTTGACATGGCGGGACTGTCTTCGACCCCCCCCCCCCCCACCCCCATGTCAAAAAGGTTAAGGCAGTGACATGTAGCATCACTTTGCACGTGGGTCAACTTGCACAAAAACTTTTCAAAGTAGAGGAATGCCCCCTCACAAGAAACCGCGGAAAAATTACTTAATAATAAAAACTTCCTAAACATCATATCATAAGTCCATTTTGCATCTTAGTCACCTGACACAAAGAAAAATTTCTCAAAGAGCAAAGTGTCCCTCTCTCCTTAAACGGCAGCCTCTTCCCTTTCACCCAGTCCAACAAGGATTGATAAAGTGGCGCATATGTTTTTAATCTCCTGTTTTGTTCAGTTCTTGAGACAGAAAAAAGGGAACTAAATGCATATATCGACAAAGTAGTTTTCAATTTAGTTCTCCCTAATCACCTCATTGAGGTATAAGGGACCCTTACAAAAAATAGTGTGTCAACCTGTGTCAGTTACCACGCGCGATCACACATGAAAAACAAAAGAAATCACGAGGCGAAGGATTTTAGGATGCTTTTCACAGAACTTTCAGACTTTAAAAGGATATTTGCATGTTGAAATTGAAAAAGATATTTTATTTCCTAAAATATGGTTTCAAAAGCTCGATCCTTTCATTTGTAAACTAAGGGCACTCCAAAATGTGATGAAGTTCATCTTCAAAGTTAGTTTTGTCGCATAGCTTACATCTTTCATGATAAACTATATTAATACACGTTACAATTACTGTGGGTAGCTTACAATTTTTACAATATGATTTTGGTTAGCGACATTTAACTTAGACAAATAATTTTCAAAGTCAAATTTTTCCTTGTACATCCTATAAATGTTGCATTGGGAGTTACTATTAACACCACCAAGACAATCTTGCTCATAATTGTCACTCCTAAGTTGTTTTATGGCCTTCTTAAGCCACGTCGTAGACATAACAGGACCTTGCCTATGTAGAATAGCTAGGAGACCTGTTTCGGGAATACTACAAACATAAGGCATTCAACACTTATCTATTTTTTATCTCTGATTTACAAAGATGGACTGTAAATACCTTGTTCATGAACATTTCTTTAAAGTTTAAAAAACATATGTGAAAGCTTATGCTCACTGCTATTTATTACTTCACACCTGGAAGTTATCATCCTTGCCTCTATTGTTTTTTATGACGGCCCAAATTGCCATAGACCATACAGTTAGATGTAGTCTTAGCTAGTTTTAGGACAAGTTTTAAAAACTTCCAATAAAATGCTTCGATCTGAGGGCACGTTGTAGACCATTCGCGGTTTCCACTAATAACTTTATCGTCTGAATTTTTCGATACACTCGGAATATTTACACTAGCCTCCTTGAAACTTTTATTCAACTTTTCTCTTAAATTCACGCATACTGGACTATGTTTATCGGGTATATAAGTATCAAATGTGCCAAAGGTGAATTTAATAATTTGCTTAAACAATTGTGATGATATAATTGCATTGTCAACAGTACGTTTATCATCACAGGTGAAATTTCAATGGAAGCATCAGACTTAAGTCTTTCTTTCTCAATATAAATATCAGCAGCATTTCAAAGTTCAATGAGCTGATATCCGCTGTTATTTTTTTCAATTCAATTCAATTTATTCTCATTTGTATATGCTTATCAACAAAATCACATTCATAATGAATTAGTTTACATACATATGATAGGCACTAGAAAACAAAAAACATTACTGTTCATTGAAGCTAGTGACATGAAACAAAAGAAAAAAGACGAAAAAGAAGAATAGAACAAAAACTTCTCTGGATACTAAGAAATTCACTTGAATATTTAGAGCTTACAAATGATAACAGCTTATGAGTGAATGTTTAATTCTTTTGAAAAGAACGAAGTGAAGTACTAAATCTACATCAAGGGGAAGGTAGTGCTAAATATTATAAAAATATTTTCGAAGAAGTAATTTACAATGCAAAGATTTATGACTTGACACAGAGAAGAAATTTTTATTTCGACTATACATTGTTATTTCAGTTGAATTTGGGGATTTTATGATATTTGCCAATGCATTTGGTGATAATATGACAGTATTTAGATACAAGCACCCCCATACAACACATAAGAATATCATTAAGTTCTAATAGGTTACAATCCAAGAACAACTGATCAGTTGCATATCTCCTCGGGGTTTTAGTAAACAGCTAAAGAAATCCATTTGGTATCGTCTGGGAAGGTTGAAGTACAGTGGCACAGGCTGTGCCATAAACTTCAATAGGATAAGAGAAATGAACAAAGGAATAATAAATCTGTACTGCCATATCAACTGGAAGGATGCCACTTATGTGGTAGAAAATACCAATGTACTTAAGTAGGGAGTTAAGTAATTCAGTCACATGCTGCTTCCAGCTTAACTTCTCGCCAATGGTCAATCTTAAGTACTTTGTATAAGGTGACTTGGTAATTTGGGTACCATTACAGAAAAAGCTCTTAAAGCATTCATGATGATTTTGTTAATCTCCATGAAAAATTGTATAAGTGGTTTTGCCCATTTGCAGTGTAAGTTTATTTGATTCAAACCAGATATTTAATAAGCGTAGAGTTTTAGTAGCCATTTCAATTAATTTTGTACAATTTTTGTTCGTTAGGGAGACATTTGCATCGTCACCAAATAAGCAAATTGATGCATTGGGGCAGCATTTTGAACGTCATTAACATATATGAGAAAACGAAGCCGTGCCAGTACAAAACCTTGTGATACTCCAATGGTGACATTAGTATAATGCAAATACGTTTTATTAACAAAAGTAATTGTTTTCTATTGGATTAATAACTTGACAAAACGTTATATGCCGTTCCTCGGATACCATAGTGTGACAGCTTCTTTAAGAGAAAAGCAGGTCGACTGTGTCGAAAGCGCTCTTGAAGTCTAAGTAAAATCCTGGTACGTTGTTGCCATTATCCGATTGGAATGAATATTATTTACAATTTCTAATAATGCATAACATGTTGAATAACCTTCTCTAAAACCAATCTAAAATTTATGAATGACATCGTGTCTGTTTGTGAAACATCTCACCCTTTTTTCTATAACACTTTAAAGAATGTAATTTATGCACTGGAGTAAACTAATGGGTCTATAGTTTTCTGGTAATGGGCGATCACCCTTTGTAAAAAGTGGAATAACCTTTGCTTTTTTAAGTGCGTCTGGATATACACCAGATGTAAATACGCTGTTGAAGATACGTGTAAGTATGCGAACACGTGAGAGATAGACTTTACGAGCTTAGCAGGAATACCATCCGCACCCGAAGCTTTCCCATCTTTAGGAACCAAACAAAGATGACTTACTTCTAACCATACTTTATTTCCTACCGGATGAACAGTATTTCGTTCAAGATTTTTTTTTTGCACGTCATTTGTGAATTATTGATTATGTCTTTCATCCTTTTAGGTGCCTCGTTACGATTTATTTTTACTGTTTCGTCATTTGATATATTCTGCCTTAGGTAAAATTCTACAGCTACCATTTTAACTTTTAACCAGCAGCCTCGACTTAAGGTCTAGCCATCCTAGCTCTGACAAAAATGAAGCTTCATTTATTGGATAAAGATAAGAAATTCACTTTTCAAAAACCCTCGTTTCACTTTTTACCGTACAAACGCATTTCATTAAAACAGTTTGCTTGCTTTTACATGATAAAATAGAGAATCAAAATGACAGAACTTATTATCCGTGTTTGTTAAAGCCTAGTTAGACTTACCAACCTGGGATGCAATTAATCAGTATATGACAGTTTCGACCAACTCAAACTTCTTTAAAGGGGAATATAAATAAGATATTTGCTTTCACTTGAAAGAGAAGAGAAACTGCTTTCATTTCGGTTTCCAATCAGATCTTTTGTCCTTACCTAGTATGTAATCTAGCAATCGTTCAAAGTATAATTTATTAAAAGTCTGTTAGTATCGTTGACTTTTTTCCATGGAGACGTAAGATTTTATTATTTTATGGCAAATATGGATGTCAATGGTGGTATCAATAAAGAATGTCTAATCTTTAAAAAACTTGTCAATGTACTTATTAATTTCCAATAGTGGTTACACAATTCTTGGATAGGAGGTAAACGCGCCTTTAAGAAGACAAATTGCTTTAATTGTTATTACAGGTAAAATACAGGTGGTATTAACAACTCACTGACGTTGGAAACGTCTCCTTTGTTAGTGAATATTTTACATGGAAGAGCATAATCGATCATGATCACTGTAACCTTTCAAAACGAAATTAAATTGGACGTTTCATTTCACCAAAATTTTTATTGATTTGTTTTGTGTTATTTGCATTAAAATCACGGTGAAGCTCTCCTGCAAAAGGATAAGGAAAGAACACATTCGATCTATGTTGACAAACTTTATCATTAGACAACCAACATTGTATTTCACTATACTTCACAATGAAGATTCGTGCGCTTCTATTTTGTGAAGAACAGGATGTAATCCTTCAGTGGTGATTTCCTTTATCAACTCCTGAATTTAGAACCATGAAGTACATTTTCAGGTAAAATATCAGAAATCAATAATCAAGCACAAGGTATCATCCTTTTCGGAAGTTTTGACTGCCCACGAAAAACGTTAGGGTTCCTCCTCTCACCATGACATATCTATATACAAGGTATGAAAAGCGTCTGTCATCCCCATCTTCACATACCTTGCTAACAAGGCTTTCAGTTATTGACCTCTGGTGACCTCAAATGACCTTTGATCTCCACCAAAAAATAGGGTCCCTCCTTTCGACGTATAATCTATACGCTAAATATAAAAAATGTCTGAAATTGCTATCTTGAGACACCGTGTTTACAAGGTTTACTGTTTTGAACTCTGATGACCTAAAGTAACTTTTGACCTACACCGAAAACACTAGGGTTCTTCCTCTTAAAATGGCAAATGCATAAACTACATATCAAAAGCGTCCGACACTGCTACCTCAAGATATCGTGTTTAGGTTTTCGGTTTTTACCTCTGATGACCTCAAATGACCTTTGAAGTACACCAAAACAATAGGGTTTTTCTTCTCAACATGACAAATCTAAATACCAGATATGAAGTGTGTCAGCCATTGCTGTCTTGAGATACCGTGTTTACAAGGTTTTGCAGTTTAACCTCTGGTGATCTCTTATGACCTTTGATCTCAACCAAAATTATCAGGTTCTTCCTCTCACCATGAAAAATCTATATAACAAATATGAAAAGTATCCGTCATTGCTACCAAGAGATATCGTATTTACAAGCCATTTACAAGGTTTTAGCATTTTAAACTCTGGGACCTCACATGACCATTGACCTCCACAAAAACAACAAGCTTTTCCCTCTTGACATGAAAAATCTGTAAACCAAATATGAAAACTGTCCGTCGCTGCTATCTTGAGATATCGTGTTTACAAAGTTTTCAGTTTTTGACCTCTGGTAACCTTTAATGACCTTTGACCTCCACCAAACAATAGACTTCTTTCTCTTAATATGACAAATCTATATACCAAATATGTCGGTCGGTCATTGCTATCTTGAGATATCGTGTTCACAAGCTAAGTGTCACGTACACACATACATGCATGACACGCACACACACACGCACAAGACATCACCATCGCATAGATTCCTTGTCTGCCTTCGGGAAGGGATCAATAATCACAGGCCATTTATAAATGCACACTCTGGCACGGTATGAGGAATAATACTTAAAATCTTCAGCCTGCGTGTATTCAAGCTGTGTATCATATAGGAAGAAAGGGTCTGTTCATCACGAAGAATAACTCACATAACGACGCGTCCAAGGCGGGGATCCGGGGACCTCCCAAGGAAAGTTTGGTGAAAAAAGAACCTTCTGTGCGATTTACTTCTCTTCACATTTTCATCCCACTCCTCATTCACTAACAGGTGTTAGATTCAGGGAGCCTGGCAGATCTGGAAACAATCACGCTTACATGGACATGGACATGTTGAAATGACCATCATAGGAGTGTAATACGCAAAATTAACGGCGTACCTTGAGTCTGAGACAGTAACCAATAAGTTGTCATTAGTTCTCGTTCAAGCCTCTACGAGGATCCAAGCAGAAGCCCCTTTGTACGATTACGTACAATATCAAAAACTGCCCTACAGCATGAAACTCTGTATTGTTATAGGAAGGATTAAATGGCGTAGTGCTGATTTTAACCAATGTGACTCAGTTAAAAAGCTGCTTTATAAGCAGGAATACAATAGTACAAGTTTTCACTCAGCGTTGTGAACAGCTAGATGCGTTTGAGGAGTTTCTCGCCTATATTTACTCAAGTATACTCAAGAATTTACAGCCAAGCTTGTAATACGCGGTTCTTGTAAGCAATTGGCTGGTGTGGTCTTAGCAGATACTAGTGAATAAAGGAAGTTACCAGTTCATCAGAGTCACAGTTGCAAGACTGGCGTTGCAGTTTATACATTGAATATGACTCAAATGTGAACCTTGAAGGATACAGAATGGAGTACCACACTTTTACTACCATGATACTGCTCTTTGGCACTGTCCATCTTTTTTCGACGGCAGACGGTAAGTTGGCTTAAATGACGTACGGTTTATAAATTGTGTGCTTATTTGAAAAATTTTTGCGTCATTTGTATGTATCACTTGGATGGCACATTCTAAGTATTTTCCTTTCCAGTATCAGCATAGCCGTTCCTGTCGATTTAAAGGAGAAATTTAGAAGGCTACTTGTACAAAGCTAGCATTTTTAACACTAATGTGTTTGAATATTTTGACCACTTTTAGGCATTTGTTACTGTTCTCGCATTATCCATTCCGAGACGGTCCTTAGACATTTTCACACGGTCATGGTTTTTATAATATCCTGTACCGTAACTAAGGCGGCAATGAAATTCCTTTATCAAGTAGTTCCACAGCACTGAACTGCATTTCATGTGTCTAAATCCATCTTTTTGCATTGGCAAAAGTGGCGTTTCTAAACAGACTTTGCATTTTCTGTCAATTGCAAACAGAGACTTGGCCTGTCTGCTTTCATCGGAGAAGCTGCGACGGTCGTAATGTGAATGTGAAGAGAATTGATTGTGGGGCAAATGAGAATCAGATTTACAAAAAATATTCTAGTAAGGAAGAATTCGATATGATGAACCTTTTGTGTAAGTAATTGGCAGTTACTGTCTTTTTCATACTTGTACAGGATGTCTGGCACAACCGACTAAATCCAGCTTGTGTTCCCCCTTACTCAAAATCTATATCTGGCTTCGTATCTGGGTATATCTGGCTAATATAACGTTTTATATGGCCATATTAAGCCAGATATAAAACCAGATATAAGTGTCTTGAAATGCTATATCAAGCTAGATATTACTTGATAAATAACCATGCCACATGTACATATTAATTCTCATATGGCCATATGAAGCCATATAAAGCCATATATACCTTGAAGAAAACAATGCCAGAAATACATATCAAGTTTTATATGGACATATCATGCCAGATATAACTTGATAAATGATCATTCCAGATATGCATATCAATTTTCAAATGGCCATATCAAGCCAGATATAACTTGATAAATGACCATGCCAGTTATACATATCAATTTCCATAAAGCCATATAAAAGCCTCACATACCTTGATAAAAAAATTCTAGAAATACAAATCAAGTTTAATATGGCCATATCATGCCAGATGTAACTTGATAGACAACCATGCCAGATATACATATTAATTTTGAAATTGATATTTCAAGCCAGATATTTACTTCGTAAACCACCATGCCAGATATACATATGAAGTTTTATATTACTATATCAAGCCATATATCACTTGAGACATTGTATCACATCCATATAGAGTTTTACATGGCTATATCAAACCAGAAATTCACCTGGTAACCCACCATGCCAGATATACATATCAAGTTTTATATCTCCATATCAAACCCGATATCACTTGAGACAAGACCATGCCAGATATACATATCTAGTTTTATACGGCCATTTCAGGTCAGATATCACTTAAAAAAAGTACCTGATATGCATATTAAGTTTTATATGGCCATATTCAGCCATATATGATTTCATAACAGGATATGCCACATATGGATATCAACCTTTACATGGCTATATCAAGCCAGATATATCATGATAACATACAAAGCCAGATATGCATATAAAGTTTGATATGACCATATCATGTCAGATATATCTTGTTTAAAGACAGGGATAGATATGCAATACAAGTTTTATAAAGTCATATCAACTGATATTTTCGCGTTTAATTTGATAACTTATCCTACGTTAAGACCACTTTGGGATGTAGTAGAACGTAGCTGCATAGTGAAATCATCAAATGCCTACACTTTTACTCAATATACCGGTCTATTTAAATAACATATGCAAATGATCTGTGAATGTGGGTGGAGTCACAGATTGTAGCCCTAATTTTTATTTTTCATTATTCAGGAAGTAAAATATGACTTATTTATCAAACTTTCATCAAAATGTACATTGAAATATACACCACAGTGTGATTTAAAAAACAATGCTTTTAATGCATGTTGAAGTACAGATTTGAAAGCATTTTTATTGTTCACTATTAAATAACTTGACAAATTTCTATACTTAAGTCAATATCGACCTGATATGACAATAAACTTGTTAAAGATATTCATAGAGCTAAATATACTAGCTAGTTTGTCCCTTGGGGACGTTGTTACTCCTTCGATGAGCAGAACTCCTTCGGGATAATTGTTTGGTTTTCTCCCCCCGCTCTTCGCCAGAGAGTCAGGGGACTTGGAAGAAAAGCTTACCTGGCGCCAGTCTAGAACGGGACCACTGTCGGGTGGGTCAGTTAAGTCAAAGTTTGTCTCTTGGTGACGCTGTTACTCCTTCAGGGAGCAGAACTCCTTCTGAGTATTGTTTGCTTTCGCCCCTGGCTCTTCGCCAGAGAGTCAGGGGACTTTTGAAAAAAGCTTTTTACTTTACGCAAGGTTTCCATTTTATGTTAAGCCGTAACCCAGCAATGGTGCAGGTATGGACCGTATTTTTACCACACATCTGGTCAACACAATATCATGAGCGGACCAGATGAGATCCTTATTTTGTCCATATAAAATTTCATACGGGCCATACATGGTCTTTATTTTATATCAAGTTATATCTGTCCATTTTTTTGTTAAAGCCAGATACAAATCGCATATCTGGACCAGATATGGGCCAGATATAATTTCCATATATGGGATATATGCAGATTTGCCCTAAAGTTCATATCTGGTCCAGATATGGACCAGATATAAATTTACATATATGGTCCATATATGGATTTCGAGTAAGGGTCGTAGCTATGAGACAAGAGAAAATCTTTAAAGCAGAAGTGTAATGGAGTATGAATAAAAGCACTTGATATACTTTGTCCCGTAGGGTAACACTAAACCACATCTCTCACTTAACGGATAAACCATGCTTTTAAACACCATTAGTTACACTATTTGGTATAACAACTGTTTAGTTAGCAAGTTGTGTTCAATACTGCATCGCCTCCTGCATTGCAATGCAAACTAGAGGATCGTGATAAAAATAAAAACCCACATATAAAAAAACTACTATGAAGATCTACTCTTGTTGATTGTTATTCTTAAAAAATCTTCCAGATGCAGCGTTTAAAATTGCCTTTTGGCTTTCTTTTTATTTTCAAGCGGATCTGCGTTCGTCTGCTATAACTTGTGGCTATGGGTTACTCCAGTATGAATCTCATGCCATTGCTAATTCATTCGCATGCTTGAATAATTGTGAGGGAGACTTGTGTCCTCTTACATGTGAAGAAAACTACTATACTGTAGGAGACAAATACGCTGTATGCAAAAACAACAATAGCGTGGGACGATGGGTTGTTAATGACGATTTTGAGTGCAAAGGTAAGTCTTACATACAAATTACTCTAGAAATGACATATTTGCACATTAAAATCAACTTTTACACTTTCCTGTACAAAAAAAGACTAGGCGACTTTTTAAGTTCGAAAAACCCAGTGAACCAAGGATATATAAACACGTTCTTCATCGTGCACTAATAATAAGCAACATTTACCAACTGTATATGACGCCGTCAAGTTATCATGTGCAACTTATAAGGACACTTCTCGGAAGTGTTGACGGTTAATGCTGGTCACTGAGATAGGGGCAGGCCCTACTTGCCCATGATCAAATATCCTTTAACACGTTTACGCTGTATTCCGAAAAACGCCTAAAACAGCAGGTTTTACTTAAATTGATAGTGTAATTAGTAATGAAGATTTTTATGGTGGTAGTGGAATATATCCTTAACTTCTGGGAGGCTGATGAACATATGACAAGACGTATAAAAATTGTTAAACTGAATCTTAGGATTATTCTTACATACAAAGCCAAGATTTGACATAAGGCACAGGACACTTTCAGGAGAGGGCTAGGAATGACCCTAGGAATCTCCTCTGCTCCTTTCATTTGTTTGCATCTCGTCTTTAACTCCCATCCCACACCTGCCTATCCTTTGTTTATAAGAGGGAATGTAAGGTAATTTATCTTAGGCGGTGCTAGTATGGTGATGGTAGTGAGATTAAAGAATATCCTGTTTGGGCGTTGTCACGAGTGCCTACCTAGCGAGACTGACTTACTCTGTAAACAAATCTGAATTGTGGTGATCTGAACCAGAGCCTTGTCAAATATTTGAAATTTTTTGTTAAAAATGAGAATCATTTTTAGTAAAATAAGCAAATTTTGTCAACTAATTAACACGAATCCGAGTATTTGTCCGGTGCATAGACTGGTTTACACTTGGCTAGCCCATTTAAGGGGATAAATCTATTACATGTCGCGAGATATCACTGCAGAAGAGAAAAAAGGTATGATGGGTTGCTTTCATAGTTTTTTTTTTACCACGTTGTTTGCTTTAAACAAGTCACTTGAACCCCATCGAAAGGCTACCAACAATTACAGCTCTTTCCGGTATATCTTTCCGGTATATATTTTATATGTAGAAAACAATACAGTTCTACAGAAGCATTGCCCTGAATTGCTGTGCTTTCAAATCGTTTCCCACATACATAAGGCCAAACGATGAGACAAATTACGCTGGCTTATTTAGGCCTCTTTATTTCATTTGCATCTTTGCCACATATTAACGATCTATTCTTCTAAGTCCTTCATAATTTATATCTCCTTTGATAACTGGTGACCTTTCCAATTACATAAATACGTAAAAGAATTTGCGGACAATTGTTGACAGAGGCGTAGCTAGAGGGGGGGCAGATGGGCCGGTCGCACCCCCCCACAAAGCCTCCGAGGGCCTCTGTCGGAAATTTCTAGTCTCTGTCGGAAATAAAGAAAAACAATTCACTTGAAACACTAACAACACTTTTTATGTTTCTAAGCACAACCACGCATTGATATGTCAACGTGAAAATAAAGAGTCGGTCTCCAAATCGCCTGAAAAGCAAAAGAAAACAGAAATAAAAGAAAAAAAAAAGAAAAAAAAGGTCCCCAGAATTTCGAATCGTACCACTATCATAATAATCTGTCGGATTTTTTTTGCTTTTGCCCCCGCACAAAAAAATATCTAGCTACGCCACTGATTGTTGAGTAACTTGCAAATGCTAGCTGAAGCAATTTTTGATTTTTGTTATCTAAAAGTCTTAGAGGATAAGATATATATATATATATATATATATATATATATGTATATATATGTATATATATGTATATATATATATATATATATATATATGTATATATATGTATATATATATATATATATATATATATATATATATATATATATATATATATATATATATATATATATATATATATATATATATATATATATATATATATATATGGATATATATATATGTATATATATATATATATATATATATATATATATATATATATATATATATGTATAGGTCGATAAAGGTTGTAAAAAGTGCTAAAAGTTTGCGGAAAATTCCACGACGTTTCGAGTATAGACTCTTCATCAGGTGGCAAAGAAATGCAACTGAACAACAAAGAAGTAGAAATAGAGAAGAAACACATTGAAGAAAGGCACGGCAAACCGGTCGTACAAAGCCAACACGGTGTAAAAATGCGAAGGCTGCATAAAACTGGTAAAAAGTAATGAAAAGGGGAACAAGTTAAAAAAGGTCCATTCTAATGTTAAGACCGTGTGGGGAGAATGTCCCGAGCTTCATGATAAGCCGGTTTTCGGCGGTCTGACGATCACGGTCAGAACCTCTGCACATTAAGGCTGCGGTGACGGCCAAGTCTTTAATTGAGCACGGTGATGGTGGGTTGAAATGTGTGGCGACCGGATAACCTTGAAGGTTCTGTTTGATGGACCTGAGGTGTTCAGTGATTCGGTCAGCCAGCCGACGTTTGGTCTCTCCCACATACAGGCAATTGCAACGTCCACAAACTAAAAGGTAAACCAAATTTGTGGAAGTGCAGGTAAAGTGTTGGTTCACACTGAATTTGTTGCCGTTAGAACCCACAATATTAATGAGTGTGTTCTTGCCAACCACTGGGCATGTGTTGCACCTACTACGCCCACAGGGAAATGTACCTGGGGTGTTGTCAGTAAGTTGTTGTGGATGGGAAGCCCGAACTAAGTGCTTGGAAATGTTCTTTTCAACTCTGAAGGCCGTAATGGGGGGTTCGGGGAAAAGATCACGGGTTGAAGGGTCTTTACGAAGGGTCTCTACATTCCTGTAAATGGCACGAATGATGGGGCGTACCGATGGGTGATGGGAAATTACCAAGGGAATGCGTAGATTGGTAGACGTGTTAGATTTCTTACTCAAGGCCTCCTCTCTGTTGATTCCTTGGATTCTCTGTAGAGCACCGGTAAGGATTTTGGTGGGATACTGACGCTTCTCAAAGAATGATAGTATATTTTTGGAAGCTGCTGAAAAATCAGAATCTTCTGAGCAAATCCTTCTGGCCCTTAAAAGTTGTGAGTATGGGATGGATTTGGTACAGGATTTGGGATGGTTGGATGGATACAAAAGGTAGTTATGAGAATCGGTGGGTTTAAAATGTAGGTTTGACTTGATTTTACGATCGCAAATTGATAATTGAAGGTCGAGGAAAACCACTGAAGTGTCAGTTTGGACTCTGTTCTCTTCCCGTTGGTTTCAGCGTTACCGTCTTTTGTTCAAGACACTCCTCATTTCTTGAGACTTATCCAAGACTTTGAATTTCCCGAAAATTGCGGTGAACGTCTGCTATTCACCATGGATGTATCTAGTCTCTACACTTCCATCCCCCACCGTGCTGCCTTGTCAGCTATCCGCCCTTACCTGGACCAACGACAAGACCCCCAAATTCCTACAACTACTTTCCTTCGCTTGACCGAACTTGTTCTCACCCAAAACTGTTTCCAGTTCAATGGGCGCTTTTTCCGTCAGGTCAAAGGAGTAGCCATGGGAACCAAAATGGGTCCTTCTGTTGCTTGCCTAACCATGGGCCACTTTGAAGAACAACTTTTTTCGCAGTATACCGGTGCTCACCCTTTCCTTTACAAAAGGTATATTGACGATATTGTGGGAGTGGCAACAGGGACCCGTCAAGATCCGGAATCTTTCATCCAATTTGTAGGATCCTTCAGTCCATTTTTGAAATTTACACATTGTATTTCTGACACTTCAGTGGTTTTCCTCGACCTTCAATTATCAATTTGCGATCGTAAAATCAAGTCAAACCTACATTTTAAACCCACCGATTCTCATAACTACCTTTTGTATCCATCCAACCATCCCAAATCCTGTACCAAATCCATCCCATACTCACAACTTTTAAGGGCCAGAAGGATTTGCTCAGAAGATTCTGATTTTTCAGCAGCTTCCAAAAATATACTATCATTCTTTGAGAAGCGTCAGTATCCCACCAAAATCCTTACCGGTGCTCTACAGAGAATCCAAGGAATCAACAGAGAGGAGGCCTTGAGTAAGAAATCTAACACGTCTACCAATCTACGCATTCCCTTGGTAATTTCCCATCACCCATCGGTACGCCCCATCATTCGTGCCATTTACAGGAATGTAGAGACCCTTCGTAAAGACCCTTCAACCCGTGATCTTTTCCCCGAATCCCCCATTACGGCCTTCAGAGTTGAAAAGAACATTTCCAAGCACTTAGTTCGGGCTTCCCATCCACAACAACTTACTGACAACACCCCAGGTACATTTCCCTGTGGGCGTAGTAGGTGCAACACACGCCCAGTGGTTGGCAAGAACACACTCATTAATATTGTGGGTTCTAACGGCAACAAATTCAGTGTGAACCAACACTTTACCTGCACTTAACATAACATAACATAACAGGTTAAAGGGCAAAGGAGGGCTAAGGCCCCATTAGATGCCCTGAAGTCCAAACAACCATAACTGAAAACAAAGAACCAACCAATACCAAACGAGCCCAGCACAATTAGATTCTACCGCACTTATGGAAGAACTTGTCAATGTTAACCTTAAAGCAGTGCACAGATGTGGAGTTAACTACCCACTCAGGCAGACTATTCCACTCGTTAACAACTCTATGAGAAAAGCTGAACTTCCTAATGTCGAGCCTTGCAAAATTCTTAACCAGCTTCTTACAATGGCCTCGAACCCGAGAATTACATTGAACCTTTAAATAATTGCAAGAGGACAAAGGATTCCTTTCAAAGAGAAATTTGTACACCTGAAGCATGTCCCCCCTGATCCTTCTCAACTCCAGGGTGGTAAGCCCAAGATGCTTAAGTCTAACATGATAAGGTAGGTGTCTCACCTCGGGTATAAGGCGAGTGGCTCTCCTCTGAACTTGCTCTAAAAGAAGCTTGTCCTTTTCATAGAAGGGACTCCAAGCCTGGGCTGCATAGTCGAGGTGGGGTCTTACCAACTGCTTATACAGATTTAGTACGATTTCTTTACTAAAACTACTGAAATTCCTCTTGATCAATCCAAGCACCCTATTAGCCCTAGCAGCAGCAGCTGCACACTGTCTAGATGGCTTTAAATCACCTGTAATAACTACACCCAGATCCTTCTCAAAAGTCACATCACTCAGAATACTACCATTCATGTTATAATCATAGCTGAAATTTTTAGGACCAAAGTGAAGGACTTTGCACTTATCTGCATTAAAAGACATTTGCCAAGTCTGAGACCATGAAAATAACCTATCCAAGTCTTTTTGCAGTAATGAGGCATCATCCTTATCACTAACCTTCCTATAGAGCTTAGTATCATCAGCGAACTTACTAATACTAGATGTGAGAGAGCTATCAATATCATTGATGAAAATTAAGAAAAGAAGCGGGCCAAGAACAGAACCCTGTGGAACTCCACTTGTAACTTCTTTCCAAGAAGAGAAATTACCATTAACAACAACTCTCTGAGATCTACCATTGAGCCATGAATTTATCCAGTCAGCACAACTGCCCTTGATGCCTAACCTATGCAGTTTAACCATAAGTCTACCTAATGGAACTTTATCAAAGGCTTTTGAAAAATCAAGGTAAATGACATCAACACTGTGACCACAGTCAAGAGATAAGGAAACATCTTCAAGAAAGCTCAGTAAATTAGTAACACAAGATCTACTCGGTAAAAAACCATGCTGTGACAGATTGAGTAACCCATTATCTAAAAGATATTTAAGCAAACAATCCTTGATTACAGATTCCATAACTTTGCACACAACACTGGTTAAACTGACTGGCCTATAATTGCAAGGCAAGCTCCGATCCCCCTTTTTGAAAATTGGAGTAACATTAGCAATCCGCCAGTCAGCAGGTACAAAGTTTGAATCCAGAAACTTCTGAAAAATAATGCAAAGAGGAACTGACAAAATCTCGGAGCATTCATGGAGAATGACAGGATGGATCCCATCAGGCCCAGGGGCCTTACTAGCTTTTAAACTCTTCAACTTATTACAAACCACCTCTTCAGAGAAGACAACATCACTAACTAAAGAAGAATTATCAGAATCCCTACAAGTCCCCAAAACAGATGATTCCTTGGTAAAAACAGATACGAAATAATCATTTAACAAATTAGCCATATCCTGATGATCAGTAACTAGTGTGCCTTCATTACCTTGGAGAGGCCCAACACCCTCCTTAACCTTCTGCTTAGACCTGACAAAGGCATGAAAAGATTTTGGATTTACCTTAAACTCCTTGGCCAATTGCTTTTCAAACTTAGCTTTAGTGTCAATAACCAAATTTTTAACTAAGAGTTCCTGCTTCTTGTAGACTGCAAAGTCATCAGAATTCTTACTGACCCTATATCGACGCCAGCACTTACGCTTCTTCCTGGCTGCTCTAAGTACCTCTCTAGACATCCAGATTGGCCTATTTTTAACCACAGCTTTCTTGAGTGGGATACACAACTTTGTAGTGTCAGTAACTATATTTCGAAAGACACTCCATGCTTCAGTAGGACCTAAGTGAGACAAACGTGCAACCCAATCTATGGTAAGAAGCTCTTTAGCATGATTAAAGTTAGCCTTGCTGAAATCTAAAACAGTTTTGTCACTACCTTGAAGTTTGCTGAAACAAAGTAACTCAAAACTTATGAGGTCATGGTCACTAGATCCTATCTTACCACCACTAGCTACATTTCTAACCATGTTTTCGTCAGTACTTAGTACCAAATCCAGACAATTGTCCTCACGAGTGGGAAACAGAACATGCTGGGTAAAGAAACCATCAGACACTGCCTCGAGAAAATCCCTCCCATGTGACCTACTAGTACATGAATGCCAATCAATATCAGGAAAGTTGAAATCCCCAAACACAACTGCCCTTTTCGAAGAAACTATCCTAAAACTTTCGAACAAACTTTGATTATTATCAGCACAAGAATTTGGTGAACGATAAATAATACCAACAACTAAAGGAGTGCAAGACTCATTGCCAAAACTAATTTCACACCACAAGCAGTTAGAAAATCCTGAAGAAAACTTGTTGGTGACATCAGCACAATTTATGCTATCCTTAACATACAGTAAAACCCCTCCACCCCTACCACAGACAGTATCAGCCCTATCCTGCCTGAAAATTTTGTACCCAGGAACCTGAATTTCAGAGTTGCTGATATCACTGTGGAGCCAAGTTTCAGTAACCCCAACTATGTCTGGATTGTCTATGGAAATATGAGCAAGGAACTCACTGAACTTATTGAAAAGGCTGCGAACATTGGCAAACATGACCTTCATTCCACAAACTGCCCTATTTACATGTTTCCCCTTGTTACTAACACAATCACTCTGAGCACAATAAAACTCAGAAACCCCCCCATCCTTGGCTGACCTCACCCCTGACTCTAGTTTGACACCTGCGAATCAACAGCCCTAGAAACCAGCCTACCCAGCTCATTAGCCCCTATGCTCGACAAGTGCAACCCATCTTTAGCAAAAAGATCCCTCCTATTTACAAAACCAGCCCAGGTATCAACAAAGAGAAAACCCTCAAGAGCACACTCGTTTTTCAACCACTTATTAAATCCCAAAATTTTGCCCCAAGAGACCTTCCTATCAAACCGAGGGAGAATACCACAAACAACCCCTTTCGAACGTGTCGACTTTAGCCTACAAATCAGTTCCTTATACTTTGACCTAAGTGAAATTTGATTGTCCCGACTGAGATTATTAGTGCCCACTTGCACAGCTACAACTTCCTCGTCCCCAACAATTTTGCCAACTCTGGCCGAGATGTCCTCAATTCTAGCACCCGGGAGACAAATCCTTACCCTGTTCCTTCGGTCCCTCTTACAAAATTCCCTATCAGTATACCGAGTAATGGAGTCCCCAACAAACAGTACCTTACCCTTAGCCTTTTCACCCTCCCACAGACCACCAGAAATACCAACGTCCCTCTCCTTTGATTCCTCTACAACCTCCTGAACAATATCCTCCACTGATAATCCCGAAAAAGAATTTGACGTCTCAACAGCTGGACACCCCTCAACAATTTCAACAGGCTTTCTACCTTTCTGTACTGAAACCCACCCGTTTGATCTGTCAGCAGCAGCCAAAAGTCCTTCAAGTTCTTTTAGGCGGTTACACTTCTGACAAACAAACACAAAGGTATCTCTAGATGCTTCTTCAAATGTGCAATTTAGGCCCAAATTTACAAATTCAGCCCACATACCACAATCATCACAACAAATAAGTTGGTCTTCAGCCATAGGTAATCAACAAAAAGGTACAGTACGGGAACAGGCAACAATACAATAAATCTAAAAAGTTAGCTATGAAGGAAAGTAAGAGCTACAGTAGCTAACCCCTATAAGCTAAAGCCTCAAGTAATGGCTAGACCTAGGCCTAATAATATAAAGAACAACTAGCCTAGACCTTCTAGTAAGTTAACTAGGTGATACTGTAGCTAGCCTAACGTTGGGCTATAGGCCTAAAGTTAACGATAGAATATTAACTTAGAAGCTAACTAAGGCCCCTAACCTTAGACTTGCAGAGTAAAAGCCTAATATAACTGTTAGGCTTTACACAATGGCCTACGACAAAACACAATGAACAGGTAAGGTTAGGCTCACACAAATACTGACACAGACAATGTGTCAGGATAGTAACAACAACAACAAATACCTGACAAGAGACGACGGAAAAAGAAACACAGAGGAAAAGTCACCAAAACAAAGCAACAGACAACAAAAACTGACAACTAAGAAAGAAATGAAGCTTTCAAACTTAACCAGATGAAGAAATACACAAAGACGAAAAATAATCAGTGAGAAAACTAGCAAAATTTACGAGCACCGAGTTAAGCACTGTTGTCACTTCAAGCACCAAGCACCAATATGCTTCCACAAATTTGGTTTACATTTTAGTTTGTGGACGTTGCAATTGCCTGTATGTGGGAGAGACCAAACGTCGGCTGGCTGACCGAATCACTGAACACCTCAGGTCCATCAAACAGAACCTTCAAGGTTATCCGGTCGCCACACATTTCAACCCACCATCACCGTGCTCAATTAAAGACTTGGCCGTCACCGCAGCCTTAATGTGCAGAGGTTCTGACCGTGATCGTCAGACCGCCGAAAACCGGCTTATCATGAAGCTCGGGACATTCTCTCCACACGGTCTTTACATTAGAATGGACCTTTTTTAACTTGTTCCCCTTTTCATTACTTTTTAC
>CM055970.1:39860000-39877500 GCA_029531755.1 Holothuria leucospilota
CACAACAACAAACTGACAACACCCCAGGTACATTTCCCTGTGGTCGTAGTAGGTGCAACACATGCCCAGTGGTTGGCAAGAACACACTTATCAATATTTTGGGTTCTAACGGCAACAAATTTAGTGTGAACCAACACTTCACCTGCACTTCCACAAACTTGGTTTACATTTTAGTTTGTGGACGTTGCAATTGCCTGTATGTGGGAGAAACCAAACGTCGCCTGGCTGGCCGAATCACTGAACACCTCCGGTCCATCAAACAAAACCTTCAAGGTTATCCGGTCGCCACACATTTCAACCCCTCATCACCGTGCTCAATTAAAGACTTGGCCGTTACTGCAGCCTTAATGTGCAGAGGTTCTGACCGTGATCGTCAGACCGCCGAAAACCGGCTTATCATGAAACTCGGGACCCTCTCCCCACACGGTCTTAACATTAGAATGGACCTTTTTTAACCTGTTCCCCTTTTCATTACTTTTTACCAGTTTTTTTTTTCAGCCTTCTTTCGCTTTTTTACACCGTGTTCGTTCTGTGCGACCGGTTTGTTCGTGCCTTTCTTCGACCCTATATATATATTATATATATATATATATATATATATATATATATATATATAATATATATATATATATATATATATATATATATATATATTTCTATTAATACCCTATTAGGGAGACGATTTGCAGTTATAATTGGTATATTAAGGAGACATTTTCACTAGGGAGACAAATTCTTGTCTCCCTAATTCTTTGCACCATTATTTAAACCCCTTCTCTACATTCTTTCTAAAAGATTTTTATTTCTATGGTAGCGTATTAGCGCCCTCTTTATTATGCCACTGTGTAAGCTGCATAAATACATCATAGGTGCTGTTATTTACCATAGAAATACAGGTGTGTCATGTGTTGCATGTAATTTATATGTAGTATAGGGAGACAAATAAGTATTGCGAAATACTTTATAATATTTTGTTTATTTAATTAAAGATACTGTGTAAAAGATACAGTTAAAACAAACGTACCATAAGTTAAAGGCATTCATTAAGAATTATTGGTATTTTTGTATGAATATTTGTATGCCTAGATATGGAAATCTATTAAATTTTATGAATATAACCGATTGTCCCCCTAAGGAAGGATTTCATCTCAATGTCTCCCAAATGCTTAATATAGTGTTATATAGATATATATATATATATATATATAATATATAATATATATATATATTATATATATATATATATATATATATTATATATATATATATATATATATATATATATATATATATATATATATATATATATATATATATATATATATATATATAAATATATAAGGGGCTAAGTGAAGCGATGCACTCGGCCTCGTGTATCCAGCGACACCGTTGATCCCGGAGTGCATTATCTTTTATTTAATGCCCAGGCCCAGCGTTGATGGACAGTGTTCATTCATTCCCACCAAGATTTTGATAAAAAAGACCAAAAAAAGATTGTAAGCTGGAATGTTTTTGTTTGAAGAAAAACACATTTTATTAGGAGCAAAACCCCGAGAAAGATGAAACGGTTAACAGAGATTGATACAATGTTCTTACGCAATTAGCAAATTTCCTCTAAACAAAATGAATTCAACAACAGTATTCATAAATCATAAAATATAACAAAGATGCAACTAGCGTGGGTAATAGTGTTCTTCATTTAAAGATTTTAACGGCGAAAACACGATTAAATCAACAGTTAGGTGGGTAACTAGAAGTAAGTTGTCCATGAAACCCCCTTAACAACGAAATCTCACATTTATATCATTTAAATTTCTACTGAACACAGAGCTGGCATGCTACGTTCACTATGTCTTGCAGACAATCGTGGATAAAATTGTTGGGACACTTCTGGACCTTCCCCTCCACCCCTTGTTCAATGTTGAGAAAACGAAAAGCGCGCTCGTTTCCTCAGCGCCTCAACTTTAATTCACCTTCAAAACCAACTTTGAGGTGGGGCGCGGGGATTTTTCCCAGATAATTTTGTACAGGATTGTAGACCTAAGCAAGGTACGCTGTGTACCAGTGCCTGCCTGCTATGTAGTGTGCATATGGTTTTATACATGTACCTATTAGCAGACGACAATACATTTTCGGTGCTTGCATGGTATTATTGAATTCTTCCCCCGTGACTTTGTACTTAATATACCGTGCGATTATCGTAGGATAATGCACGGTAACCTGACCGTAATGAACCGAAGGGAGCTGCGGATGTTAACTAAGTATGATTAAATAACATATAACCAATGTATCTGAGAGCTGTCCTTTAACCTTACGTGTTACCTTATGTGCTAGCATGCAGTGGCGTAGCCAGGTTTTTTGTCGGGGGGGGGGGGGGCAAGAGCACCAAGATTTCCCCCAATTAGTGATGTGCTTCCTAATAATCAGTGTTCTCCGCAGGTCCAAATTTTGTCCGGGTGCTTTCCTCTGACCTGGCTGATGTGACTGATGGCCGTCCTGGGGAAGGGGTCAGAATGGAAGGGGGAGGCCCCTCCCCTTTGGAAGCTTTTTGCTCATATGAGGTGGGCTAGATGCAAAAAGGTGCCACATTTGGTGCTAAATGTAAACTGAATACATCACCAAGAATTAATATTTTTTTAGGAAGTTTTTCTTTTATCTTGCTTGTCTTTAGGTCTTGGTGAATTTTTCTTGAGTCCTACTGGTAGATCAGAATCACAATGGGTGAAGTACAGTAATTAAGTGAACCCTGGTACGCCTTTCCCTTCATCAGTTCACCACATTCACCACAATCAGTCCAAATTTTACGAGGACCTGCCCTTGTAGCAGAGTATAGCAATTGACCACTGACAGATTCTAACAAACTGCATATACCACAATGCTGCTGCTTTAATTATCAAGAAACATTGGAAGTATACAGTAAAAGGACAGAGTCCCTTGTCAGAGGTCCAGAGATCCCATGCTGTATAAAACAGATAGTAAAACATAACTAGTACAACTATAAGCATGGTGTCATCATTCCATCTCTGAAAACCTTAATGAGGACTGGTTGTGCCAGTTTGGCATATATATTTTTAAATAAGTGAAGTGTACTGGTTGAGAAATTTAAAATTTTACCAGATTATGCGCAAATTTCACCATATATACACTTCCAAAATTTCCCCCAAGATTTTTCCAGAGGGGGCAACTCGCCCCCGCCCCCCGGCTACGCCACTGCTAGCATGACCATCAGAGTTGAAGGGGTTTTTGTTTTCGTTGAGATCCTAAACAGAAAAACAAGCTCTTCTAATCACTTTTCAGTGCGTCTTTATTTTTTAACAGCAATAATATGTCGTTACTCTGATTTTCCGGCTGTTTATGGTGGTCAGTTTAACGAGACTGATTGTTACGGCAATAAAGTGTCTTATTTCTGTAACATGAGCTGTTACACAAATTTCTACACACCAGAGGTCAAACAAACAAGATGTGAAAAAGTTGGTTACAAGACGGGCAATTGGTCTGGAGGCAATTTTTCATGCATTGGTAAGAAGTTAATTGTAATATTTATAAATATATTTCCTTTCATTTCTAAAAGGAGACAAGACATCCTATTTCTCTGCTTTTATTTGTAACGAACATGCAAAGGAAATGTAATATTTATGTTTTTTATTGATAAAAGGAAAAGTTGGAATCATATAATAGTATTGTATATGTATATTAATTCATATCGACTTTATGTTTCTTCTACGGTAAAAATGTATAGTTGTGATTGCAGTAAGGGAGAGGAACGGGAAAAACCATTTCATGCCATTTTAGGTATCATCGAGGCTTTACAATATTGCAATCTGGCAACAAAAGTATTTTTCCCCAAATGTTTTACTGGGAAAGGTTGATATAAAATATTAACGATGTTGCATTATTTGCATCATTATAGGCTTAGTAAGCGGCCCCTCGGCCCCACCACAATCGAAACATGTGGTTGAGCGGATGTAAGCTTCCGAAACAACCCATTACCACCACTACAATTCAAGGACAAAAACCATTTATTGCCCCTCTCCAAAAATCTCAAACCTTTGCAGTCATTTTCCATAACATTTGCACAATATGTAGCACCAAATTTGCATCTAAGGACCTTCAAATTTTAACAAATTCTCTTAAAGGGGTCCCTCCTTTTAAGCAACTACCAAAAGACGGCGGTCTGAAACAACTTCCAGTCCTTCTACATATGGTTACAAATTTCTACGCCTATGGGTACCATAAATTCTACTCCTTACAAGCATTACAGGTGAATTTCTTTTACTGTAGCTTCTTAATTTCTCTTTTGTCTCACAACTCTTTTAGAAATATTGTGTTCAAACGATACACTGCCGCCTCCAATCAACGGTACTGTGGATCCTTCCGACTGTTCGGAAAAGTCTGTGGGTGAAAAATGCAACATTACCTGTTTCACCAACTTCTTTCCAACTTACCCAGGATACGTCACTTGCGAAAATAAAGGTCCTCCTACTGGTGTATGGTCTAACAACAGTTTTTCTTGTTTTGGTAAGAACTTTATTTATGGTTTAATTGGTTAGTTAGATGAGGTTTAACGTTATGGTTTAGTGTTGTGTTTTGTTTTGTTGTTTTACATGGAAAGATGTTCATTCATATCCTGTAAATTTCACATTTTACTTTTAAATGATCCAATCAAGGAGAGAAAGAAGTGAAGGTTGACCTTCGAATTCAAATACCTGTGGACTAAAAGAATGTTCTTCCTCACAAAACTTTGCCGTGAGCATATCAGAGCCAGCAGAACACCATAGAATCAGACAGGTTGGAATTGAAATTTCATCAGCACACCTGACATCATATGGTCAGGAACCAATAGTGTTTTAAGAGACATCATGCAAATACGCCAGTACCTCAATGAACCATCAAGAGGTGAAGTTGCATTGAAAATATAAATTTTCAAATACTTTTTCAAAAGTCCCCTCGACTCTCTGGAGAAGCGCCAAGGGGCGAAACAAAACATTGCTCCCAGAGGAGTTCTGCTCTCCCAAAGAGGCTACGTCCCCAAGGGACAATGCCATGGGCAGTCTCGTTCTTGAATGGCTGAAAACATTCAAAATATCAATTGAAGAGTTGCACGAGTCCATTAAAAGTGAAAAACTAGAGTGTGTTCACTCTTTAACTCAATGCTGGTATACGATTACCTGTAATAATTTTCTGAATAGAATGTATATTGACTCGATAAGAAGGGTTTCGGTTTTTATTACGCAGCACGTACTGATTAATTTATGCTAAATATGTCAATTCTTTCAAGGAACAAAGTATGAGCTCCATCAAAAGAAATTTTGTCCAGTTTTTGCCCAGCAAGCTACTGTATTTCAAAAAGTGAGGCCACAATTGTAGTGATAAGTTCATTGGCCCCTGTCAATTCTAGATTTACTATAATGATGTAAAAGCAAACGAAATGAAACTGTGGACATTTATCATCTGAGCTCAGTTTTAAATACTAAAATATGAGTGCCTGCGTTTTTTGCTGTAAATAACCTTTAGCATATCGACTGCCTTTTCTTGCACTAAATGTAACAAAACTACTATGGTGCGTGTTTCTAAGCTACGGAACAGTCAACATTATACTATCGACTTAATTAAAGTGATATTGTGTGTAGCAAAAAAGGAAACTTAGTCTACAAAAAATACCCTGTTCAAAAATATTGTCACAACGTTTAAGCAGACCATCAGACCTATAAAGACAAATGAAGATCCCCGACAAGGGTAATTCTGCCAAATGTTGTTCATTTATCATAGAAAAAACTGCCTACCAAAAAATATAAAAATCGACAATGACTGGAATCATTATTTCATTCTATCCCAGCTCCTGGCTGCACAGCCATTGAATGTGCACTAATCTATGAATGTTTAATAAGCTGAAACACCACAACAGTTTCTTCGAAATCCGCATAACCAAATTTCGGAGAAAGTATAGCTCCCATAAGCGATAGAAAGCATAACAAAGGTAAACTGACTAACCTCAAAGCGAAAAACACGCATTTAAACTGAAAACGCTTTTTCGAAAGTGAAATTTACTTCCAGTAACGAACCTTGTGCAATGTATCCTTTGGCTTGTTGTTTGTAACTTTGTAATGTATCACACATATGTCATGATATCACGTAGTTTCGCAAAAATTCATTTTTGGATGAATAGGAAACATATATCAGCAACAGTGGCAGATTGAGGAAGGACCTGCTCCTTACATTACTAATCTCCAGTTCACAGACCCAACTATTCAGCCTAGCTATTTGAAGTAAAATGAGATGAAAAATTTACGTGTTATAAACTTTCAACAAAAAAAAGTTCTTCTAAATAATGTAAAAAAAAATCTTAAGCATGACTTCACATGAACAAGCTAAAAATACCTTATTACATTTTCACCATGCACTTTTAAATTTTCCGTGATTTTTCAAAGGAAAGCGAAATGTTATTATGTGGACGGATTTTACAAGTGTCCCTTTACCTAATCTTTCAGCCGCCAAAACTACCTGCGTCTCTTCATATGAATTTGACCAACATTCTCTGTATATGTTAGCTATTATGATATGAGTTTTTTACTGTATAAGTTAGTGGCTGGCGACCTCACAATAGAGTTAGAGTATTTGAGGAAAGAAGCGTTTCGCAACTGGAAAAGTGGCAGCAGCGTGTGAAACAAATGGTTTCGGTAAGTGACAGCATTGTCGAATGCGGCCGTAGGTGGAATGAGAAGTTAACATTAACTTACGTCACATCAAGATTTTACATCTCTTCTGATTGTCTTTAACTGTTGCAGAAATAGTTTGTTCGTACGACACACTACCAACTCCAATCAACGGTTCCGTGAATTTTACCGACTGTTCGGGTATTTCGGTGGGTGACATATGCAACATAACCTGTTACAGCAATTTCTTTCCAACCTACCCAGGATACGTCACGTGCGAAAATAATGGTAGCCATGTGGGTACATGGTCTAACAACAGCTTTTCTTGCTTTGGTAAGAGCTTTTGCAATAGTGGGAACTTGAGCTTTGTTATTTGCTGCAGAAATGTTACTTTTCCCCATGTGAAGTTACCATGCCATTTTCTCAATGACTTTTTAAATTCATTAGGAAGGCTGACAATTTGGTGTTTATTGAACTTCGGTTTTTAATGCGCACAACCCAAAATAATAATGCACTCCAGCTCAAAATCGAAGCAATGGGCAGTAATTCGCATGAAAAAAGTTCCTTCATGTGTGTCGAGAGAACAACGTGAATTTAATTGTCGTCCTGTTTACATAAATGTCAACAATATCAACGCTGCAAGCGCTGTTGAGTGGTAAATGAAGCTTATTTTCTTAATGTATTGTAAATGTAACGAGATAATTACTTTCACAGTGTTTGATAATGAGGAAGAAATGGACTAAAAATTCGTGCCCGATATATCAAGTAAGTTCGAATGAAACACCCCATTAAAAAATGGGACGAAATATTACTGCTTTTGGACTATTTCGTCCAAAGTCTTTCAACCCTCCAGCCCCCCCCCCCCCCATTAAAATCGCCCAGGACAATACTAAACCCCAGTATCGCTGCGTGAACTATTCGAGTGTAAAACAGGATCAAAATAAGGAGCAGGGTCGTAAATCTTCAAGGTTTCTTCGTGTTATGCAAAACACAATTAAGTTTGTAATTCAGTCGAAAGTCGCGATAATTGAGTTTGAAAATCCCACTTTAAAGTAAAACAGTCGGCCGATCATTCAATAAACATTCCTTTCTTTGTAGCTTTAAAATTCGTACAAAATTAGGGATTATTCCTACCAAAATCGTCCAAAAGGTGGACGATGGAAATGGAAAACGAAACAAAGTCGTCCAAAATCTTCCAAATCTCCCATTTTTACAGCCATACGGTCTTATTAAGTATTGCTCATGAACAACACATATCTCATCTAATTAAGCTGTGACGTAATGTGACGTTCGGGAATTTGCCGATAAGTTTATGCTTTTTAGCGCGAATTATTAATGAATGGTTATCGATGTGAATTTACCAAAAATATTGACAAAGTCATGTTCAACCGTTCCAAGTCACTTTCTGTCCCTGTAATTCTACCTCTACAGTTTCCATTGCGAAACAGTCTGGTCTGCTCTAGTTGAAAGTTTTAACTCTGAAGAAGCTGTGAGATAATGAAAACATGTTCCGCTATTTTTAGTTACATACATTATTGAAAGCTTTCCTAAGGGAGACACTACTCTAATTAGTTTAGGTAGGTCAACACTTAACTCACCATATCAAGTATTTCAGCCTATGTTGTAATTAACAAATACACTTTGACTTGGACCATGCTGTTCATTGCAAGTTTTCTTCCATCTTCCTCATCCTATCCCCCCCCACCTTCATCTACTCCCGCCATCCACCTGAGGCATGTCTCTCACTGGAATTGAAAATTCACTATAGTCGATCATATATACAACTAATTAACCCCATTTTCTTCTCATGATGTTAACTTTATAAACACTTTGATTTCCCTGAAACGTAGTGTGCAACTTATTTCGCAAATGACTGTGCAGCACCACCGGTCTGTGTGCGAATGTCTTATGAACGTTCGTTTTAATCTGATTAGCTGGTAACTTTGAAAAGAAGCTTAAGGCCTGAGAGCAACATCTCAGAACACACCGTACAACCTATCTTGAGTGGTCAAGATGACGATTTTACCCGTTGTAGGAGACCTAGATGTAGAATCACCTGAAAAGAAATGGTTGTGTTGTGTAGCACTTCTTATAAATAGCGGGTCTTTCAAAGCAATGCTGTTCTTAAACGAAAACTTCATCTTGCAAAACTTTGGTAATTTATTTCAAGATGTAAAATCCCCCCTCCCCCATAATACCGCCACAAAAAGGAGAAGGATGCTAGGATTCTACTGGAGACGAGAAAATATCGATACTACTTATATTACTTGGCCTTACCCTCATCAGCCCGTCTCTTAGTAGGAAGAAGAATAAAGTTATCCCAGGATAGTTTTGGCAGTAATTTCCAATTATTCTAGCATTCTCTAGGAAGTAAATCAATAACTTAATAATGATGATGGTGGTGGTGATGGCGACGGCGATGGCAACAACAACGACGACGACGACGACGACGATGATGATGATGATGATGATAGATTTATATAGCGCGTTACATAAAACAATCACAAATTATGTTAATTATCGTTACTGGAAGTCAAGAGAATCCAAGGCTTTGATTTTTAAAGGGAGCAAGTTCCATAGACAGGGTGCAGCGTGGTTGAAATTCCGATCCCTAAAGGATTTAGTACAAGAAGACGGGGCACTAAACTATAAAGGAGATCTTCTGCTAGTTGCTGGATGTAACGCATCATTCTGATAGGCAGGATTGCCAAGTTTAAAACCACGAGCAGCAATTTAATTTGTCTGCAAAATGTTGTCTATCAGGCCTGCAACCAGTGTAACCCTTTCAAAGGTGGAGTAACAAAGGATTTTATGGGCAAAGGAACTGGGGTAAAGCTACATACATTGCAGAACCTATGTAAAATTTGTCACCCCCAAAAGCTACCTTTGCAATTTGCCTTAATGTAAAAACTTAGCGGGTGGTACAAAATTCGAACAACTTTCGCAAATGCCCAATTATTCACCAGTCAAAGGCAGACAGGCGATTAACCGAAGTACGAACCAATTTTTTTTCTGATAGAATTAACTCGTTCTTGAGCAAATACAATACAATATCTACCGCTGAAGAAACATTACAATATTAGGGCACTTCAATTCCTAACATTGTGTTGAAATTTAGTCCCTAGGCTAACCACCATACTAGAGGTAGGCCTAGAACATTCATCATTCCTCACATACATTTTGTCTACATAAGCATTTTTTCTAGGCCCTAACGAGTTATTGAGCTGCGTATCTCTCGAGAAACTGGCTTATAAGTCTGGAGAGTCTTTACGTACTTCATTTGAGTTTTTTGAGATAAAATGAAACACTGGAAAACATACAATTTACAGGTACCCTTTTAAAATCATTTGCTGCATCTCCTTTGTGTTTTCATCCCGTTTTTCTTCTTTTTCATTCATCCGATTGTACGTCCTTGTGACTTTTCTTTACACCCTAAAAGGGTCCGACTCAGATTTGAACCAAAGTCCCTAGTCAAATATGTGAATAGATTTGGCTCTTTTTGAACAAAATAATGTTAGTTTCGAGCCGAAAGTAGTAAAATATTTGATCTTTTCCGGTTAAGTGCCCATTTGATCCGTTTTCGATTCAATCTCAACCGGACGGTACGCTTTTGAACAAAAACATCCATATTCATGATCAAATGTCTTATATTAGAAAAAACATTGTCCAAAAGATAAATGAATATTCATCCCGTATTGGGTCTAAAGTGTAGAAGTTAGCTTAAGTCTTGGTTGAGAAAATTTTGAACTGTGATCGGCGAAGGTGTGAATGTTGTACCCATGGCAAAGAATGTCTAACAGCAATTAAGGGTGGTGGTTCAAAGAGTCACTATTTCAGTCAATATAAGCCTATAAGACACAATATTGTTCTTACCCATGCATTTTGACTCTTTTCTCTTAAAATTGTAGTAAATTTACCATTTCTACTAATTAGAAAGTAAAGAAAAATGTAATTTTATGAGCCAAAAATAAACCCGGAAGAAAACATCGGTTTGATATCAATCTTTAAGAGCAATTCAAAACTGAGAAAACGCACAAACAAAATAGTGGTTCATAACATATGTGATCTTAAGTTTTTTCTTTTGTAGCAAGAAATAAGCTAAAAAGCCCAAATAAGGTTAGTAGCAGTAAATTCAATTGTTTTCCAATCCTAATGAGATGTTGGTTATTTATTACCCAAACTAAGTTCTAAGCAATATCTCTATTCACTTCTGTATGCTATCTTCGAAATTGCTGATTTTTCTGGGTTTCGATGTATCAAAAGTTGCGTATCTTTCCGCTGTTCTTAATCATCGAACGTGTTATTTCTATTCCAATTTTTACCTAAATAGCCAGGTTTACATTTTTTGCGCTGGTATGCTATGATAGCGTGCACTTTTTTTTTATCAAAGTCCTACCAAAAGGAAAAAAGAATATCTCATATCAAGTTAGGTCTTATGATCATTCCACAAATGTTCTGGTCGTAATGTGTCAAACTTGAAGAGGTATTTCCTTGATTAATAATCTTGAATTTTACTTTATAAATCAAAGCAAATCTTTTAGCGATGAGAGATCAAACTCTAACAATCTTTATGTAATCAGTTGTAGAAAAAATACTCATTCTAAACATGTCCAGGTTCTCCCTTCCTTAATTTGTAGACTTCATCGTTGTCTTTTTACCCTTATAGAAATACTTTGCTCCAGCGACAACCTTCCTTCTGCAATCAACGGTTCCTTGAATATTTCGAATTTTGAATTTTTTATTTGATTTATTTATTCAAGGTATGTCAACTCATTCAAGGATGAATTCATAAAGTCCACCACTGTCATTGAGTGAATGTCACGGAGGACATTTATCATTTGAACTAAGTTATAAATACTAACATATGAGTGTCTGCGTTTTTTACTGTCAATGAACTTTTATCATATCTACTTCATTCTATATACTAGACGTAACAAGACTACTCCGTGTTTCTAGATTATGGAACAGGCAAAGGTATCCATTATACTATCAACTTAATTAGTATCAAGGTTTTGCGCCCTTCTGTAACGCCTCCTACAAAACAAAAGCTCAAAAACGGAATGCTAATTTGAAATTTTATTTGTATAAGGCAACCAAGAGGTTAAACCTTAATTGTATACAAAGACCCATTACATACAAAATTGCATCACTACATTAGGGCCAGACTTCTATTTCCTTGAAGGTCTTATTTAGAGGCAAAGTGCATTTTCGTTTCATTGGGAGTGAGCAGAAACTGCTGTTTGCTGTTTGAGTACTTCTTGGCACTGCTGGGAAAATACGTTCTAATGATACGATAAAACGGCTGAAAATCGTCATTTCAAATGACTGAATGAAAACGGGGGCGTGGCTAAGGTCAAGCCCATGACGTCACTGGCCGGAGTCGTGTTGAAATGCATAAAGGAATAATTAGTACAAACGTAGTCGTTGGCATATATGAGCTTACTTTCAGCACAAACCAGTGAAGAATTGACAGACAAATATTTGTTGGAAGAGATACGATGAAGTTTTTAAAGCTCTTGCCTATATCATGTAGGGGGATCACGTATTACATGATCGGGTTTTCTTCCTTAAAAACTATAACAGTTCATCGACTATTTGGTAAACGTCATAGAGTGATTCACCAACTTGACCTTCCCTTCACTTTATTTTGCTTGCTTTTCTTCTGAAAAGAGACTTAGGTTAGATGGACTGAGATTTTTGGAAGCAATTGCTGACCGATATGAAAAGAAAATACTCGTACATCCTTTCACCCCCCCCCTTCCCCTCCCTAAACGGATTATAAACACCTAAAAACAGTAAAAAAACAGTCTAGAACAAATACTGTGTAATATTTACCAAGACATCGTCTATTTGAGATTCAGCCAGTCAGCACTAAGAATTGTGAGTATTCTCTGTCACGTCCAAATAGTTGTATATAATTAAAAATAAACAAGCCACGATGTTGACTAATGTCACTCTCGTACTACTAGCGAAGTATCGTAACACACAGACTGAATGGATTTAATACTGTACTACTAGCGTAGTATCGTAACACACAGACTGAATGGATTTAATACTGGATATATATCCCCTGATATACATAGGCCTACTACGTATACCTGCCTTATACCAAAAGACACCACACATCTCTGAAGAAGAGAAAGTAACTTGTGGTGGTTCTTCTAAAAGAAGAAAATTCCAAGGTTCTACAACTTGCTGTTGATAGCCCAGCAATTATCTTCAAGCCATAACCATTGGCCAAACTTCCGAATTTTCAGAATTGCTCCGAGGAGTTTACCGATCGAGTTTTAACGTTACAACTTTGAGTTTCTTTAAGCAAGGGGGTTTGCAAAGTTTGGCGTCAGCCTGAGGAACACATTGAAAAGAATTGATTTCGGAAGGAGGAGAGAGGCCGTTAGACAAACTTCCCATGTCATCAATCACGAACTTGAAGGGTAAAGACAAGTTGAGGCACCGGAAATCCCAAGACGAAGACCTGGCGTAGCATGCAGAGAACTGAAAACCTGATACAAACCAAACAGCTCTCTTTTTAGGGCTACTAATTTCTTCCGAAAAGCGGCTTCTTTCCTCTGCAAACATGCTTAAAATGTAGGATAATCTAACGTTAAGTTTTTTTTTCTTTTTATTTTTCAAGTCGAACCTAATGCTAAGCCGTAAACGTTAGAGCTAACGAGTAACGTTACTAGGCCTAGGCCTAGCTAACTAGCCTACTGCCCGCCTAGTAGGACGTACCAGGCGTACTCTAAAACCTTCCAACCTACGCTGACTAAAAAGCGTATTAATTTGATCATAACAAGAATAAATCTTTACTTCTATGCTGTACAATTTTTCGCAATGTCCGATTACCAAGTGTAACTTAGGCTACTAGAGTATGCTACTATACTACTACGACTAATCCTAGTACTAACTTTAGTAGGCCTACATACACTGCTTGCAGTACTGGTACGGTACATGCTAGCTAGCTGTGTGCGCTCGCGCTAGCTCGACCCGACTTCGAAGAAATCACGTGATGTTATCGTTTCAGTATGGGCCAAAAACAAAAAAGTTTTCAGAAAATGGTTAAAAATAGAAAACGCCGTTTTTTGCTTTGTTTTTTATATAGAAAAATAATATGAAACTCTAGAATAAGACCTTTAATACACCAGTTTAGCCGTATCCTTCGAAGGAATCTACATGTGTTATGCAATGTATCGCTTGGTTTGTGAATCTTGCTTTGTAATGTACTTTGTAATGTACATTACTTTGTAATGTACATTACTTTGTAATGTACCACGAATATGTCATGATACCATGCAGTTTAGCCAAAACTTCATTTTTGGTTGAAAAGGAAACCTATATCAGTATCACAGAAAGACTCAGGAAGGCCTGTTCCTTACATTACCCTATCTCCAATACACAGGCCCATCAAATATTTGATGTAAAATTAGACGGAAAAATTATGAGTGTAAAACTTTGAACATAAGTTCTTCTAAAAGATGAAAATTTCTGAAACATAAATTTACCTAGGCAGAAGTTAGAAATATGGTGTTAGGCTTTCATCAAGCACCCTTAATGCTTCCAGTGATTTTTCAAAGTAAAGGGGAATTCTCACACTCCTCTTTCTAAAATGCAACCATACGGACGGATTTTACAACAGTGTCCTTAAGTACCCAATCTTACAACCGCCAAAACTACTTACGTCTGTTCATATGAAGTTGACCAACATTCTCTATGTAGGTTACCTACTATGATATGAGTTTTTTTAATATATTAGTGACTGACTGGTGACTTCATGGTAGAATGCGGGTAATATAAACAAGGGTTTTGTCATTGGAGTCATTGCAACAACATTAACAACAAATAGTTTCAGTTAGTGGCAACAGGGTCAAATACGGCCATAGGCGAGATGAAAGTTTAACATTAACTTACTTCACACCGGGCTTTCACGCTGTAAAGTGTCAACTAAAATGGTGTATTCCCATGACTAATAATCTTGCATAATTGCCTACAAATGAAGAGAGGAGGCTGAAAAAACAAAGTTTTTACATCATCAGTAGTATTAATAACATTGTGTATATTCGTAAGTTATCACTCATGAATTTATCTGTGTTCGTTGTCTGAAACTTTTGCAGAAATTGTTTGTTCGTACGACACACTACCGCCTCCAATCAACGGTTCCGCGAATTTTACCGACTGTTCGGGTGTTTCGGTGGGTGACATATGCAACATAACCTGTTACAGCAATTTCTTTCCAACCTACCCAGGATACGTCACTTGCGAAAATAATGGTAGCCATGTGGGTACATGGTCTAACAACAGCTTTTCTTGCTTTGGTAAGGTTTTATGTGATAGTGGGATATTAGGTTCTGTCAGTTTTTGGAAAGATGTTACTTTTTACCATGTAAAGTTACCATACCATTTTCTCAATGATTTGTTAAATTTGCTTGCAGGAGGTTGATGATTTGTTATGGATTGAACTTTGGTTTTAATACGCACGGTCGAAAAGAATAATGATGAACTCCAGCAAACGTAGATCGGTTAATAAATGGCCAACGCCTCAATTTATTGGATGCTGAATGTAGGTTTGGGAACTAGTGAATCCATGTCAAGCATTAGTAAACCATATTTTAGGCATTAAGGTTTTGTCTTTCTACGACACAAACAACGTGAGATGTCAAGCACGATTTTTAGTGCATTTCGTTTTTTTTTAAAAACCCTATAAAAGTATTCTCTCGTGACATTAACACTACACTGACAACAAAGTATTTTTATTTTTGAAATAATTCGGCTAAGTGAAAAAGGAGTGCATTGTTATATAAATGAACTTCGGTTAAAGCACCAACAGGAGGAAAACTTTCGAAGCTATACCTTGAGCATGACAGGACTAGCACAAGACTATCATACTAGATAGGTTGGGAGTGACGTTTTATTGGCACACTATTGTTACACGAGCACGAGTCTACGATATTTCAAGTAAGGCCGTGCAAGTACGATCATGTTACATCATAAAACCAGAGGTGACAATGCATAAAGGCTTATTATTGAAGCTACCACAATTCTACGTATAAAATTACTTTTTCCAACGTTCCTTTGACTCTCTGGCGAAGAGCCGATGGTGGCAACCAAAAGGTTACACCCGAAAGAGTTCTGATCCCAAAGAAGCTACGTCCCCAAGAGAAAATGTAGACTGAAGATGACCAAACTCTTGACCTTCAGACCTCTGTATCATGGGTTCGTCATGCGTGGCTCCGTTTTAGGCTGGCGGAAAAGAACAGCTACTACACATGCTCTTAGCCAAAACCGATCTTTTGTCATAAAAAAAGTTATAGACTCTTGAAACTCAGTGCTGTCCTAGGATTATTATATTTTGATATCAAAATACCATGGAGCTACTCCATGTAAATACTAGTATGTAGTTTCTTTTAAATAAGAAACAATCACTGATTTGTTTTATGCTCAACATCTTAACCCATACGGGAACCGTAGAGAAAACCTACAAAAGTCACTGATTGCATTTTGATCACGTTTTGAATGAAGCATGTATTGTGAATTCCTGCTCGAAAAAATGGCGTCTCACATTTGTCATGAATTTATTAGACCTTAATATCCGTCAAGGTCTATCTAGCTGGCATATAAAGAAACCAAAAGCACACTAAATGAAACGATGGCAAAAGGTCTGCATGACTGCATACTACATTGTAATTCATATATTCCCCTGGTATTTACTTACTGTACTGGCTTTCAATACATGTATTGTAATAATGTAATAAATGCCTTAATATAGCGCTGCCATCATACGATATTTACACAGACAAAGCCTCACAAAACAAGTAAGACTTAAGCTTACATACACACATCAGAGGTAATATATCTACTTACTGCTTCTTGACCACAGAACGTGCTAAGCTCTCCATTATAAAGTGGAGTAAAAATACCCAGCGCATAATATCCACTTTGTTTCGAAATCCTTCCAACGGCCTTTCAAATTCATTTGCATGACACAATGGTGCAACGTGATCATTATCACCACAAATGGTCAATTATTTGAATTTTGTTTTAGAGTAGAGAATTTCATATCAATAACTCTAACAGATTTATAAGGGGCCGCTCCCTCCCATTCCCCTATCTCAATAGATGTACCCAAAATATTTAGCCCGCTTACTATTTGCTGTAGTGATATGATGGAGATAATTAAGGCTTTGAAACTGTGAACTAAAATTTATCTTAAGGATGACATAAAATGTGCATGTAGCACCCCAAAGCTCCTTTAGACCCAACCCCAAGAACGAATTCAGAAGAATCTTCTAATACCCAATCTGATCAAGGGAGAGCGGCCTAAAACAAACTGCTTCCTGCATGTTTTTGAAAAGAATTCTCTGAATTCCTTCTGTGGTACCACATTTGTATGGAAGTATCAGTAACCGATGACTTAATAGTATGGATGAGTCGTATTTGAAAAAGATTTTTGACTGTTCATTTGAAGATTATGAAAGTTTTCCACCATATTACGTCACAACAACTTTTCGTAGTATTCTGGCAGTAACATGTCAACTGGTCCGTTGATTTAATTTTTTTTTTATTTTTGCTATTTATAATAATTCTGAGAGATGGCTGTTTAAACTGCAACAATCTTGTGTCAGTTGTTTTATTAAAACTCATTCTAAATATTCCCTTCTGCAGTCACAGGATCCGTGAAAATGTCCACTTCGTCGTTAATTTCTAAGGGTAATAAATGAGACATAACCTGATTCATTGCCTCCTTTTCCAACGCCTCAGGATACGTTTTGTAATTTCACATTGTAATCGTAACATACTATGTTCTACATTATTGTCGAAATTTGTTTTTACAAAAACATGGGGCACACTGT
>CM055970.1:39880000-39890000 GCA_029531755.1 Holothuria leucospilota
CAGACTCTGCCCGGAAAGCGGAGGATGGCGGGTTCAAACCCTCGGTGCGGCTCAATTTTTCTCTCTGGTATTTTCTCTGAACCTTTCCTGCTTTGATAAGGGCTATGCTCTATCTAGGATTGGTATAAAAATTCAAGATCGAATGTACTACTATTTACCTTTCGACCTATATATATATATATATATATATATAAAGATATCTATAAAGATAGATATATATGTATGTATATATATCAATATATATATATATGTATATATATATATATATATATATATATATATATATATATATATATATATATATATATATATATATATATATATATATATATATTGTGCTCTTTTAATTCGTACGTTTGGCCGTGCCAAAAATCAGTTGATTTTTTGCCACCTGATAGAGGATTTAAACCCGAAACATCGTGGAATTTTTCACAAACTTTTAGCACTATTTACTACTTCTTTTTTTTACATACCATATATATATTTAGATATGTATATTTAAATAAATATATTATGTTTGTATATAACCATTAAACACGGATTTCGTTCATTTATTATTTGACAAAATTATTTTCCGCCCTCCCCCTTATCACCCCTTCTTTCGGGGTGCCAAGTCACATTTTATATTAAACTTTGCAACAGCTGGTGATATGTGCCAATTTAACGGCTGTATTCTATACTAAGAGGACAATTATTAGATGCAGGAGTAACATGCAGCCGCCAGGTGGGCAAGTTGTATTATGCTCATGTGTATGTATAATACCAACAGAAGAAGTATATTGAAAATTGAAATCTGCTCCTTTGTTTCAGTTCTAGATCTTTCTGCGTGGACTCTGTTTGGAGGACATTATTACATTTCGTGTGCAACTGTTATGGACTGGAATGCGGCCGACTCCCACTGTCGTTCCATGTCTGCTCATCTCGTACACATCAACAGTGCTGACGAAAATTCCTTTGTACAAAGTATATTAGGTAATAGTACCTCGAAGTACGCGTCCATCGGGCTTCTACCGATAAACTCGACGCTTGTTGATGTTGGTATGTATTTGTAATTGCTACAAAATAACTTGTAAGTAGACGAAATATTGAATCCGGAGAGAGAGAGAGAGAGAGAGAGAGAGAGAGAGAGAGAGAGAGAGAGAGAGAGAGAGAGAGAGAGAGAGAGAGAGAGAGAGAGAGAGAGAAATTTAAAAGTTTGTTGATGGATGTTACATTTTTAACTCATGCAAACAAAAATTACATTCAACTTGTCTTTTCACTGGGCCACATTTAAAATTAGGCCACAATTCTTATTTTTTATTTTCAAACTTCTTTGATAGGAACGTAACTGACAGTAAGACGATTTGGAGGAGGCGGGGATACATGATGTGTTAAAATGCGCAACAAAAATTCAGTTTGCAATTTTTTGAATGTGAAGGTGTTCCTATGGATAATCCCATACAAATTTCTGAAAGCTTTCGATACCATTGACCATAAAGTTTTACTAAGGAAAGTGTACATGTATGGTATAAGAGGTGTTGCTCTGCAGAGGTTTGAATGGTACTTAAGTGGACGTAGACAATTTGTAAGGTTTAATGGTAAAGACTCAAGTTGTACTGACATAAATGCAGGCTTTCCAAAAGGGTCTATTTTAGGACCATTATTACTCCCGTTTATATAAATGATATGTTTAAATTATCCAGTATATGAAATTTTATCTTGTTCGCTGACAACACAACATTCATGACGCTGATGTTACAAAAGCTGTTGCAACTATTTCGGTAAACTTCAATAAAGTTTATGCATGGTTAGAGGCAAGTAAGTTATCTTTAAATTTAAGCAAAAAAGCTCCTAGTGTTAAAAATGCAAAGAGGGCTTCTACTGAGTATACAGTTAACATTAAAGACACCTCAATTCAAAGCGTTTTTAGGCCAATTTTCGTTGGGTCCAAATTGATAACCAGTTTAGTTGGAAGGATCATATCAGTGGAATTACAAAAAAAATTATTTATTGCAAGATTGCGAGATTTTGTGCCTAGCAAGGCCCTTTATACCCGTTACAATACTCTCATTGTCCCCCACCTAAACTATAGTGTATTGTTGTGGGGAGATTCTTCAGACTATTTACTCCATCAGCTGCGCGTTCTGCAGACGCGAGCCCTGAAATTTATCAGTGATGCCCTATCAACCAACATTCAGCACCCTTATTACTTTAATACAAAATTCTCACCTTGGACGAAATATACAACAGTCAGCTAGGAACCTTTTAATGTAAACATAGTACTAGTATTCTACGAGTTGATTTTACCTTTTTCTTTCAGACAAATAACAATTTTCATTCATACTCTACTATATCTAAAAACATTCTCTTACACACGTACACTAGGACTACTTCGTTTGCTCATTCCCAGATAAGAATTACAGGTGTACATTTCTGGAACTCTTTAAGTGATTCCACTAAACAGGTTCCTAGCCTTAGTTTATTCAAGAAAAAGCTAAAGCGTCATTACCTTCTTAATTAAGTATGATAAAGAGTAATCTCATCACAATTCGTCATTACTTAAAATTTATTGTCTTCTGTTGTTACTGCATCTGTTCTGTTTATTCTCCTTTCTTTTGTTACTTCTCGCATAATTATTCATAGAAATATTTTTTTATACTTTTAATAGGGACCAGACTTGAGAACTGAAAACTTCCTTCTGGTTCCTCCTTCCTTTGCATTTCACATAAAGCCTCTTACCTTGTTGTGCTTTTTGTATTAAAGTTGTACTTATTTGTATTTACATTTAAATATATGCAATTATATTGAAAGCTTGTCCACTGCAAGGGGAGGGAAATAAACTGGACTGAAGTGAACATTTTATCACTGACGCATCAAGTGATTTAAATTTCAAATAGGCCAGACAACATTTAATTTTCTGTTTTTATTTCAGGTTGGAAATGGCAGGACAATAGTATTGCAAATTATACCAACTGGGGGAGTGGCCAACCTGCCAAGTTTGAAGATTGTGTGGGAATTGCAAGTGATGGACAGTGGCACGATTATGCATGTACTGCACAGTATAACTGCATTTGCGAAAATTAGAGGATTTACTTTATGGGCGTGATGTTTCCTCTTCAAATCCCATTTTTACTAGTCTGGGGATACCTATAATGATGTTTGATACTGTGGATAAGTTTATCTTGCTTGTAATTCTTGGATATTTTTAATTGTAAAACTTCGCCAAATTATTAACAAAAATTAACAAATGAGCTAAAAATTTGACTGTGCTTAAATCATTTCCTTTTTGTATGAATCCAAATTATCTTTTCGGTAAAACAATATAAGCTTTCTGACACAAAATAGTAATTAGTTGTCTAATAGTTCATCCAATATTAAGATCTTTTTGTAAATTAAATCCGTCGTCGATAATGGTTAAGGGATTATTTGTAGTTCTGTATGCTTTTGGTAAGTGCACATTAGATTGTACAGCCTGAATAGAATTAGTTATTTAAAAGGAATGCTGTAAATATTTTCACTTGCTTTTAACCTCAATAAATAGCCAAGAAATAGCCAACTTGTTGATTACAACAGATTATCATGGATCAAACATTTATTGCAAGGAATAGCCCTCTAAAGGCATTGTCTTAATAAGGTAAACTATGAGCATCTCCACACGTACGACATTTTCTTTTTAGAGATGTTGAACAGCCGTTTAATATTATTAGCAGTGCTCACTGTGCTCTTCACTTTCATTTTAATTAGAGCAATGACTTTAAAAACTAAAAAATGTTTATTGCAAGCTGACAGTTTAAGTATATGTGGACGTTACTTTAGTAAGTAACAGCTATTTCTACTGACTTGAAAAGTTTCAAAGCCTTTTCTACGGTAGTCTTTACAATAAAGTTAGCCAGTGGCAAACCTAAGATTCTTTGTTGGGAGGGGTTAAAAGCTCCCATATTGCCGGAAACGGCACTTTCCCAGCCGTGCATGTAACAACCCCAAAATGATATTTTCAACATTTACTTAAGTAGCATCACACTCTCTCACAAAATCAGTGTTCTAGCCTGCTACTACCCTGTGTCATCTGGTTAAGTTCGATAGCGGGGGTTTGATTAAGGGAAAAGTGCGTCCCTTCACCTTCTCAAGAATATTGTACAATTTTTAAAACTTGAATCGATATATATTTAGGATATTTTTACACTTGTTTTGCAGCATAACAGCATATAAAGAAAGATGTATATGTTAAAGAATGGAACTGCAAAACAAAAAACGTTTAGATTGTTACGTTCTTATTTCTGTCTAAGCCATATTAATTTCTTAAACAATTGTAAAGTTTTGACTGGCCTGAAGGGGTGACACTCATTCCCAATGAGCCTAGCCTTACGGTATGCTTCTAAATTAAGCACCCTTGTGCAAATGCTTAGGCAGGTACTAATGTGTGTTGTCAAATACCATAATAGTAACTCAAAAGGACTGACTTTTACAAGGGTTACCAGTGTCAGGTACAAATGCATAAACAGGCTTACAATAATGGGGTATTTGATTTACAAAATTTTACCAAGGTTTTTTATACCTTGTTGTAAATAATACGATAAGTCGTTTTACATTCATTCAAATCAGAACAACGTTTGAACCATTAGAAACCAAATACCTCCGGACGGAGTTAAAGAGTGAGTGCTCTGTTGAAAAGTATCAGGTTTAGTAAAAATTTTACATGTATTTATTCTATACAGTTGTTGTAAGTTGTTAAAGTTTTGTGACCTTCAATGGTAAATATTGATGTTTTGCTTACCTTATCTTTTATTTTTCTCTTTGTTTTTAATTTGGTTCATCGATTGGAATTGTGTGTCATGTTTTCCGAAATTGTCCAAGGAGAGATCAGTATGACGATTGACTCAGTTCCCACAAGTCGAACTCCCCTTGGATGAGCTGTTCTCGCTCCCGGCATAACCACTCAAAAACTGAGACAATGTATACAGGACTCGGGTTCTTGCATACACCTTTGGCAGTATTGCTTGTCACTGTAGGAAAGCTAGTTTAAGAGTATGTGCCCCCTTAAAGCTACATGGAACCCAAGCAGTCGGTCTACTCGACAATCATAGGTTAAGAAGTCCTAATGTAAAACCTGTTAGAATAATTTGAACATTTTTTACCATTCTCAAGTACACCCATTAAAAGTTTGACCATTTCTGTAAATTTCTCATTAGCTATGCAAAAATTATGATGTGGGGGTGCACAGTGTTTGTATTCCTTTGTTAATCCTTTATAAATTATGTGTTTATTACTTACCTGGTAGCTGCTCGTATGGTGTTTAATGTGGACATTTTCAAGGAAATCAAAAGCCGCTCCTAAAACAAACCTCTCGGGGTTTGCCAACATTACAACTCTCCTTGCAATTAAGGTTAACAATAAAGGATAACATAATACATATGTCATGAATTCCGCTCTCTAAGTCACAAATTTGTATATGTAGCCATGTTTATTCATGTACAAGTGCAAAACAGTAATTGTCTTGCAAATATGTCAATGCGTTTAGATACCATCTTCCACCCATCTCGCCTTGAATCTAATAATTGTTCCCTGTAACTTGAAATCGTAATAATGTAGCAGCTCAGTCTGGGCTTCTTTCAACCTAGAACATACATCAGGAGAAGGGTCTTCAATTTTTTTTCTTTCTAAATTAAGGTACGAAATTGTATGTAGAAGTTGTTCCTCTCTATACCTTCTTCTCTGGCTTTGGACTTTGAGTACTTTGTAGAAAAAAGATGATTAATTGTATTTAATAAAATCCCAACAAACCCCTGCCAACAGTTACATTGTCTAGTTCATTCACTAACTAGTAAGGGAAGTATAAGAACTGTCTTCTAACAAAGAATTGCTATATTTCCAAATGCCAGGCCCCCTTTTTGTAGATTGAGGGGAAATGGTTAAAATACAAAAGGAAAGATCTGACTGGATGGCAGGTGAGAAAGCGATAATTCGAACAGAATTTTTCAAATGACTAGATATAAGAAAAGAATCAAGTCTGCAATAAATTTCAGGGGTTATGTAAGATCCCCATGTAGGCCTATAGCTATTTGTAAAAGGATTTCTCTCCCGCCAAAAGTCAATAAAATGTCATACATTTGTCCCTAGCTTTAAAACTGGTTCTTGCATGGCCACCCATTTTGTCCAATTTCAAGGAAAATACAAAATTAAAATCCCCTCCCATAACAACTGTGTTCCCAAGGAAATTGGACCAATTGTAACAAATTTCTGTAAAAAAGACAGGAGTGTCGGTTTTTGGCAGATAAACAATACAATGGTGAAGACGTTAGTATTAATTTCAATAATATTTCATATTACCTACCCATTCATGGCTCCTGAACTTTTCATCTTGAAGACAGCTATGATTTTCTTGAAGGAGACATACATCAAAACTTGTCATCTTAAACGTTTTACATACAAACAATAACGACCATAAACATTGCTAAGAACGCGAAAGCTATCTGAAGCACGAAATAGGTTATTATAGTTTTATGCCATAATTAATATACTTGTATAGGGGTAACAGTTTTTGAGTCCTTGCGGAAGGCGAAAGGAATCTATGCAATCACTCTGGCGATTGTGTATGTGTGTATGTTTGAGTATTTGTAGCTCTTGGCGTGCAAACACAGTAACTCAAGAAGCAATGGTGGATACTTCTCATACTTGGAATATAAAATTATCGTATACTGCTTTTTGTGGCGGTCGAAGGTAATGTAAGGTCACCAAAGGTCATAAGCCCAAAACATTGTAAACACAATATCTCTATGTAAGAAGCATAAATGCCTTTCGCACTTGGCATGTGGAATGCGTTATAGACAGAAAATTGACCTACTGGTTTTGTTGGAGATCAAAGGTCATGTGAGGTCACCGGAGGGAGAAATACGAAATTATAAAAATACTGCTTGTAAACACGAGATCACGAGAGAGAAATGGGCACTTTGCATACTTGATATATGAGTTTATCATATTAACACTCAGGACCGTGGTATTTTCAGTTAAGGCAACAGGTTATTTGAAGTTTATCAGGGGGTCACACACTGAAAATCTTGAAAAAAAAACGATATTTCAATACCGTATGATGGATACTTTTCATTGTTTGCATATACAGATTTTTTTTACTTTAAGGGAGAACAAACCCTATGGATATGTTGGAAGTGGAAGGTCATCTGAGGTCATCAGAGATAAAACTACGAAAACCTCGTAAACTAAATAGACAGTAGGCGGTACCTCTCATTGTGTCCGGCGTTTCGTGACCAACAAAAGTTTAGGGACGAATTTTTGTACCATACCAAAGATAAAATTAAAGCAAACAACATTTACTTTTTCAAAGCATAGCTGTCACAGTAACTTATTTTAATTTTAATTGCCTCATTATGAACACGTGTGAAGGATGCTGTGACTGTAGCATGATTAGAAACACCATACGGTACGTTAAACGTGTTCTTTGATTGTGTACAGTAATAGTGCTTGGTTTTTCCCAAAGACGGCCCGGGTTCAAGTCCCACTTAAGACACTATCTTTTTCATCTTTTGTTATTCAATTTTGGTGGGGTTCAAAGATTACGTGAGGTCAGCGAAGGTTAAAGTTTCTTTCAACCTTAAAAACACTCTTTTAGGTTTCTAATGATTCGCACCCTTGTTGTTTGAAGTCAACCAGTTCCCGGATGTACAATGACGAAAGCGAACCTCATATATAATTTTAACAGAAAACTTACCAATCCACACAAAGTAGTTCGAATTACATATGCGGTTTAAAGCAACTTTATTTTAAATTCAGTGTCGACTACAGCTTTCCATTTTTTTTCCTTTTATAATCCAACAATATTTGTTTTCTTACACTCATTGCAAACGAAATCGTCATTTTTCCCTAAAGTATAATTTTGCATTAGTGTCTACCTTATATTTTTATACAAAAGGCATACCCCTACAAAAATTTCAGTGTCCTAGATGCCTAATTTGAGGAGTATTAACAGACTTAAGATTTTTTGGCCGAGAAAATTTTCGCCAATGGTATGTAAGGCTTTTGACGTCGTAAATTTCCTAAGGTTTACGGGTTCTCCATAAAGAGAAGTAACCGTTCTCAGGTTGCTTTTTTATAGTTAAGCTTTGAAATCTGATGTGTGATGTAATTGTCTAAGCATGTAAAACCAGCCAGCCAGCTACCCAGCTACCCACGCCTTGCTAGTGCCCAAAAGTCCTTCCGAGTCATTTTACTCAAGTTTCATTTTCAGTTCATTTTCTTCCTTCCTTTTTAGGTATTAATAACAAACAGTACAAATAAGTAATGCATGAGCACATACCATACGATACAATAGTTAACATAAAAATTCTACATGAAAGGAAAGGGAACCAGAAGGAAGTTTTCACTTTTCTAGTCTGCTCCCTATCATAGTACAGTATGAGAACAAGTGATCATATACAATCATATAGAAAAGAAAAAAAAACGAACAAAAAGAAAAAAAAAAAAACTGTGGGGGAAGAAAAATCATAAGTTTTGCAATGACGCAGTTTAACCCGTACTACTATTACCCTTCATTATAATTACCGAGAAGGTAATATTTTAGCTGTTTTTTTTTTTCTTAAACATGCTTAAAGTGTAAGAGAATTTAATGGGATCGAATGAGTTCCAAAATTTACACCTGTAATTCTTACTTGGGACTGGACTAAAGAATTCCTAGTATGCGGAAAGAGGAGACTGTCCTTGAATCTAGTAGAGTAAGAATGAAATTCACTATTAGTCTGGAAGAATGAGATGAAATCGGACGGCAGATTACTACTACGTTTGCGTTTACACAACAAGATTCCCAACTGATAATTGTATAAGTTACATCTTTGTTTTGGAAAAAAGAGAGGATATAAGTGCTCATTGAAAGGTGGGGGGTATTGCAGATAAGCCTTAAGGTTCGCTTTTGCAAAATGAGAAGCTGATTGAGTAAATAATCTGAGGAGTTAACCTCAGAATACACTTGTGACCCATTCTGGACCTCTTTACATGTTACAACTTTCGACCACTTGCAAGCGCAATAATAACATGCATCCAACAACCCTGTCAATCAGCTAGAGACCATTTGCGAGCAAGAAGACTTTCCCCGAGGTCACAGACACACAGAATCACAGGTGTTTACAAAGTGTGAGTCACAAACAGAGTGTAAAGGAATTACGAAAATGCGTAGGGGTCCTAAACTTATTTCTAATAGTACAAAAAATTGGAAAACTTGCCCTTGAAGCCAAATCTAAGTTTTAAAGCACAAGTACTGCAAAATATAAGGAATTTTAGTCTCTAAATTCGGGATATGACTGCACAAGAAATTTAAGCTGCACTTTTAAGTACAAACAGGGTAATGCAAAAGAATACCTTATCCCAAGACGAAATGTCTATCTTTAACCGAGTTTGGGACCAATTTGACTCAAAAGCTCATAACCTAGGCCTATGCATGGTCATTAGTCTGCGCCCTAAGGCTAAAACTTGTGATTCGTGTACTTTAACGTAGCCTGTGCTATTCTTGATTCCATTTTTGAAGTTTTTTAACACTACACACTGGGTAACTATTGCTGACGGTGATAGTCTTCTTTTGTTTACAATTAAGAAACTTCCCGCTGAACACTACGCACGATGAATTCATACATAAAGGGCGTCATCATCATGCACTGTGGATGTCTGCAAGGCACAAGTTCTCATAACCGTCCTGCTGGCTCTTAAGGTTCGGATCAGTGTTGGACGAGTTCGTGACACATATTTGACCTTGAAATTGTCATTGGAACCATTAAACTTGTGATCTTTTACTCCAGGAGGTAAAACGTCTAGTTATGCAAAGTAGTCCTCTATCAGAAGCTGCCAAGAAATCAGGATCATGTATTGTAACTTTCAGGTTTTATAGCCAACTTTGTAAAACAAACTGTTATTTTTGACCAATCTTGACCTTTAACCCTCTGACCTTTGACCTATCATGCTGGAGAAATGTGACGTAAAATTTCCGATCACTATGCACCTACTCAGGAAGATTAGGTTCAGT